>SSNP01000008.1:4462355-4524568 GCA_006937955.1 Pachypanchax playfairii
GGGTGGCATATGGAGGGTAGTGGGTACTGCCAACCCACTGAGCCGCTGGGAAAGTTGTGATAGTTGTGCAGAGGAGCTTTATGCATAAATCAAATCCAGAGTTTTATTTTCTCTGGTGCAGCAGTTAGAAAAACTGTTGAAATGTTGAATGAGTAGAAGAGAAAGAGACATGATTAAAATGTCCAGCTATTGACACAAATGCATTGGGGTGTTGTGTCTGGAGCTTAGCAACAGCTGAGCCAATGAGGTCAAATGCAGAATCAGCACTCGCTGCTGAAGGAATGTGTACAGCTACTGAAATAATACTGGTGAACTCCCCAGATAATGTGCATGAAAATTTGTGGCTTATAATTCAATATCTGGGCTGCAGAAATGATATTTCACAACAGCATGTTTTGGATTACATCATCAGCTGATAACCAGCACTGGTTCTTTCTGTCCAAATCAAACCAAAATTTAATATCAAGCTGAGCTGTTTTATAACATTTCCTATAAGGATTAGGAATGTAATTATCAGTTTTAAATAGAATATAAGAACAGAATATATATAATATAAGAGGATACTTTAACATTTTTAACTGATTCACTGCTTCAAAAACAACCTATCATCAAAATTCTTCTGTATTTCTTTTGCAATTTTCTTTTCATTCTCACCACTAACTTCCACTGACAGAACTGTGACAAAAGCCTCCTCACCCACACACAAATACTCACATGTGACCTCTGTGACACCCCTGCAAGTGTGTTTACAGTAAACTGAACCTGTCCTGAGTGTACCCCACAGAGGACTCTGCTGCCTTTGTTTTCTAGCACACACTCAGGAGACTCTGTTAGGATGAAACCGAGATATGAGCTGCTAGAGTTACCTCTTAATGAAACGTATCAACACTACCAATCACAGCAACACACAGTGCCAACAGCACTTTGCTATGGCTGGATGAACACTGGGAGGACTTGAATGAGGAGAGTCTGCTTTCATCTGCAATAATCAAACCTGAGTGTTTCAGAAGAAATTGAAATGTCATGTTGAGTTGTGTAGAATTAATCTGAAAATGTTTAGCACTTTTAGAGATCTTGCTAGGCAGCGAGATCTCTAAAAGTGATCAAATTTCCAGTGCAACTTTTTTAAAAGACAGACAAGACCAGCCTTCCTTTTGTGTTTTTACTCTTCCCTCATTCTTTCATCTTTTCTTTTTTCTCAAGGGTAAAATTTTATGTCGACATGGTGTAATTACATCATATAGTATATGTAATCAACAGTGGTCAGTTTCAACCAAAAATAACATGAAAACAAATTGAGTTTTTTGGATGGATGGATGGATGGATGGATGGATGGATGGATGGATGGATGGATGGATGGATGGATGGATGGATGGATGGATGGATGGATGGATGATGAATAGATGGATGGATGGATGGATGGATGGATGGATGATGAATAGATGGATGGATGGATGGATGATGAATAGATGGATGGATGGATGGATGGATGGATGGATGGATGGATGGATGGATGGATGGATGGATATATATATATATATATTCATGCAATATTACAAACGTTAATCACTTCATCTTCCATATATGAAGGAACACAGTATGTCACAATACTGTGAGAGAGTCATTGTGTTGCAACAGCTGCTGGTATGTTTGAAGTGTTTAAAAAGCCTGTTATTAAGTTACAATTGTTGTTTTGAAAGAAAATTAAAAAATGATTTAACAGCAATGTGCGCCTAGTGGACCCCTTTAAAAAGTTATGAATGACAGCTGTGACCCTAAAATCATAAATTCAAACAGTTATGTGTAATACTTCTAAAATCCCCCTTCAGAAAAATAATAAATGATCAATTTATCATGTTTTCCATAATGTGTCACACTTTTTTAACATGATGGTTTTAATTTACTTATTAAAATTACAAATTCACTTTTCTTCAGATATGTGTAAATGATGACATGATATTTTTCTTTACATTATTTGTTCTAATCACTTATTAAGGGTCAATGACAAACAAAAAAGAACATCTAACTCTTTTGGCTGTATGTATAACTTGAGATCACGAGATAAAGGAGGGAATTTCAGTGTTTGTTATTTCAGCCATTGAAACATCTGGAAAATTATCTTAAAGCCCGAGTCTTTGAGCAGTCTCTGTAGTATTCTGCAGTATTAGGCTTCTGCAGGGAAATTCCCAAACAATTCTGAAATCACACAGTCTGTTGTAATGAGACAAAAGTTATTTTAGCTTTTTGTTTGCAGCTGTGAGTCAAAACCACAAATACAAGTTTGAAAATATTTTATTTTTACATTGACAGCTATTATTTTTACAATGACACAAAAGGAACCAGAAAAAAATTGAAAATCTGCTTATTTAAAAGTGGCAACTTTACTTACTTTATTTATTTAGGTTGCAACCTGCAGGTGAAGCGGATTCACTTTCTTTTAATTTTATTGAATACTTTTCCATTTACTCTTATTAAATTGTGTAGATGCCATGGTTCACAATCTGTATGACTGATTTGAGTGTTGTCATTTGTTATCCATCAAATAAATATATTAATTTGATTTTAATCCATATGAATGTTGAATTTACATTAATGATCATTAAAACAATTAAGTTTAGTTACCTGTGTCCCAGCTGAGAGGATTTGTTATTGATATTATACATACTTCGCAATGGCAGAAACTATAAAATGTTTTTTATAGATCAACAAGGCTTATATTTACAAATTTAGTTGTTAACTTTATATCTAAAAGTATTTTACGTTGATAATTTGGGTATATTGAAGTGGCTCTGTTCTGTTCTGTAATGCAAATACTATTTTTAGATTTCAAAGATTTTATGTTAGAGTTTAGAGGGTATTTTTCATATAATGATCAGTTACTATAACATTGATGTTTTGGATTACAATGATGTTTTTAACGTGTGAGAAAACAGAACATTTTGTTTTCAAGATGAAAGTTATGCAAGTTAAAATTGATTAAAGTTAGTTTTTAATGATTTAGTTGCTGTAGTTGACCATTATTCATTTTTGGATGCGTCCCAGTTTGACAAGCTGTTAGTTTGAGTTTCTCTCTGATTCTCTGTGCAGGGTTTTACAACCTGACAGAAAATCCAAACCCTCTGATCATCACAAGACCATGTAGAGACAAACAATCATTCACACACATTTATTTGTCTGTAAAGACTCTTGGTTACAACTTTATGTATTTAAAATGATAAAACACGCATTTAAAAGAAGCAAATTCTCCTTATTCTGAAATAACAATTAGTCATTTTCACAGACGTCTAGAACATGACCTTTCACCTCATTACTATTAGTTCCTACTCCATCATGTTCCATCAGGTGCTGGAACAAACTATTTACCAATTTGTTTTAGCTGCAGGTTTATATTAATCTGTGTGGTCTGCCTGAGCATATTAGGCTTCATAAGGGAGGAAAATAGCTCTGAAAGTATGACAGGTATGATAAACCTTTTACCAAATGTAGTCCAGTTGGAAAGAACAGCTAAATAAAACCCAGATGAACATGTTCTTACAGGTGACAATAAAATAAACTGCTCAAAGTTCAGCAAACATGAAAAGATTGTTTCCAAATAGTTTTTTTATGAAGTCATGGCTACAAATACAGGCGCAGACTCCACAAATACCAGCTACAGATGATGAGTAACACTTTAATTTTGATATATTTAGCCGTGTTTCTTCATGCTGATGTCTGAAACTGCACACATTTTATTTCTATAATTCTCCTTCCCCCAACCTTCATTAATAGAAATCTTATATCTACTTTCAGCTATTTTTTTCCTCCTTAGTTATTAAAATAAGCAGCCGCTTTTCTACCTGAGCCTTAAACCTTATTAAAACTACTTTTATTGCTCCTCTCTTGTTATAAAAGTTCATCCTTTCTCATGTAATTGTAAAAAAGGATTAAAGGTTTATTTTATTATTAATGTTATGTTAAAAACGAGTGATTTAAAGTCATTTGATAGTTGAAATGAAAGAAACAGCCTGACTGCACGACACCGAGCCAACCCGTGTTCAGCTGCAGGGACATACATGAAGAAACTTTTCCTGACTGCTCCAGTGCTAAACAGAAATCTTCAAACCTGTCTGTGTGGGACTTTCCACCATGACTGTAGCTACACTCATTAATCAGCTCCAAAAAGCAATGTCAAACCATATTTGTCACATTTTTATAATTCATTGCCCAGAGAGAAGAGGAAAAAAAATCTCCCCTCAAGCTGGGATTTCACCCACAACAAGCAATTCAAAGGCAATTTGTTGCTTTGTCATGTAAAGGTTAAACAGATAGAGACTGATTGCCTGTCAGAGAGTTTTTCTTTGCACGGAGTTCACTGCAGTGCGAGGCTTCAGAGGAGTTCAAGCTGTTGTCATATGATTGTGATGTATGATTATCCCCAGATTATCTCTGATCAGATTACAGCAGCTCCTGTTGATCTTTCAGCTGTTGGACACGGGCATCCTCAAAACAATGATTTGACCAAACTGTAAGGAATGATTTCACTAGACATAAGATAGCAAAAATAAAGATCTACATTTAAAAAAAAAACAATTGCTTGCGTCAGTTCCTCAGAGTATCCAGATAAAATTCCGTAGTTAGATTTATTAAAATTACAACTTGTTTTATTTTGGTAGAGGAATTACTAAGCTGCAGAGATAAATGAACAACCCCTTGCGTACATGTTATGGTTTGGTTGTTTTGCCCATCGTTTGTAATCAGCTTTCCATTCATAAGTAGAAAAAATGTAAAGAAATCTTTGGAAAAACTACAAAATAAGAGGTTGCCAACACTTTGCATTAATTAGCGTCATGGAATACTATCACAGTTGACATGTGCAAGAGGAACATAGTGAGATCTCCTCTGCAAGAATTATTATCATCTCATAAAAGATCTGAGATAATATGATACGAAATATCCCCGGTGTTTTAATTAATGTCTTCCTGTTCCTCGACTTTAAAACAGGATTTTTCAGACCTGCAAAATCTCATTTGACCTTGTTGTTTAAGAGAAATTTAAACTCTATGAAATGTGAAAGGATGTCATGTTGTTAGATAAAAGATACAGTAGATTCTATCTGTCATCAATATAATCTGTTATGAGCTGAAACAGCTGAACCTCGCTCCACAAGAGACCTTCAAGATGTGACTTACACATAAAACATATGAGCTGCAAACAAAATGTTTTAATCTGGTTTATTTACGACTTATTGCACAAGCAGACCTGATGTCCGACCTGTAGAATTTAGAAGTTACAAACTCATGGACAACGAAAAAGAAATCAAAGTTATTGATAAAAACCGAGGAAACAGCCTGGGTGAGATACAGATATGAATCATTAATTAGAACAGTTTCCAGTCTAGATTGGTCTGTTTCTGGGGGGGAGGAGTCTTCTGAGGCTGAGGTCTTCAATTTATTTATTGCTCACCATATTTTTAAATTTATTCTAAGATAATACTGCAACTTTGGGAATATCTTAAAAAAAATGTTAATGTAATTTTTAATTTCTCATCTTTTACCACTGATTATGTTCATATCATGACAGGTTGAGCTGATTTCTTTCTTTCTGCTTATGAGGACTTAATAAACCCATAAAGTCGTGGAGCTGCTCATGCACTGATATCAGTGGACAACTTGCACGTTTCAGACTGGCTGTGATGAAGCTGTAGTATGGGGTTGGATTAATTAACCTGGACTATTAATATTCTTAACCCAATATGTTTAGAACTAAAACTTTAAGTTTTTTTGTTTATATAGTCAGTTGAATTGGTAAGATTTGTCTCTAACCAGAACTAAGTCTTTCCCTTCTTGGTTCTTAGTTTTCCAGCGTGATCTTTGCACTGTGCTGCTTCATATGTTTAGTGTGGCAGTTACAGTTACACGGCTGACTAACAACATTATTACCTGATGTCACAATAGCTGTTTCACTTGGACTCGCTCCATGAAAAACATGCAAAGTGGTCAGACAACACAGTCATCAGTTTGAGTAATAACAGGACCATTGACAGCTGTGACATTTTGATTTGATTTGATTCGCTGTGATAAAGGCGGAAGGCCTTTGATGTGTGATTAAGTGACAAGATGAATGTAAGAGAATTTCAGTGAGAGAGTGAGATACAAAGCAAACAGGAAGCAGATTTAAAGCCGCACCACACAGATTGTGTTATGGTACAAAGTGTACCAGCTGGACCTGCAGCGTAACAAGTCTTGGCAGGAAGGAGACACGAACTCAGGTGTGGAAACCGCAATTGTGATTAAAAAACTTAATGTTAAATTACCACCAGAGATACTACACCAGTAAACAGGGCTGTTGGAACAACCAGGTCTACTACTGCAAGGAAGTGTCTCATAAACCCCTCGGCTTTCTGACTGAATTCAAAAGTTCTGTCAGAAATATTGTTCAAAACTAAATAATTAATACAAAATGGCAATTTAAACAAATATGTATACGTAGTATAAATTATTATTAGAATAATATCAGGTGTTGGATTCTGCAGAATAACGTTAGACCACCATAAAGCAAACTGGTTTTGAGCTCCTTGTTTTCAGCTCGAGTTAGAACAGAAAGCATTTTTCATTTTTCACAACATAAAGCCTGTCCGTAGCGGGATTAAGACTGAGGCTGGAACGCACCCCTGAACCAATCAGGTGGCTTGTCTGCCAATATTTTCTGTTGAAGAAGCTGTGTGGTCTCATCCCGAGAATGTGACGGAACGTATTAGGCTTCATAAGGGAGGGAAATGGTTCTAAAGGTATGACAGGCATGATAAACCTTTCTGAAAATATAGTGCAGTTGGAATGTATGTCTAAATAAAACACAGGAGAGACAGTTGTTGGTTTAAAATAAAATAAACTATCCTGGATCTATTGTGAGCACTATAAAAAAATCAGTATCTAAATCATATAATTTAAAATCTTTAAAATTATTTACTTTTACCATATAAGCAATTTTAAGTTTCTGAGTGCCACAGAATACCAATTTTCAAGTTATTAAACCATGAAACAAAAGATGATGGTCCAAATCATTAAACTATACTGATATGAGACCCCATAGTGCTTGTAAAACCCATTATTACATCATGATTTCATGTTTAAACTTTGATTTTAGTCAGATTTTAAAGTTCTTCTAAAAGGAGCAGTCTCCCACCGCTGAAGATAAATGTCATCCACTACGCCTGTGTGAATTTGTCTGCTGAGGATGTGTTCCCAGGATAAACACCGGGTGATAAAATCACCCTGCTCCACAAGAAGGATGCCTCACTAAAAGCAACATAAAACACAGAAATTTATCACGGTTTGCGTGTGGCGCTCAAAAGGTTTAAAGGCATGAAAGAAGAAATCTGGACTGAGCTGTCCACAATCACTCAGTGAAATACCATTTAACATGCAGTCTTCAGATGTCTCAGTAAAAAAAAGACAGTCTTGCAAAATACAGAAGTAGAAACTTTAAACCGTCTTCTTGATTGTTTAGAGCAGGAAATGTTTGTAACAAATCTCCCTTTAACTTCATCTTCTTTGGGAGATTTCCTGGTAATCCTTCTACAACTCTGTATTTTCTAGTTTTACTTTTAAAAGTACACAGTATATCAATTTAGATGTGAATTGTTTAAATAGCAATATAGTTTCCAAAAACATGTAAAAATAATTAATTATTTTCCCAGTTTGAAGGACATTGTCTGGTTCACGTTATCACTTAATTGAAGTTCTTTTTGAATATTTTTTCACCGATAATGTTACTGGTAAAATTACCCAACACGCTAGTAAACAGTAGCTTTTGTGCTCACTGTGCTGGATCAGCGAGCAAGGAGAAGGAAGCAGGACTTGTATTCTCTTCTCTCCACAGTTTGTCTTTTTAGCCTGTGCAGCATTCTCCTCAGTACCTCGTGTATTTTCAGAAGAAAGACTCCCCTCGCGTCAACAAGGTACAGAGGGGCATTTTTCTTTGTTTTGCTTTCGTCTCTTTTTCCCACACACATTTCTTTTAATTTACTTTTTTCCTTTATTATACATATATATATATATATATTTATATATATATATAAGTATAAGCATATCTGTGTGTTTTAGTGAACTATCAAACACAAAAAAGGAACAATTTGATGAAACAACAAAAAATTCAGTCTTTCTGAATCACTCTTGAGGTTTCTGATGACTTTTATGATCTTACCCAATCAACACTTACTTAAAAGTAACAAGTTAATATAAATAAATGATACCTAAGTTGTAGTGAGTTCAGGAACAAGGTCTTGGGTTTGAATCCTGGCTGAGGCCTTTCTGCACAGTTTCCATGTTTCCTGCATCTGTGGGTTTTCTGTGAGTCTACAACATGTGTTAGGTTGAATGGTGGATCTACACTGGACGGACGGACGGATGGATGGATGGATGGACGGTTGGATGGATGGATGGATAGATGGATGGATGGATGGATGGATGGATGGATGGATGGATGGATGGATGGATGGATGGATGGATGGATGGATGGATGGATGGATGGATGGTGGATGGATGGATGGATGGATGGATGGATGGATGGATGGATGGATGGATGGATGGATGGATGGATGGATGGATGGATGGATGGATGGATGGATGGACGGATGGATGGATGGATGATGAATAGATGGATGGATGGATGGATGATGGATAGATGGATGGATGGATGGATGGATGGATGGATGATGAATGGATGGATGGATGGACGGACGGACGGACGGACGGACGGATGGACGGATGGATGGATGGATGGATGGATGGATGGATGGATGGATGGATGGAGGGAGGGTGGATGGATGGATGGATGGATGGATGGATGGATGGATGGATGGATGGATGGATGGATGGATGGATGGATGGATGGATGGATGGATGGATGGATGGACGGACGGACGGACGGACGGACGGACGGACGGATGGACGGATGGATGGATGGATGGACGGATGGATGGATGGATGATGAATAGATGGAGGGATGGATGGACGGATGGATGGATGGATGGATGGATGGATGGATGGATGGATGGATGGATGGATGGATGGATGGATGGATGGATGGATGGATGACGGATGGATGGACGGACGAACGGATGGATGGATGATGAATAGATGGATGGATGGATGGATGGATGGATGGATGGATGGATGGATGGATGGATGGATGGATGGATGGATGGATGGATGGATGGATGGATGGATGGATGGATGGATGGATGATGAATAGATGGATGGATGGATGGATGGATGGATGGATGGATGGATGGATGGATGGATGGATGGATGGATGGATGGATGGATGGATGGATGGATGGATGGATGGATGGATGGATGGATGGATGGACGGATGGATGGATGGACGGACGGACGGACGGACGGACGGACGGACGGATGGACGGATGGATGGATGGATGGATGGATGGATGGATGGATGGATGGATGGATGGATGGATGGATGGATGGATAGATGGATGGATGGATGGACGGACGGATGGATGGATGGATATAAATTGTAGATTGTGAATGAAAAACTGAGTTTTGGGATTTGAACCACATCATCACATGACTGTGTGACTAAAAGTGGAAATAAAACTGCTCAATAATTTGCATAGACAATATCTGGAGTTCTCTTTTGTCTTGATAATCTTGTGGGGAATATTTATTGTCCTGCAGCCATTAATTCCTGCTTTGTTCTGAAAACAAGTTAATGCCTCTCGGCTTTTTGTCTTTGTTGTCTTATTAAGAAATCTATTATAAAGTTCTAGTTGAAAGTTAAAAGGTGTGATTTCCACATGCGCTCAGTTCTGAAGCTCAGTGGTTCGTTCTGTAACAGAACTTGTAATGTTTGGGACAGAATCCATGTCCCACTGAGAGTCAGGGAACTCAGAGGGATTCTTTTTTAAACCTGCATGTTGAGAAGGAACAGTCTAATCTTGTTGGTCACGGATTAGAAAAAGCTTAAATCTTGATTCCAGCTTTAGTTAATTTGGTGACATTATCAGTGTATGCAGTTATTCAGTGGAAACAGTTCCTGATTAGCTGAGAAAGTCCAGAATATGGCAGTGAACGCCCTCTTGTTTTGTCTGACAACATCATCCAACTCCCTTTTTAATTCGGACTTGACGTGATGCAAAGTGCAGCACATGTGCCGCCTGTAAGGAAAGTCAGTAGATGAATATGTTCAATGTTACTGTCAAACAATCAGACACTGCCCAAACTTCAATGTTCCTGCTGCACATGAACATTAAAGTGGGTCAGATTTGTAATTGAGGATTCACAGAAAATTTGAAAGAAGAGGCTTTTATTTTCTTAAAGTTTATTACATCTTGTTAACCCAAAACACAGAAATAGATTTGAATCCCATTTCAATACTCGTACAGTCTCTTTACTCTGACTTCAAATTTCCAGCTTGTGGAGAGTTTATTATGTTTCTCCTTTAATGAAAATGTTTCAATTCTCTCCAGTTAAAAAGCAGCATGCAGTTTAACGTTTGTGCCTTTCAAAGATTTATTCATAAATGTTACTGCGTCCAGGATATCAGCTGTCACAGATATTTACAGAGGAGCATTTAGATGAAGCTTCACAGAAAAAAAAGACACATTTAAAGAACAAAAATCTATTATTATTATTTCTTCATATCTGTGTTTATATAATTTCTTCAAAGTCCTTATTTGAAAAGAATTTAACATTTCCTCCTTCTCAAACCAACACAAACTACATCTCCTCTGTTTGGATCATTAGCCTTGAGTCTGACAAGCCTGAATTGTTGGTCTGGTGTTTTGTGAAACACATTTCTGGCAATATGTTCTACCATGAGAACATTATATGTATTTCAAACTGAGGTCACACCACAAGGAGTTAAATGTATAACCTTGGTGGAGTTGTGCTCCCCCTCATTGAGTACTACATGACATACAGCTTGAGATAACTTCAACGAGAATCCCTGTAAATTCTGTTTGATTCCTGTGTAAGAAAAAAATATGTATCCAGCCTCTATGACTGCAACTTTCATGCTGACCTTCAACAGAGTTCACATTTGTGATAAATGTGTCATATTTTTACATACGTTGTTTGTTAAAACATACGTAAAACTTCTTATTAGGCTAACTGTGCTACGTTCCTGGACATTAACTCTTAATTAGGTGTAAAAAAACCCACAATAAAGCATTTGATTTTTTACAGAACCTTCTTTTTTAAAACATTTTTTCTCCCTGAAGAAGACTGGTTTTGATTTATTGTTGGGAAACGGTGATAATATTACTGCACTGGAAGAACCATTACAACGAGATTCTCACACCCCTGCAAAATTCCAACGCACCGGTGAGTCGAGGAATCACAGACATACTTGAAATGTGCTTGGAATCTACATTAATTCATTTTTAAAAGCACAGGGAGGACTTGTTGTTCACAGTTCAGAGAGAGATCTTCCATGAATCAGCTGCATCTGTTTTTTACCATTTCGGTTTGTTCGTCTCTTCTGGTCTCCATCGCCGTGTCCAGCGAAAACATTTTCTCTTTTCTGTACAACCTTAAATTCTTCATCTCGAGTCTTTTCCATCTCGTAAAGGTTGATGATACTTCAAGGACAGCTTGATCCAAAGGAAACAAAAAAATATTTTAAAAAACATGGCTCAGTGTAATCAGCCATCAAATAACAGGCTGTGCTAAATTCACCTGCTCTTTTTTATACAATCTTTGGGTTTTATTTCCTCTAATTTGCACAGTCTGTTGTCTTTCTTCTACATCTGCAAACAAACAAACTAAGCTGTTCGATGATGAATGGTAATGGCCTGAGCTTTGTCCATAATCCCTGTGTCTGGTGTTGATTAACACACGGGGCCTGAGGTTGACCATGACGTGATACTGGATCTGATGTCATGGAGTCCAGAGACCTCTCAGGTCAGACGCCACATTGCACTATTCAGCTTTGATGCTCAGAAATACTGACTCATTTGTTATGGTCTCTGGGTGGCAATGGATATCATCTTTCCAAGTGTCCTGCAAACGTTTGTTCTGTAGTAAAGCAATGTGTGGATCTGCCAGGGGTCCAGCAGAGTGATCTCCCCAAAACAAACAGCTGTTTAAAACAAAAGCTGGTTGGTTAAAGAGCCACTGCAGTGAAATTATCTATATAAAACTTAACTGTTTCAAAATAAGATATTATCACAAATCTTTGTGCTTCTTCTTTTGCTGGTTTAAATTTTTGTCTCCAGACTTGCTAAAAACCTCTTCCACACATCTCCATTTAAAGAACAAGCAGCAAACAATGTTCTACCGTCTTTGAGAGGGTGTTTAGTTTCTTCTCTGCTCATTAATTCAGTGTTTGAGTTTTCTGTCCAGGTATTCATCGATGGCTGGAACCAATCACTGCTGTCATTTATAGAACAAAAGGTGGGAAATATCCTGGACAGGTAAGCAGTCCATCTCAGAGCTGAATGAGACTCGTGCACACTGCCTGTTTGCTCTTGACTGTTGTTAAATTTAAACAGTAATTTCTCTAAAGAAAACAGTAAGGAAATGTTGTAGACTTTCTTAAATAGCAGTTGAATCTCCCTCCAAAATGTAATGACTGATAGTTTACTACCAATTCAAGTATAAATTATAATAAATTGCAGAATTACTATAATTTAGCTTCATGCAAAACTGTCACTAAAGGAACCGTGGCCACTTTGAGACGCTCATAACGAGGCCTGTTATACCACACAAAGGGCCAAAATCTTAAAGTAAAAAAATGGAACAAATACGTGTTTGCAGTTAGTCAATATTCCATGTGAACTCAACCGCAAGTTAAAGAAATGTGTACAAGAAAAACATCCTTATCTCATTTGATTAGCCTCCTTTCTCAAAATCCCCTCTGTTGTAAGAATCATTAAAGTCTCAAACCCACAACTGCAGGTACACATTCTTTTGTGTGTGTTTGTGCATGCAATCTTAACCCCCCCTACACACACACACACACACACACACCCTCACCCCTGCTATCTGCACTTCTTTAGATTCAGTTCCCTCTTGTTGAACCACAAAAGCCCCTCAACTCTGCCAACGAGCCAGCACATATCTGCTTGCAAGCTATTTGCAACATTTTTTATTCAGGTGTCTGCAATGACAACACCACTGTCTCTGCTGGCAACTCGGCTTAAACGCGTGTCAGGGAGCAAGCACGAGCATGTGCAAGACACCTGATCAGCGTACCAGTTAACTGATGTGTCAGCTGCAAAAAAGAGAAAAAACTATTTGAAAGAGAAGAATAGTTCTGTCAGCTCACCACGAAGTTTATCTGGACTGAATGACTTTACTGAAACATGGTTCAAACGTTTGACATTTGAGTTGCACCTACTGAAAACTTGTAATTTCAATACAACAATACAACAACATTTCCAAAGAGACTCAAGACTTTTGCACAGTGTGTGTCTTTGAATTGAAAGGCAAACCCATAACAAACAGAGAAAACTCCCCCAGACACAGAAAGAACATTCACTCTCACAGATTAGAGCAGAACAGACTCCTTCCTGTTGTGTCATGACATTTTTAATACAAAAATATAAAATAAGCTTAAAAACTGACCGAAAACCTTCATTTAATTTAATATTTAATTTATTTCTGAATTATGATGATTTAACATATATCTGCTCATTTGAAAAGATGCACAACTTAATTTTTTTAAGACTGAAGATTTCTTGTGGCATGAAGCTGCAGATTTGTTCTTTGTCGCCTGGAATCTGAATTTTTTTCTATTTTAATTGATAATTTTAGTATTTTGTTTTGGAAGATTTTTGTTACTTCCAGTTAAATGATAATCAATATAATGCTGGAATACATACCAAAAGATCTACACTAACAGGGTATCGGTTTGATTTATTTCAGTTAGTGGTTATGAAATGTTTGATATTTCTGCTACAACATGAAATGTTTCATCAACAGTTGTTCAAAAACTTTGTGATGGACCAGCGAACTGTCTCGTGTGAACCACACCACACATCCAATGATCGCTGGAGGTCGACACCAGCCTCCATAACCCAGCAGGAACCTCCAGAAAACAACAGGTTTCTACGGTAGCCAGGGAGGCTCAAACTGAAGAATGACTTGTCCTTTTGGGTTTTGTGCAGAGTTTTTGTGGGATTCTCTCTTGAGTAAGAAAGTAAATGATTAAGTCTGGTGAAGCAGGTTCAACAAGACAACATGGATGAAGACTCAAATCTGTAACCCAAGGCTGAAAATAACTCATGTCAACAAAATCTGTAAACAGCTGATCCACACAGTTCCGGATGCAACACTTCCTCATATCTACCTGTCAAGTTTTGAGTAAACTGAATGAAATATTGTCAGAATAAAAACACACTCTCTAAAACACAACAATTTCTACATATTTATCACTAAATAAACATTTTTTTCTGAATAATAAGGTGTGATATCTGAAACTGTTAGAGAGCAGGTTTTTTCTTGCCCCGTAAGGCAGAATTGACACAGCAGGATAACCCTGCGCCTGCATCCCATAATGTTCTATCTGATTATTTCAGTCTGAACTGCATCACCAGCATGTTTTGTCACTTTTCTTCAACTCAGATATGGACTGCATTAGCTGTTTCTGCAAGCTAACACAAACTCTGGACATCAAAGAGCAGCACTAGGACATTAGATTTACTGTCATCAAAACAAATGGTAACAGTTTCTATTTCTCATTGATGAGCGTGGAAGCCAGCGCAAGATCACCACAGAAATATGTTAATATTTTCCTTAAGAGACGTCAAATGTTTAATTCATTCCCATCCATTTTGATATGGCAGCTGAAGTGTGTTGTCGATTTTGCACAGTAAAGATAAATGAAATCATACTTTGTTTGACAAGCTTGTACATTTTTGGGTCAAGTTCATTCAGAGAGCAGTCTTCATACCTCACTGAGGTAAAAAGTAAGGCAGCAATTACTACAAAAATCCATCCCAGTTCAAAACGTTTCAGTTAGGTGTAAACTGGTCTTGATCTTTAGTTCTTTATGCTTTCTAAAGGTGTTTGTAATGTTTGTTTAGTTGCATTTTCACTCACTTCCTAATTACAAAAAGGTTAAATGTTCAGGCGCATTTATGACACTGCACTGTTGCTTTGCAGCAAGAAGGTCCTGAGTCTGAAACCTGACTGAGGCCTTCATGCATGGCGTTTGCATGTTGTTGTAGTAAGTGTAAGGGTGACACAGGAATTATATTTGGAATTTGAAGCTGAAACAAAGCATATTGCTGCACTCAGAGTTTTAACTTTAACTCCCGTCTTAAAAATAATTCTGATATAAAAAAAATCACCTCAGCTCTTTTTTTAAAAGTTTTGACTTCTGTTGATTTAAAGTCTCTTTATTGCACATAGACATATACATTTCTATGATATTCATCTGTAATTAGTTATTTAATGCTTAAAAACATTATGACTGTGTGCAAGTGGGCGGGACTTTCAGTATCACATCTCCATGATGCCTAGAATACAAAATAGCCACACCTGTAAATGTGGATGTTGTATGTTTGGGATAGTATAACTTCATTTTTGAACAAAAGCATATGGAAATATTTTGTTCATCTTTCAATCTTTGACTCCTACCCCTGCTTTCCACTAAATGCGCAACAGACGCTAAACTTTAGTGACGCGTAATAGCCGCTGATAGCCGCCATTAAAGTCAATGGGACCTTTCCCACTGCACACGCAGCAGCGCGCATGAAACGTGTCTAATAAGCGTAGTGTCGCGAGCATTACGTGGCAGTTTTACTTTTTACGCGGTACACTTCTAATACGTGTTAAGACCAGACAGGAAATCAGGTGTTCGTACCCGGAAGTTTCAAATAAAAGGGCACATGCAGATTTCCGTTTGCGAGACTACGAGAAAATACATGTGACGGGTTTGAAGTCCGTAGGTGGTGTGAAAATAAGACACATACCTTCTGGATGCATGTTGTCATCTTTCTCCCTGCTTGTTGTTGTGTGTTCAGACGAAATCACATGCGTTTTTACTACTCTCATGTGATTTCATGATTTTCTGTGATGCTGCGCGAGTGATTTACACGTGTGAAGCACTCCCAGTAGGAAGGGACGCGCTGCTGATGCATCCAGTGGAAAGGAGGGGTTAGCCAGGATTTATTTAAACGTTATCTTTCTTGTGCATCATCCATCCATCCATCCATCCATCCATCCATCCATCCATCCATCCATCCATCCATCCATCCATCCATCCATCCATCCATCCATCCATCCATCCATCCATCCATCCATCCATCCATCAAAATATGTTTCCCACTCTATCTTGTTAAAAGGGAAGAAAACCAGGTGATGTATGTAATGATCCGACCCCCCCGCTGTTACTGGGCCAATTAGTGCAGGGTACATGTATGTGTGTGGGGCCCACGGACACTCGTAGATCAAACTGACTCAAGTGGGAGCCGTTTGGCCTGGAGCACATGAGTGAATTATAACCATTTCCAGCTCTTACTTGGTGGGCCCCCATGTTCTGTGGCTGAATCGAGTTCCTTTACAGCCAAAAACTGTCTATTTTAACAAATCACCTCCCAACAATGTCATAACACATACTGTATTTCTGTAATCAGGACATGAGAAGAAACCTTTGATACTTTGCAGGTACCTGACAAATGAAAAGTTTTACTAAAAAGCAGAGCTGAGTTCAAATTAAAGAGATCAGTTTGGATCAAATCAAACATCAAAAGTGAAGTAAATGTACAGAAATCTTAATACAAGAAAAGTAAAAATTATGACCTGCAAACCTCAAAGACTCCAGATGTGTATCTGGTTTTGTGTTTGTCAAAATTGTTAAAAATACATGAACCATTGTAACAAATTGTCTACACACAAAAATCAAACCACTTAAATAAAGGAATATATTTGGGTTTAATTCAAATTAAATCAAATCTAAAAATTGTTAAGAGCTTAAAAAGATGACTTTGAAAATGTCCAATTTCCCAACCAGGAGTGATCCTTCCTACAGCAGATATCTCCCTTTGGGGTCAGTGTCTCCATTTGTCAAAAAGCTCAAACTGATTTACTGTGAAGGCTTTATGACCATGACCTTTCATCTTTAGACCTTCAGTACATAAAACAACATTTTCCTAATTAAATGGTGATGCTGAGAAGAAGCCACAAGTCATGATGGGAGATGGAGAGAAAAATAAAAACAGAAGAAAACTTTCTGGACAAAACATCCTGCTCTTCGTAAAGCAAGTGGTCTTTGTCCTTTTTTTTCTTCTTTATATTTGCTAATGAGGACTTGGGGTCAGTGTAATTGTTGCGGGAAACACTGCTCTGATCAGAGGTGCAATTTTAGAGAAAATGAGGTTCTGTCGGATGACCTCATCCCTTTGGTCTGCCAGGCCGAGCCCTGAGGCTTTACTGATTTGTCTCCTTGGATCAGCAGAACCACATATGTGGGATGTGTATGTTTAAGTGTGAGTGTGTGTGCAAAGCAAAATAAACTGAAATTCCCACTGAAAAAGGCTGTGAGGATGATTAGACCACCTACAGATGATCCAACACAAACTGACAAGATTTACTCAAATTTCAGCAGATGACTTCTCTGTCTTATCAGTTTTCACTGAGGAAGCGCTGATTGCAGGTCTTTGATTAAACAAGAATTTAGCTTGATTTAAGTGTAGTTGATTGAAGATGAGTCAATGTGGATATTTAAATCATTAATTTTAAGGACCAGGGGTCACATTACTGCTTGAAGTCTTCCTAAATTCTCCTAAATCATTCTAGCATAATAATGTATTTTAAAAAGATTCAAACTCTGATGGACTTTCTCCTCTAAGTGTAAGACAACATCAAGGAAACTAATAATTACAAGTAAACCAGCTCTAAATTATGCAGTTTAGTTTGATTGATGATCAGGAGCCATTCCAATTTCTAAGTGTTGCATAACTGCATTTTTCCAGAGGCTGCGCGGCAGAATGTTTGAATAAAGCATCACCTTCTGTGTACTGTTTGGATTGTTTCATGAGGTGATTTGATTCCTCTACCAGATATTTGAGGTTATGTCTTTGCAACATTTTTTATTGTTGTACTTGTCCATAATAATATTAAAAGAGAGCATTATATCCACGTGCCCTGGCTCATTAGGATCTTAAGCTATCAGAATTATTTTATTTTATATTTTTTTTCTAGTAACTCAGAGTTTTTCTCTTTGTCTTTGTCCCTAGACATGGTAAATGGCGTGCAACTGTATAGCGCTTTAATTAGGTCCTACGACCCCCAAAGCGCTTCACACTACCCATTCACACAGGAGAGGGTAGGGGCTAACACTCACACAACCCGATACGCAGATCGGGGGGCAACATGGGGTTCAGTGTCTTGCCCAAGGACACTTTGACATGTGGCAGTGGAAGCTGGGATCAATCCACCAACCTTTAAGTTAGAGGAGAACCGCTCTAACCACTGAGCCACAGTCGCCCCCACATAAATATCTCATATAAATGTGAATTAGACAGATTAGGATGTGAGCATTAAAATTCCACATGTATAAAAAGCTTTTTAAACCTTTTATGAGAAAATTGTAATATGTGGTCACATTCTGTACGAAGAATAAGTTTAGCATTTTTTGCATTTATTCTAAAAAGTTTTTTGGTCTGAAGTCTGAATAGTTTATTATTGGTAAAAAAAAAAAAGAAAAAAAAAACAACCTCTAGATTTAAAAAGTCTTCTCAAATCAGTATAACCAATAGCTCCAGTGTCGATCTGCCTCAAGCTACACCAAGCAGGCTTTTTATCCTCGACTCACAGGTGCAGCCAGTTAACACAATTAAGGTTATGCAGACTGTCGCTGCAAGGCCAGTGAGGATGCAGAGGGGCTTAAAGAGGGGTTTGATTTGTATTTTTTTTTACTTGTGGGACATTAAACATCTCCATGTGCAGAAACCGGTTATATTTTTATTTACCATGACGAAACAGCATGTTGCTGCCGTGTTTTCAATGGTGACACTATATTAACACTCTGTCACGTCTCTGAGAATGTTGCTGTTTATCATGAAACATTATGATTCATAACAGGATGTAAACTCCTCGCTCATCACTGCACTCTGTGCTCTCTGGTTAACTGTGTCCATACACAGACTTTTACATTGAAATAATGTCATTTATAAATTCGTCTTTGGCCTTTTGCCAAATAATTCATTTTTCCATGAGTCAGCTAAGCAGTCAGAATACAGCCGTTCATGACTTGTACTTTTCATGCAAACTGAAATTAGAACTAAAAAACTCCAACAGGACCTGAAACTAATTTGTTCATTTTAGAGATTTCACACTTATTTATGTCTCAACTGGATTTCCTTTATGAACAAATGTTAAATCAAATATAATTTTTTACTCTGGTTATAAATTTGTATTTTATCCATCGAGGGTCATAATGTTGTGGAAACCATGGGTCTGATCACATCTGGTAGTTTCAAAACTTATCTTTTATTACATTCTTGTGTATTTACTTTAATATTTACTATTATACTTTATTTATTACATTTGTTGATTGTACATTTTTCATTATTAGAAAAGAGTACAAGATTGAAAAATGTTTGAGTAGAACAATTAATTCAAACTAAGCTAAATTTTTTCTCCTGATAAAATTCTAAGAAAGCTCAAATTAGCCATAAAATCCCTATTTTTGCTACGAGCCAGTGATCAGTTAAAAAACAGAATCCCTCATGCACTCGTTTAAGATGGACAATGAGTCCTTTAATCACACCATATCTTTGATCCACCCACCTTAAAGGGTCTCACACAGATTCTTCATTAGTTAGAAAATGTGTGCACTGGACCGCTTGTCTGCCAAACCTTCACATTTACCAGCTGTGACCAAGTTTCACAGTTTATGAGGAGACAATTAGTGCGTCCAGTCTGACTCCAGGTCAGAGACTGACTTCAAAATCTGGAATCTTTGATCTTCATCTGCAACAAACTGTTTGATATCACTGAAAGAAACAGCTCATATTGTAATCTAAAAAGATACAGATGACACGCGACGAGGATCAGAGAACAGCTCTAAATCCAGGAGGTTGTAATTATTAGATTGCCTTTTGGTTAACAGAGCCAAATGGGTGTGTGTCTGTGTGTGTGTGTGTGTGTGTTTCTGCTCTCAACAGATAAAAATCATGTAACAAAGAGCCACAAATCTCACTGCTTAGAACAACAATAACGTAAGAAAAACCCCACAAATACTCTGTAAATAAACAGCTTGTATGAACATTTCCANGCTACATTCAGTCTTTATATATATTTTGATTCCTCATTAATTTTGGAGGGACTTACAGATGTGTCTATGATATTCTGTCTGTGATGTTTGCAGGTAATAAATAATTTCATGATGAGCTGAAACATTTTGCTCAACATTAAGAAGCCAGAAATGATTAAATGCACCACATTTTACAGATTTTAAAATGCTGTTTTAATGATATATTATACTTAATTTATCAACCTGTTGAATTTTATGAACATGTGTTACTCAGACAAGCCGCAGCAAGGAACTAAACAGAGTTATTAATTTGATATTTTTGACAGATTTTAGGAGAGTGAGGACCTGAAATGTACTCTCAAAATGACAAACAGCTTCAGTAAAGTTGGTCATGTTGGTGAATGTCTGTTGTTTGGTGTGTCTGGCACTGATCCAGCTGTTGCTCAACATGTTAAAGGGTGATAAAATATAGAAAAACCACTTCAGCTGCCTGCACAACTCTCAATTTTGTCTGATTTTCTTTACATTTACATAGAAAGTTTTTAATATTTTAAGCGTACAAATAAAAAAAAACATTTTAAAAACAAAAAGGTTGTTAAACAAATGCGTTAAATAATGCAACACAATCTGTCAGAAATATTTTGGGTTGCCTCGGCAGGTTTATAGTCATTCATGCAGCCAGTTAATCAATAGGGACAAATTTGTTTCCACATCTTAATGCTGAACAAACAAGCAAAACCTGTGAGCCGCTAAAATTTTATCTCTGTTAATCTCTGAGCCTACAGACAACCCCCAACCCAAAGCCAAGGGCAAGCACACCTTTGACTGTGGAGAGTAAACAGGGGAGAGGGGACATCTCTATCTCACAAAGTGAGCCCCTGCACTCAGGGCTCAGCAAAAGTAAACAGCAGTACTAACAAGCCTAAAATTGATGTCACCATTTTTTAAAATACAGTAAATAAATGTCAAACGATGGGAAAACACTGCAACCAGACTACTAAAGATTGCAACACCCCTGGATTACAGAAAAATGCCTTCTTTTGATCTTGTACCACTTAGTCTTTGATTCTGGCTGATTATTCCAAACAGCAACTCTAACGACCACAACCTGAAAAATGATTTACAACACTTCACAGTTTCCTAGTGTTGTAAGGAAAACGGATCTTTTTCTCTTAATGGTAACCATCCAATAAGGTGGCTGTTTACACAAGAATAAACATTCACTCTGCAGCCTTAAACATGCTTGCAATGTTAAATTATTTTTAATTGATAAAACTGCTTTTGATTTGGGTCATAAAGGGGAGCAAAACAAGATCTTGTGTCAATCTACTTGATGTATGTTTCTAAAAACAGTATTAGCATATTTCAGTGGTTAATGAGTGTGATATGTGTTTTCACACTAAACAAACCCCAAGAAGACGAGCGATGGAGTCGAGTGAAGGTGCTCGTTTTACCTCCAGAAGCTGACTGTTATTAACACGGCTGAAAGAAAATGCGTTGACTAAGTCCCAGATTCAGGACTTGGTGGATGAAAGCAAATCATTGGTGGAAGAAAATTCAAAAGGTAAATAAATAAACAAATTATTCCAGAATGGTGTACATGTAAAAACTAACAAGAAGCAAACAAACACATCATAAACATGATTAAATCCTGAGGAGACAATGATTAAATAAAGAACAGGTGAATGTTAAATGGTTAAAAAAAATGAACTGAAGGGAAACGTTCATAACTACAAGGAACAAGCAAACCAGAACTTTCAGAATAAAACAGGAAATGGTTAAAATACAACAAACAAACTTTAGGTTCACAGAAACAAAAACATAAAAAAATTGAAAACTGCAAGTAAATAATCAAAAGAACAAAATAAACTGGAAAAAAAAATCACATGACAGAAACTGAAGAGGACTGCTGTTCTGTTTTTTGTTCTCGATCATATAAATCTGGTCCGTCTTATTTCACATTATGCAAATAAATGGTAAAATCTTTAATTTTGCTCTTGAGCACCTTTGAATTTTTTTTATATGTTCTCTGTTAACACAACACTGATCCTCCGTCAGTGAGAGTGAACGCTGAGCGTCATCAAGATGGTCCTCACAGATAAAGTGTTTCCTCCAACAGTAAGAGGTGGTGGCCAGGTGAGTTCTGATCTCAGCAGTCGCATACTACGGAAGAAGATAGCAGAGAGAGATGAAAGCCTGCCTGCATGACTGGAAGAGAAGATGATGAGACGAGGGGGGAGTCTCCAAAACAATTCTTTTACTGACACAGTAAGTGCAGGCAATGAGGGTCTTCTCTTCTGGATCCTCATCAAAGTTCTTAGCGGGAGGCCTTAAAGGAAATAATGCCTCAGAAAACTTGACCAAAATCTCTCTTGGGAATCAGAGGATGGCCGTTATCTCATGTAAAAACACAAACATGAACATAGAAAATCTAGGAGGCATCCCGGTGCAGTGTAACTCTTTGATATGAATGTTGCAAGTTGCTTTCAGTCCACCATGTTTTAGTTGACTCACTTGTTCCGGAAACTATTACAAAAAACAGACTTTTACAGTATATGATCTTATTACTGTTCTTATTGCACATTTTAAACAGAACCTATAACTTTGGTTCTGTGCTGGTTGTTTAAAGTACTTCATAAATATAATGAGGCTGAATTGATTCAGACGTCTTGGCAGAAATTCTAACCCAATATCTTAATCACTGATTTCAACCCCCGATGAAAATAAATAGTTTCCTCACCAGTTTGTGTTTCCATCATTTTCTTAAAGTTCAGATATTTAGAATTCAGTTTCTATCAGTTATTATCAGTAAAAGTTCCTGCAGTTGAAACCACACCTAGCATGCTGCTGGCTAAAAGCTGTTAGCATAAGACGTAGCAAACAGGAAGACGCGTTGTCTGATGTTGCCATGCGCAGCGGGGCAGGAAACAGTATACCTTGCTCTCATAGGCTAGCTTGTTAGCAAATCTGAATCCAGCAAATTCGAATAATGAATATGAACGAGCTGCTGCTCGAGGCCTGATGGAAGGAGCCAGAACCAGCCAAATTTTGATGCAGACAGATTGAAAGATCTGTTAATAAGTGTTTCCTAACGTTTTTTAGAAATAAAATGTTTCATATTACTGGTTAATACTTCAGAAATAACCACAAAGTCCTGAACAAAAATAGAAAAAAATGAAATTAAACTATCTCAAAGAGGAATTTACATCCTTCTTTTTTAACCAATAGTCACAAACTCAATTTACTGGTTTAAATCTGGTGGTAAAGGACTTGAAGAGATGGCTCTCATCCTGCCTGCATCCCTCTTCGGGATTTAGATGATGCTTCCTCTGTGCTGAGTTTGTTATCTCTTTACCCTTATTCTCTTAAATGCCCGTGAAGATAAGATGGCTGCATGATAACTGAGCACAGGGCAAATAAAGTAGATGACAAGAGGAACAAGTGTGCTTAAGAGCTCTGTGGGTCTTGACTTTCAAAGAGAGATCAAGAGAGTCTTGCATGAATAGACTCACATATCACTGTAATATTTTAATCACATCCCGTGAGAGATGAACAATAGCAAAAATCAGAAATTCTCTATAATGCATCATGCCCTTATCTGTAAATGACACTATTCACTTGTTATTATGAGTGTTTGTATGTGTGTCTGAGACAGTTCAGACAGTTTTAAAGAGATAAAAAACCTTGAGAAGGTAAAACTGGGTTTGATCATATAGTTTTCTTTTTGTTTAATTATTTTAAATTTTAATTCAAATGCATGATTTAAATTTGTTTTACTTTTTTTTTTTTACTTTTAATACATTTAGGTTTCATTTCTTTTTCTGCAGAATATGTGAGACAAAATCCCCAAATAGTCAAAATACATTTCTTCTTGGAATGCACATCTGAAAAAGAGCAGTAATACACGTAAACACAGACACATGTCGCTATACATGTACATAATGAAGTAACAGAAGTTTTTTTGCCCTGTTGATGATGATAGATGAGAGTTTCCTCTGACATCTTGACCTGTTCTTATCCAAACTAAGGACCCTTACTGGACCTGAATGTGAATACTGCTCGTTTACTTCAGAGTAGAAGAAGCGTGAAAGAACAACCGATGAATAAAATGTGATAGTGATCAGACAGTGAAAGAGGAAAACTAAATATCTCACAGCAAGCAGCTGGAAATAACAAGTTTTCTTTCATAAAATCATCATGCAAAAATCAACAAAGTTTGAAGAAATGTCTGTACTTCACTCTGCTCACATGTCACAGTTTTGTCTTGTTTAACTTCTGGTGTTTTCTGCAAAGCTTTGTGTGTTCAAAAAGTTTTTTTTTTCATTTTATCTGAATCTAATTGCTAGTTTATCCCATTTTTATGCTACATATGATATTTTACATACATGTTTCTGTTCAACCTGCCACAGAAAACATCTCAGGTTAACATCTTCTTGTTTAAAAACTTCTAGTTATTTGATTCCATGCTTCAACCTCTACCCTATATTCATTTCTATGCACATTTATTTATTTAGTTAAACACAATGAGCTGATGATGTTTTGTCTTGCATCATCATAATGAAAGAAAAATAAACAGATTACATAACAGTAATCCATGTTTGAGATTTCTGAATAACTTAACACACTAATACCAGCAGCTGTGTTTCACACTTCTTACATGTGTTACATTAGTTTTAGTGGTTTCTGTCCCTGTTGGCACATCTTGCCCACATTTTCTTAATAAAACAAAGTCTTGTGTATTTTTATAGTATTTGAAGTCACTCGGGTTGTGATGTTGGGGGTTTTGTGCCATGGGGAAGCCTGAGGGCTTCCACTGCATCACTCATTATGCCTGCCCATCAAGCAGCACAAGCTGTACTGTTCTGGAGCCGTTCCAAGAGGGCTCTCATCATTAGCTTGCCACTTGGTGGCCAATTGCTGGAGCAAAGGAGACAAAAGCTGCAGCCCACCCCTGCATGCTCTGATTGCTCTGAGAGAGCCAGCAATGGAGGACGGATGGGGGCCTCCTTTTTGGCATGTGAAAATGTGGATTCCTATTGCAGGGTAGTTTTTGCACAGAGTATCCAGGACAGAGGTAAACGGGGTCTCTTTCTGTTCCATGTTAGTTTCTGTTAGGTTCCATGGTTTTCTTATACTTTTTATAGACAGATGTAGTAAAAAATAACACCCAACTCAAAATATGTTTAATTGTTTTCCATTTTTAAAGTTTGTTTCTGTTCATTTATTCACTGAAAAGACAAACAAACAAACAAATCAATAAATAAATAAGTTATTTTTGATCTTTATCCCGCTGCTGGCTCTGCTGCCTTGGCAGGTGTTTGTTCTGTCAGAAAAGTAATCATCTCAAAAAAAGTTGACAGTTGCTAGAAACAAGTGTCAGATTATAAAATATGAGAATGAGTTGTCCATGATTTTGACATGATGTAATAATAAATGAAAGACTTCAGTTTGTCTTTATCCTTCTTTAGCTCTTTGGTTCTTTTGGCTCCTCGCTCACTGACTCGCTTTCACTCTCTCGACTCCTGTGATCCTCCTGCGCCTTCAGGCCCTCTGGTTATTTGGATATTACAAGGAGTCAAAGTTCTGTCAATCAGATAAGCAGTGACCTCACAGACACAGCAGATAAGATGTTACATGGCAAGAGGAAATGGCAGACAGAGGGGGACACAAGGCCTGACTGTGAAGGCTTGGTGAAGCGAGACTGATCGCATCAGTTCCTCGTACCCTTAAAGGTTGATGAGAAAGACAATATATTACTTCTGCTTTTCAGTTTATATTGACTGAGTCTGCAGAGGAGATACTGTCGTTTTCATCTCAAGAGTAAAATTCCATTGTGAAAGATGATCCAAGTTTTCTTTGATAAAATAATGGATGGAAAGGAGAAGTTTTTCCAGACTGAGGGAACTTCTTTGTGTACAAATCAAAAGAATGAGGCACTGAAAGTTTTCTGTCAACTTCAAATAATATCTGTCAGGAAATATCAACATTTTCTGTGGTCTAACTAAGTCTCAGTTATCATTGATAAACCACCAAAAACAGAATATTCATGCCAGATTTAAGAGTCTTAATAAATACATGCTTGTACAACCTCATCAGCTGTTGCAAAATTACTAAAATAACAGGAATAATGCAGAATTGCTTGAAATTTCATTACACTGTGAAATTACAAAAGGATGAATGAGGGGCGAGTCCTTGTTTAGGACTGCAGCAGCTTTTGGGTGGTCCGCAGGTTGGAAACCCTCTGGGAGGGATCAAGGGGACCTCCACATATAATACCATTGAGAAGACCTGTTGGAACAGGGTAGACAGTGATTCAAAGGCACATCAGCCACAACCAACACACTTTATTTGACATTTGAATCCCCCACACCCTAAAACCAAAACATATTCCACAAAACTGTAAATTTTATACTCAGTCAAAGTAAATGACAGTAAGTAGCTTCTGGAAAAATACATGTATTCTTGCCAATGTTGCTTTAAATCACATGGCTCACCACTGTTTATGTCTTTTATTACTAAAAATGTAGCACAACATCTTACAATGTTTATTTGAAAAACCAAATACATAAGCCACAACTATGAAGGAAAAATGTTTGCTTTTATTGCAACTCTCTGCTCCATTTTCCAACATGTTTAAACACACTTAGGTCTTGGAGGTTTCCCAGAACAGCAGCAGTTCTCTGTGCTGGTCACTGAGCTGATGGTTCAGTTCTTTTCTTAAGAGACACTCAGTAGTCATTGTTCAGTGAGGGGTCAGAAGTACTCACTCAAAGCCCCTCAAACGTTTTGGGGTTCAAACACTTCAGTCATGAGTGCTTCTCTAAATAAAAGTGTTGCTGCTAGAAAGATCAGACATGCAAAGCCCATTATACTTTGTTTAGTTGCTGTTTCAATTCGTTATACAAAATTTCCCAGTCTAATTTAACTGATGTTAATCTCCAGTGTTTGATTTATTTCTAATTCTTGAGTGTATTTACATTGTTTTCTAACAGTCTGCTCAATTTGTTTTTATTTTCATCTCAAAGATGATGAAGCTTCTTGCTTTATATATATATCAAATATATATATATCAAATACTGGTAAAAGTTTTTGACCTGGTGGGATTGTGTGCCAGTGTAAGATTCATGTTATATAGTCAGAGAACAAAATCCTTAGTTTCTGTATGTTGCATTCTCTCTTTCTCCTAAACCTCCTCAGATATTATCTCTGGTACCCTTTGTCTGATATATTTTATACCAATTCATATATTTTATGCTACTTTTCACCACATCACACAGACCAACAATACACATCATAGAGTGAATTCTGGTTTAAAAAATTGCAGTACACGTTAAAAACTTGATATGAAAAACTTGATAAATCTTGAGCGCTTAATGTCATAGAGTTGCAGTAAACAAGAAAAATCCTCACTTTACTAAAATAATTGTTTGTCTTTAGCCCCCCCTGTCGTCCAGGACACGACATGACAGTTACATTGTTAATCAAATAAAGAACAGAAAAAACAAGAGTGTTTTTAGGCTTATTGTTAAAATAGAAGATTTGCCAGTGACTTAAATGAAAAAAAAAAAAGTAAACTAATATTTTTGCATTAGAAGATCATATATTGTCATTTGGCCTTTTATCATAATCAAATACTCGAACTATTAGTATTGACACACCAGTCACAAATGCTCACTGTCATTAATTTGCTGTAAAATTTAAATGAATAAAGTGAAACTCAGACATCTGAGTGTAAGTGACTGTAGAGCACATCATGTGCTCTAACAGCTCTAAGAGCACATGATATTTAACCTCCAATCCAACTTTTAAGATGAAAATTGAAAGCGTATAAGAATATATTAATGATCCAGGGTCATTAACATTGTGCAGAAAATATTATACTAGACAATCAAATGTTAAAAATTATCACAATTTTAAAACTGTTTTTGCCCCCTCCAAAAAGTGGCAAACATTGCTGTCCTTGAACGCCGAATAAATACTGGCAAAGCTTTTAAATGTGCCTTTTGTTCTATATTTAGCAATGCAATGGCTCAAATCTTTGCACTGTAGTGGTTAAAACCTCATTCTAATAAGGGTTTACCGCACATTCACCTGATCACTCAATATTTTTCATTAATCATAGATAATAATTAATGAAAGTTTTCCGTTTGGCACTGTGTTTTGACAGATTTTGATTTCATTTTGGTTTATGCACTTAAATTATGATTAATAGTATATAATTTAATAAAAACTAGAATTTTTTATGTTATGGGACACATGTGCCACCCTTTTTCAAATATGAGCACCTACCTGGCCGCCACCCCAACAAAGAATTGCTAGACACGCCCCTGGTTGACATTAGCGGGGACTCTGGTAAAACGGAAGCTCTTATTTTCTTATTTAGTCGCTTCGATTAAAGCAGAAAGCGACTTCCGGTTTACCCGGAATTGAGCATAATTCCCAAAGATGGCGGAGCAAGGTCCGATGGCTATAGCGATGCGGCTACGAAACCAGCTTCAGTCCGTTTACAAACTGGACCCGCTGAGGAACGAGGTGAGTTGTGGAGTTATTTAAGATTGTCCGTGATGGAGGAGCGCGTGCGGAGAGTGAACGTGCTGCAGATGGGAGTTTATCGCGTGAACTAACGGGAGATGGTTTGTCGTCTTCGCGGCACTGATGGTGAGAGACGGAGAGGGAGCATGCGTAAACGGAGGGGTCTGACCGTGTTGTTCTGTGGAGCAACGTGAATAAAAGCTCTCAGATAAGTCTTATTTCTGTTTTTCTCAGTTGGACCGGGAGTTTAGTTGAAGTTCGAGCGCCATGTGAGTCAACCGGGGCGGTTCGGACCGCAGCGCTCCGTTGGTTCTCTTTCTTGTTGTGTGATGAAGTAACGGCGGTCCGTTTTGAGTAGCTGCTGGTTTGTTTTGTGCTGTTCGGTGCTGGTAGAATTTCATGATGGTAACGACTTACCTCACGAGTTCAGAACCTCTTTATTCTCCTCTTTTATAATATCCTGTTCACAGTTTGAATAGAAACGTGTTTTAAACTTAATGTGAAAACGATCATTTATTTGTTAAACTGTATTTTTCTTTTGTTCCTGTTGAAGGTCAAGGGTCAGATTTGGAGCAGAACCTCCCAACTTTCATCATGTTCTGAATCCAGGAACATGTGGAGATCTGAGATGTTGACTGCCTCCTTATATGTCTACCTTCATAGTTCATTTGTTTACGTTGTCCCTGTCAGGTTGGAGTTAGTCAGGATTACATCCAGAGTTAGTTTTGCTGTCCTGATCAGCTCAACACAACTTTATTATAGTTTGTGTGACGGGGATCTGGCTTTGGGTCTCATGGCGGTGGATGTTTTGGATCCTTGAACTTTTGGTTCTAGTTAAATTTGACAACTTAATTGATTGCAGCACTAAACTCAAGTGGCTCAAAACATTTCAGCAGGAAGTTAATCTGTTTTTTATCAAAGAGGTTTTGTATTACAACCCCAATTCTGAAAAAGTTGTAACCTTGTGTAAAATGTCCAAACAAACAATGTAATGATTTCCAAATCTCACAAGTGTTTTTATTCCAAACTGAACAAAAATAACAAATCAGATGGTGAAACTTTTAACTAATTTTGAATTTGATGACAGAAACACAACTCAAAAAGTGGGTGACGTTTACCATCATGTAGCATCTGCTTTTCTGTTAACATCTGTCTGTAAACATCTGGAAAGAGAAGAGAGCAGCTTTTTATCCTGCAGAAGAACCTGCTTATGTGGGTTCTGTTTGTCATACAGCTGGACTAAAGCTCATATGATCTGATTCTCAAGAGATATTTTAGTCCTATAGAACTGTACAAAGTACTGAAGTTCTGGCTCATACTACGTACAAAACTTGTTTAATGTGCTTTTTAAGTGTAAATACTCTAAATCCACAACTTGTATTTGATTACTTGTAGAACGTGAACTTTTGAACTGGTTATTTAGTGTGTAGCACTGATTTTTATTGCTTGGAATTGTTTCCACCTAACAGGAAGAAGTCAAGTTGAAGATCAAGGACCTGAATGAACACATTGTCTGCTACCTCTGCGCAGGCTACTTTATAGATGCAACAACAATTACAGAGTGTTTACACACATGTAAGTTCTTCTTATTATTATGGTTTTTTCCATATCTGTCAGCAGTCAGCAGGCTAATGGAAACCACCTCTTGTCTTTGCTACGCAGTCTGTAAAAGTTGCATTGTGAAATACCTGCAAACCAGCAAATACTGTCCAATGTGCAACATCAAGATTCATGAAACTCAGCCGTTACTCAACCTCAAACTGGATCGAGTGATGCAAGACATCGTGTACAAGCTAGTGCCTGGTCTTCAGGAAAGTAAGTTCACAGCTGGTTGGTGGATTAAAATGGACTGTTAGCAGCATGGTTGTAGGAGAAGGTTATGAGATAATTGGATTTCTTGCCATGTTTGTGTTTTGTGGTATTTCTCAGGTGAAGATAAAAGAATTAAAGATTTTTATCAGTCAAGAGGATTAGAAAGAGTGATCCAACCAGCTGGAGATGGTACGGTTCTTTGACACTTTTACACAGGGGTTAAAATAAATCAAAACATTAAAACAAGACTGAAATAAACCTTATCTTTATCTCTTTAGATGTTTCTGATGGTACAGGTTTACCTTTTACAAGTTTCGACCACTCGAAAGCTCACTTCTACAGATACGATGAGCAGGTTTCACTGTGTTTAGAAAGGCTGAGGTGAGTTCTTTGTCCCTGAAATGCTGAAATGATTTAAAGATGTTTTTATTCTCCATGTTTATTCTTGTCTTCTCTGGTTTGTTCTTACAGTTCATCACTGGCTGGGAAAGATAAGACAAAACTTACTCTGCAGGTACGTGAAAACATGGATGTTGTATTTGATTGTAAGAAAATCTTTTCCTTGGTTGCTTTCAAAACATTGAGGCTTTTCACAACCTGGAATTTCCAGTTTATTAAAAAAAAAGCGTTTGAAATAATTCCTCCTCATAAATGCTGAGCCAATAGATGGCACTTTGACAACTGCAGCAACAGCAGAATCCAGCGTTCAGAGCTGCTTAGCCTGGCTGTTTGTTGGAGCCTTAGAGCTACAGAGAGACAGGGATAAGTGAGTGAAACACATCACAGAGACAGAAAATCATTCTTTATTTCCTAACCAAGCTGCTTCTCTCTTAATAACCGGCCTGTATAATTGGGGAAAATTGCATAGCTGTTTATTTTCCTTGCAATTTGTTGTGGTCTTGGAAACTTGTCCAATTTATCCTTAATGTGGAATTGGAGACTTGTCCTTAAATGACCCCAGAGTTTCAGCAGACACAGCACAGCCAGATGTTTTTATTCTGTTTGACTGTCTGTCTTTTAGAAACAGCGTTTTGTGCACTCAGATGTAGAAGTTGTTCACTCAAGTAAACATTTTACACAAAGAACCACTACAGATCTGCACTTTTACCAGGGAGCAAGTTCAGATCAAATATTTGATCAAACAGATCAAATATATTTATTCCTACATGGTTTCCTTCTGCTTGTGCACTTTCACATCATGTAGATGGAAACTCTGTTTCTGAGACTTCTTCACCTCATTCCATTGTTTGGACACTCGTGAATAGAAAGACAAACATGTAACAAGGGAAAAAGACGGAGATTATTTGAGGAATAGTTAAACTAAACCAGAATCTACAGGCCCTGAAAAAAAAAAATCAGCTTTTTATTTGTAGTAATTTTACTCATCCAGCAGAGGGCGACCTCGTCTAGTTTTAGACCTGGTTCATACTGAAAGCACGTGCACAGGCAGGATCATTCTAACCCCCAAATAACTCCACCTGCTTTCAGTTCTGTAGTTTTACATGTTAATCAGGAGAAAATGACCCCATTGAGTCATGACTCATGAAAAATGAAACTGTTTTATAGAATCAGTAAAGAGGAAGTTTGCTTGTCAAACTGATCATTTGTTTCAGGTTAGTTTTGAGGTAGATTAAGTTTAATATGGAACTGTTTGAGTTATAAGACCCAGGATGAGGTCAGATTTTAATCTATAAAAATGTTCTTTTCACCCAGCGTGCACGTTGCACCAGGTCTCAGTGATCTTAGGCTTGTATTTAGTCACAGCTGCAGCTTCAGATCAGGTTTTAGTTTATTTAAAACAGCTGATGTTGTGTTTCCTCTTGTTGAGATGTTGGATTAAGGAAAACCAGGACTTGTTATTTTTGGCTCCTAATCGGGTGTTAAAGAACCAGAGTCGTGATTCGGTAACACGTTACCGTGTCCTCTCTGATCCACATGCAGAGTTAAAGTTTTTATTCTATATTTAATGTAACATTGTGGAGCAGGAACATGCAGCTCTGTGGTTTTTATCAGCAGTTGTTTTTCATTCTGACCTCTTTATGACCTTATAAACTGGATTAGCTTCTGATGAGAACCCTCATAAATATTTAAAACAAATCACAGTGTGGAGTGTAACGCGGGATCAGTTTGCTAACACAAGCTGTGTCCTTGCAGTGTTCTGGGTTTAAATTTGACTCCTAATCTTTGCTACATGCTCTCCTCCCTCCCCTGCATGTCAAATCATATTCACTGCTTTTACCGAGGTGTAAATTTAGGAGAACAGATTTCTGCCTGCGTATTAAAAGAAATACTGCACCCTTGCAGTGCAGCCATGAGGAAAAGCGCGTTTAGCTCTGTGGCTTTAGAGTGTTTAATAAGTCAGTGGGGAGCAGAAACCTTCCAGCAGTAAGCTCGGTCGTTCCTCACCGTAAATCTAAATGTAACAGGAGTATTTAATGCACCCGGTTCCTATAGTCACCCTGTTGTTGGAGTTTCTTCTGCTCCAAAGGAGATTTGTTATAGAACTCTGAGTTTCTGTTTATGAATCTACACTGACATGAAAAACACTGAAATGTATTTACACTAAAGTTTCCACCAGCTTCAAGTTCTTCAGATTGAAAGCTGGAACTAAGAAGAACTGTTTGGTTTTATACTTTACTTCTTCTGCTCTGCTGTAGCAACACTTTTGGTGTTGATGTTAACACACAAGCACACAAACAAAAGGTAAATGTGGGACCTGTCCAGGGTTTAGCCCCGCCTCTCATCCAGTTAGGTACCAGCTTCCTGCTACCCTGAACAGAGGATGGATGGATGTTTCTCCATATTGCTACACATTTAAAAATAAAACCCAACTTTTGCTTTTGAACCTGCCTTCAGATTCAAGCCTTTAAACACAAACGTGCAGCTGGTTGTTTATTTGTTCAGGTTACTTCCTGTGTTGACTGTATCTGCTGCAGATCATGTGACCCACCTTTACAGCACGTTGTGGTATCTTTCTCCTGCAGCAGAAGTTTGTGCGATGTTCCGTACGAGCCGAGGTCAGACACCTACGGAAAGTCCTCTGTCACAGACTAAATGTGGAAAAACACCAGGTAAATCTCTTTAATGATTTTATTTATTATAGAGACTAATGGAATAAAAACCTTTATTTTTTATGAAACGTGTTTTTGAACAAGTGAAACCTTTTCAAGAGTTTAACTGATTGAAAGTGTTTGTGCCTGAGATGAGTTGGTTCGTCTGATACTCCATCAATGATGAATTAAATCTGTTCTTTTATTGTGAAGGCGTGTGATTGTATATCTGAACTGAACATTACTGTGTTTTCTTCTCTCTCTTCTAATGAGCGTCACCAGCATTGTGTCACGTTTCCTCTGCTTTGCTTTAAGCTCCACTTGCATGTAACTTAGACAATTTCACACATTCCAACAACTACAGGCTAAAACTAAGATATTTTTCAGAGTTTTAAAGTTGATTATATTTTTAGACTCTCAGACGCCACCCGGCCAGGAGAAAGTTAAAAAATCTTTAAAAGTTAAATTAAAAAAATTTTTTTTCTTTGTTCGGCCTGCGTTTAGGTCCAGATGCTGTTTAATAATGAATCTCTGCCTGATCACATGACGATGAAACGATTATGGCTGTCACACTGGTTTGGAAAGGTACGACCACCACTGTCACACATTCCTTCACCTTCTTATTGTAACTGAACTGCAAAAGCAGGTTCTTTTCTCCATGAACGTGCAGGACAGTAACCTTCATTTGGGTTGTAGAAGTGAGAAAAGATCTGAAATCCTGTCCTGTTTACATGTAGCATCGAGGTGGAAATACTTTGTCATGGAATAATATAATAAATCTTTTCCCTCCAGGCTCAACCGTTAGTTCTTCACTACACCATCAAGGACAAAAGGAGCAGATAGGACTTGTTCTAACTTAAAGAAAGCTGGACATCTTTTGTACAATACATATTCTATTTTAATAATGTTTCTGTACATATACTTATTTTCCTTGTTTTGTATTTTTGAAAATAAATTTGAAATGAGAAAAATTACAAATATATGTTAGTTTTTTCTTTAATGTGCTTCCATGATGTAACGTTTGTCACCTGGCTGGCATGAAGATTTCTGTCATCACGTTTCTTACACTGATTTATATATTTATAATCTTATTTTATGCCAGTTCAAGTTGTCTCCCGACTTCAGATGTTTGAGATTTTATTTTTTTTTAATTCATGAAACATTTTAAACATTCAAACCAGAATGAAAGTTTAATCTGGATGAAACTCTAAAACATTTTACCTTTTTAAAAGTTTTAACTTTGTAACAATAAGAAACAGTTTGTGTCCAACTGCAGCTGTGAAAAAGAAATAGTTGCACAAGAATTTAACTTGTGAAAATATTTTAGATGAAAAGCAGAAACTTTTATTTCAGTGTTAATAGTTGGAGCCCGGCTCAGGCTAGTTCCTGAAAGATGCCACCAGACCTTTGCGTCACATCATGCTGTTGTTTTGATCACAGCTGATTGTTTTCCTTGTCCCACAAGCGCCTGACAGTAACTTCCGTCTGTTCTTTTGTTTTCCTCCGACAGTCAGAGCGTTCTGACTGCAGTTTGATTACTTCTCATGTAACATCCACGTCCATACAGATGTCTTAGTTTCAAACAATCACAAACTCTCTGCAGCTGGATTTACAGCTGCTCCTGGTTCAGGTTTTATTCTTGTTACTTCTGTAATTTGAGCAGAATTCAGAGCTTTAGATAGTTTCTTGTGTCTCTCCTCAGAAAGGCAGTTCTATTGGGAAAAGTCTACTGTGTTTAGGATTGACTGGTTTCCTGTTGATGCCATAGAACATTTAAAAATGATGCTCAGAGATAAAATAACTATTATCATTACTGAATATTAGTATTCATGAAAGGTGATGTTTTACACATAATTTTTAAGTATTTTATTGGTTTCCAAAGCACCAAAAATCAGACTTTTAAAGGATTATCAGACCTCCTGTTGGAGTTTTTCTTCTTAAACATTTTAGGTGGTTCAAAACCTAGAGTGGTTCATTTAATTTCACCTCATCTGAGGCAATATTTTATAAATTTTTTTAAATCACCAGTGTTCTGTAAAAGTCTTTAAGAAGGGAAAAGCTGAGACTGTGATAAAACACGAATTATTACGGTTCCAGCCTCAGTTTCCCAAAACTTCATCGAGCTTGTCTTTCGTATTTTGACATTCTGGCGGATGACCACTAGGTGGCAGACGTGCTGCTTTACCTGAAAGAAAAGCGCACGTGCTGCTGACCTTTTCCCGTTTCCACGGTGAAAAGAAAAACTCGAACCTGACACAGAACCATAAGGAATGCAAGTCTAATTTATTTCTGTCTCCACTTTCTCTAAATGGACTGTAGTGCTGGAGACAGACCAGTTTTAGCAGAAACCCTCCAGAAAAATCCCACGAAATTAAATCCTTAAATTTTCAGTATAGTCTGTAAACCATCAGCTTCTTGTTTGAGTCATGAAAAATAAAATAAAATAAAATATTGGATATTTGTTAGTATTCAAGCTGGTGGCCCTGGACTGGTAGAAACAGACTATTTCCCTAAATGTAAAAATATTTACACACAATGATGGAAGGTGAGATTCTTCAAACAAAAACAAGAATTTCAATCAGAAGTTGCTTGTAAAAAATTACTAAAATAATTCCTGCGATGTAAAAGTAATTACAGGACCAGTAGGCTTTAAATCTTTGTGTACGTTTTGTATTGGCAACATCAAATCAGACTCCTAAAAAAATAATAAATTTGAGAAGTGGTGGGATGATCATCAGCAGCATAAACTCACACCGTCACAATATTTTTAATGTCCCTTCAGGGCACCCTTATGCGAAATGAAATAATTCCCCGAGACTGTTTAAGTCGAAAATAAATATTTTATGGCTCATATTTTTTAACACCTGTTTTTAAAATAGATTGTGTTTTTTCTTAATAATAAAAATAAAATTAAAAAAATTGCCATTAAATGTGGTAAAACACATCTATAAGTTTGGATGTGTTCAAACCATAAGTAGCCATTTACTGACACTTAATTCATAAAATTACACACTGTTTATATGTATAAATTCTAATTAATTCGAATCAAATTTTAAAAAAGCTAAAACAAACCGAATTTAAGAATAAAATAAATTTTTATTTTGCGCCATTTTGAATAAAAAAGTATCAAGTAATGAAAGCGTTTCGATGTCAGTTTGTCCTTCTGAGTTTTTATTTGTACTTTAAGGTTTTATGTTCCACGTTCTTCCTGTCAGCCAGAAACCTCCACAATAAAAGCCCTACTTGACTCTTCAACCTCTGCGATTCCAACCGATTACTTCTTTTGTGACCACCAGCCTTCTGTTTCTGTCTGAGAAAAGGTCAATGAAAAGAAAACAAATTCTAAAGAGCCCCGGATTTGTACTTATCGTTTTAAATTCTAAAACTAGAACGTTTTGCTTTTCTTTTTAAATGAAAAAATTCCTTCATTTTTCTTTCTGGAATTTAGATAAGGCCTTTGTTTGTGAAATATCATGATGTTAAAAAAAATGGTCTGAACGTAAATCCTAGTGGAGGTAAAAATAACAGAAAATCAAAATATGCGTCAAAAAGCGGAAGGTTTTCTGTTCGACCGTAAGCTAATATGTGTTTTTAAATGTTGTTAATAAGACACCACACACATACACACACACTAAACCTTTGATCCCGTTACAAAACTGTTGCAAATGGCGTGGCAGCAGCAGCACGACACATTTCCACTGGGATTTATTCATTAGTTTCTCCACACCAACCCATTTGCCATTCATGACTGACTTTTTCTTTCTTTTTTTTTGTCCTGTAAACAAACCCGAGTTAAGAGTGGCAGATGCGGGCCATTATTGCCCACGGCTCGGTGAAAGCTGTTTTATGTGAGGCAATGGCGGGTTAACCTAATCAATCATGTCGACTAGTTGTGTTAAAGACGATTCAGAGAAGGAGGAAGAAAACATATGGCGGTCTTTTCTTAACACCGACGCCAGACCGGGACCTTCTTGTGACAAGATGGATTCAAAACGGGACAAAGACCGGAGATAAAGGCAGAAGACGCTGCTAATTGAAGCCACGACACTTTACGACTGAATGCAGAGGTCAAAGAATCAGACGTCAAAGCTCATCTGAGCTCAAACACTTCAGGATCTTCTGATATTATTGTCTAATTAAATATGTGCTGCGTGTTTGGAGGAGAAGTGAGTTTACAGGCCAAGGCAAAATAATCCGTTTCAATGAATCTCTTAATCCCAATATTATTATCCTATTGTTAGTAATTATTATTACTATTATTATAACAATCACACATCCAGTCGCACCGAAAGGTTCTTGATTTATCATAGACCTGTAACCTTTATTTACATAGATGCTGATTAAATAGAACGTTACAATAAAATTATCATAAGATGTTTGAGCTATATACAGAACTCAGAGCATGAACAAGGTTCGCAGCTCGTAGAAACAAAAACTAAAACAATCTGCTCATCAGGTGGGAGAGAACGCGCTGTGTGTGTATGTGTGTGTGGTTGTGTGTGTGTGTGTGTGTGTTAAATGTAAGGTGGATCCGAGCTCATCAGCAGGATAAACAAACTAAAAATTGTATTTTGAAATTAATTTCACAGATTGTTCTGCTTTAAATTGGATAAAAATGTTGACAGTTTGTTTTCTGGACCAGAATAAGAAGCGACTGAAATAAACCTGAAGTTTATAAGATACGGTGAGGAAATATTAACTGCGTTGGAAAATAAGCAAAAAGTCCGAATAATAAATTAAATAGTGGAAATAAAAATATGATAAAAATCCCCAAATGTTTATATACGTGTATATTCTCCTTTATCCGTGCAAAAGTTTGGGAAGAAAAATGTCCCTTCTGTAATTTTCTTTTTCTTGTAGTTTAAAATCACAGCCCCCCCACACAACGGTTAATCGTCCACCTCAATCTCCTCATCATCCTCCGAAAATTCATCTGTGGTTTGGTCTCGTGACGAAGAGGGGGACTGTGGGAAGGCTCGGTGTCCTTGAGAGGTCGGGGAGATACTGGGCGATCTGGCCCCTGGGCCCCCACCCTGCAGGTCCTCAGCGTTTTCCATGCTGACGAGCTTCTGCAGGGTCTGGGGGGTGATTTTTTTTAGTGACTCAACGTCCGCTTTCATCTCCTCCAGGTCCCTCTTGAGTTTGGCCCTGCGGTTCTGAAACCAGGTGATGACCTGCGCGTTGGAGAGTCCCAGCTGCTGCGCGATTTGGTCACGGTCGGCCGGAGAAAGATACTTTTGGTACAAAAACCTCTTCTCTAGTTCGTAAATCTGATGGTTCGTGAAGGCCGTCCGCGACTTTCTCCTTTTTTTCGACGTCTGTCTTTGTCCGAAGGCGTTTAGATGCTCCCGACCTTGGCAGGGGGTGAAAAGGAAAGAGAGGGAGTGAAATAACAGCAGCAGAAGAAGACTGAGTGTACCAGCTCAGTTCAAATCCAAACTATATGATTCTCTTATTTGTGACATTGAAGCAGCAGAGTTTGATCTTATGATAAACATCAGACTGTAGAAAATAGAGTTTTAATTCAGTTTGATTCAAAATAATTTTAAATAAACTGTTCAGGTGATTGTTTGTGATTATATGCGTGCATGAGGCTGTTCTCCTGCACAGGGATGCAGACGAGATATAAAGGCTAATTACTGTTTGACAGTAAGTTGTCAGCTGTCTCACACACTGTTTACACACATTTATCAGTTTAGAGTCATATTCACTCACATTTACATACAGAAATGTCCCATTTTGCTGTCCTTGTCCTTTTCTCTCACATTCCCACACTGTCCTGCATGTCCTCATTAAAAGTCAAACAACTCCTAATCTCTGAAACCTGCATTTTCTCCCTCAATCTCAATCTAATCTGCCTTCCTGATAATTTACAACGTGATGAGGAAAGTTTCTACCTTCTGCTGCCTGGATGACGCTGACTTCCAGACCCTTAAACGTTTTGCTGGCCAGCTCCTCCAGCGCGCACAGCGGCGAGGACGGAGTGGTGATCCCGTTCCTCGCTGAGTTGGAGCCGGTAACTTTCTCCAGCACGCGCGGCGGACAGATGCTGGCCACGGATTTCTTGACGGAGGGTTTGTTCAGAATATCCTCAATACTGAACGGCGTTAGCGGCTTGTTTGAGTTGGCCGGCGGCGGCAGCTGGTCTAACGGTGCTCGTCTCCTCTCTTCCCCGCTGGACTGCAACACCGACCCTGCCTTCATGTCTTTACTGGAGGTCATCGCAGTCCTGAACAATCACTGCTCTTAGAAAAGTTGATTATTTCATTCAAATGGTGGATGAAACAGTCCCCAAGTTTTCTCGGGTGTACTCGGCGCCCTGGCAGACCTCCACTGGTTTTTAGCGCTTTGGATCGAACGCTGCAGCTTAGCTCGCCTGAGAGCCTTCCTCCAAAATAAGCATGCTTCGGGCGTAGTTGCAGAGGCAGCCGGACTGTATTCCCTTCAGAGCGTCCAAATTCTGCTGCCAAACTCCATGTAGATCTTTAGAAAGTGACAGAGGGGGCGAATCCCTGCAAGGAGGGGAAAATGGCTTTCAGGCACCACGAAAAAGAAAGCGACTGCTAACGACTTATTGTTGATTGGGCGAAGTTCAATTAGAGAAACTCTACACCACTTGGTGACCCGCTGCTGCGTCTTAAAGGGCCGGACCATAATAACTAATTGGACGTGGGGAATAGGAGGAGTCTGGTGCTGCCGAGGAGAAAGATGCCTGGAAATGTTTTTGCATCTGTTTCCCTCTGCTGGTGTGTTTCTTCAGGGGGAAGAGCTGCTGGCTGCTTCAATGACTGTGTGAAATGGAAAGGTTTGGAAGAACAACAAGGTCTCCAGCCCTGATATTCATTCGTTTTACTGCGTAATTACGCATGGACAAATGTGCGTAATCAGGAAGCGTTTTAGACACGGTGCGGCTAAAATAAGACAACAAATAGGTTATTTATAAATATTATCTGTCTTCAGTCCAACATCTCAGGGGGGGATTTATTGATAGAGATAAAATGAAAAAAAAAAAAAATCAAATCCAAGATTAAAAAAAAAGAGTGTGTGTGTGTGTGTGTGTGTGTGTGTGTTGGCGCTTGTTCATTTTCATATCACTTTAATAACAAGGCGTGCTTGACTGACAAAACCCACCGGAAATAAAATGAAAATAATAAAAATGAAATGATACGATAATTGAGAAACGAAAGTAAAACGAACACATTTTCGTTTCCGTTTTTTCTTCCCTGTAATTGTTTTGATTTTTGTTTTATGTGTTATAATTCTGCCCCTGTGAGCACGAGCCGTGTTCCAGTCTGTCCCTGCAGGTAGAATCCAGTTGTGCTGTAATATAAGGCGCCAGCGTGAAACAAGCGAATAATGTAGGTGACGCCGAGCTGCGGCTCCCAGTCTGACGGTGGAGACTGTAAAATGTCTTAAAGATGGAAAGAGACAAAGAAAGTGATCCAGACCGGACTGTGGACGCAGGAAGACGAGCAGGTAGGTCTGGGAGAAAAACACCTTGAGGATTAGTTTTGTAAAATATTACAAAAAGCTATTTACACACTAAAACGCACATTTTCCAGAAAATAAAACAACGTGTAGAACTGTTTAACTATTTTAAAAATGTTACCGCTTAAATAAACCTGTTTGTAAAATGCAGCAAATTGTTTAGCTGGGTTATGATTTTATTATCAGTTCCTACACCCAACGAAAAATAGAATTATTCAAATTGAAAGAAAAAAAATCGCATCATTTTAAAAAGGCAGGGTTTTCCCACCCTGCTGGGTAAATCCCGACGCCACCGTGGAGAGTCTTGTGCCAACAGGAGCATATGGTGACTCTGGTTTAGGGACAGAGCTGTAAAACAGCAGGAACTTCTCTCATCCACCGTGGAGATCCAGCCTCCGTGGCTGCTTCATCTCTGCAGAACGAGCAGCAGCTCGGGGGGAGAAATTTAGTTAGTGAAGGTATTTGGACAGAAACATGCGTCGGTTTAAAAAAAACATCTCCTGGAAGATGAAATTATATTAATATCAAGGTGAAGGTAATTTCACGTGACACTTTTTGGGTTGATTTTGAAATGAGGTGGAAATGAATGCAGAGGAGGAGAGTTGTGTTTTTTAGAAACGAGTCGAATCCAGTTAGTTTCACTTTGTTTTCTTTTTCTTTTTTACTTTTATTTGGGTGTCTAAATGTTGCGTTTGTGCACGTGCCACCATCGTTACAGAGAAAAAGAAAAGCTGTTATACTATCGCTCTGCACACAGTTTGGACTGTCACTGATGTGGATCATTAACCTTCAGTTTGGAAAAGCCTAAAACCCCAAATTCTCCACTTCAATTATCTTTGTAATCTGTAGGGAAGGTGGTCTGAAAGTTCACCCCCCCCCCTTCAGCTTTGGTCTAATTTAAACGGTAATTAGAAGCTGAAAAGTTGACATCATCAATCATCAGCTCGTGCAGGTTTTAATTGGATGGATTTCTCCACTTTTACCTCCCATCACAGCGGCCTCCACAACGTGACACGTGCTCTCCCAAATCAATAGATTTACAGATTATTTGTGATTTCGTAGCACAACATTTCCTGGAACTGAAAGTTTGCAGGTTGCATGATCATTTTCAGAAGGAGCGGATGTTCATAAGTGTCACAGTTCGATCAGTCGCGAGCTGCAGGGTGAATGAGTCTCCAATTCAGCGTCTGAAGAGAAACAAGCGCAGTAATAATCCTAAAAATGTTTCCTCATTCGTTACAGAGCTGATACAGCTAATTCTTACCCCCCCAAACCACCTCACCACCTCCACTCCGATAGGCCACGTGCCTTGCAAATCAAACTGCGGGACTGTTGTTTGCATTTGCACAGAATTTTGTTTTTTTTAATTAAAATCTGTCTCTGACACATTTTTTTGTTTGGATTTTGATAAGGCAGTTCAGTCAAAAGCAAAAAAACAAAAAAACAAACAAACAAAAACAAACAATCCAACATGTTCAGATGCTTCAATACACAGTCAGATAGTTTTAGTGCGTCACATAAGAAAAGTATTCTAACAGTAAATATCAGAATTAAAACATTTAAATAAGAAATGATTCTGTCAAGTGCCAGAAGATACAGATAATAATAATAATAATAATAATAATAATAATAATAATAATAATAATAATAATAATACAAACATCGTGCACACCAGTCCAACTCATATGTGTGTGTGTGTGTGTGGGGGGGGGGGGGGGTAGCTGTGTCAGGCAGCTCTCAGTGCGCAGTATGGCGTCTTGTATAATGAAGGAAACAGCTGGAGGTGCTTCTCCGTCTAACATGATCCAGGCTGCTCGGGGCGCTGTAGGTTCGGTTCCGATCCTAACCGGGCTTTTTTCGCCGTGAAACACGGCGCGTGCCAGTGAGCTCCACAGAGCATCTAACGACTTCACATGAACATGAGACATGTGCGACTCTTCGCATCTTGTTGGACTTTTTTAGTATCAATAAATTCTGATATAAAATGTTTGAAAAATCTGCTGATTTATCGAATAAACAAAATCCAAGTAAAGATTGAATAATATCACAATTCTGATGGATATAATTAAATTCCGATTAAACGCAGAGTTATTATTGTTGTTATTATTAAAGATGCAGTGGAATGTGCTATCTGGCCCATCTCATGTGAGTACGTCTCACACCTGTCTGTTTCTATCGAATTATGTGTTGTTGTCACGAGGAGAGCGCGTTCTCTCTAAACTGTCCCTTAATAATCCGAATTCGGTGGAGACGCACAGGTGTTCACGTGCCCTCCACGCAGCTGCGTCATCCCTTCTTATTGGTCGTTGCGACACTCTCCGTAGGCTGAGCGTCACATCGTTTCTGCTCGTGGTTATTGTGTCATTCTTTTCTTTTGTCACTCAGAAGCTGCTGTTGATTGAATTTCTGATCAGGGCATTGATTTATTCCCTGATTAGAGTCCAACCGCAGCCCGTCCACCTGCAGACTCCTAGAGAAGGTGAAATCTTCCGGATTTGTTCTGATTATTAAAAACTGAAAGTCTTTGAATGATCCGATACCAGTTAATGAGTCAAATGAGCCAATTTGGACTCACAAACATCTACAAATCAAAGTCAATTAAATCATCACCCCTGGAATCTAATTCTCTCTTTAATCACAATAAATCTTTTTTATAATTTAAAGAATCCCTTTAGGGTCATGTTAAAATGAATTCCACTTATTAGTTTCATAAAAATATGATCAAAATTTATGTTTAATAATACATGTGTGTTTATTCACTCTTTAACTCTTTGTTCAGCCCCAATCATGAATCACTTATTATTTATTCTGAGATTTACATTTTTCATCAGTTCCATGTATTTTAGACCCATGTGGTTTTTAAGATGAATCCCAATATGTGATAACAATAGAAAACCCAAAGCACATAAATAAAAATCTGCAGAGAAAAATTCTAACACAAACTTATCACAAACATGATCACTAAATAAAACAAGTTATTTCATCTGATAAACAAGCAGACACAGGAAAATATTCCCCACACTATCACTTCTCTTCTTACAGTTAGAGCCTAATAACTGGGTCACAAAGTGAGCTGGTGCTGTTATGATTGATGAAGAGATCAGAACCAGCGCACCATGAATGTAACACACCTGTTTTTATCACAAATGCTTGAAAGATTTAGGCAACATATCTGTTGATGCATCGTCTCCTCTGACTTCTGCACTGCACTGCCAGCATGACTGCAGGTTTCCAAAACAGACATTCAATTTTTTACAGAGTTGAACACGAACGGGCCTTGTTTTATCCCAGAGCGCCTCGACACCCCTCTGGCCTCTGAGCTCTGCTCTCCTGGGAGTGGACTGTAGTTGTCCTTGTTGCTCTGTAATGGCTCATTGGGGCCCATTTAAGCTCATGAAGAAGGATGTGCAGTGGCTTCAGCAGAATTACAGCATTATGGCTGAATGTTTGCCCAGTTTAGCTCCTGAATGGCTTTATTATTGTGTAATTAGTCCCACTGAACAGTGAAACATGGAATCTGATCCTGTAGACACTGGATTTATAGTTTTGATATTTGTGGCTCAGCTCCAACTCATTAAGGACACATTATTAATATGACCACTGATACCTCAGCAGGGCTACTATAACATTTATATCATTATTTTACAAGTAATAACAACATCCACGATCTAACTGCAGCTTGTTTGAACCACTTTAGATGTTAATGATTTTATGTGTTTATACTTTCACATTAAACTAGAACAGTCTTAGTAACTAAGTTACATCTAAAAACACCTTGTAAATTAAGAGTTTATGAAAATTAAATGCAGGAACTTTTAAACTAGTTTAAACTAACAAACCAAAATAATTCATCATATTTTTACGGTTTAGGTTTAGTTAGAATTAAAGACTTGTAATAAAAAAAGAATATTGCAGTTATGTCTCCATGACGCTTTGACTTGTCTTAAACTCACATTCACACATGTGTGCACTTGTGCAGTTGGTTAGATTTATTTATAGGCAGTGATTAGACACTGAGCTGCTCTGTGCTCAGGACCAAACATGAAGGCCGCAGCACAAAAAGGAAAAACAATAACATTAGATTTCATATTAATAATTACCATCAAAAAGTAAAGAAAAGCATGTTAATAATCTAAAATTAGCATCATTGATCTGAAGTCATTGAATTTATATTTTTGTGTCAATTTTTTTCCCTTTTTTTTCAGAATATGTTTGTTGGATGTGAGATAGAGTGGGACAGTCTTTCAGTTCCTCCTCATTAGTTCTGAGCATATTTCTTTCATTTCCTCGCTGATTCTTTTGTGTTGCACCAGAATTTGGTTTTCATCAAACATTCAGTCCTCAGGTGACCTTAAAGCTGCTGGAAATCTTTTGCAGTAAATCTTATTTTGGTCTCCTTAGAACCTTTAAATTCCAATTAATAAATTACATTTTATTTGTGTTTATTTTGTGTGTTACTGTAAGGAAAATAATTAATAATTTGGTTACTTGCAGACTTGCAGTACATAGATAACAACATATTTTTTGAAACTGTACAATGCAAATCATCATTTGCACGCTAAAATGATTTTTATAAAAATCCTTTTTCTCAGATGAGTGCACAGAAACGTGCACAACCACACTCTGTAGTAAGCAGAATAACACCCAGTCAAACATGTTCACTTTCATTATTTCGGTTACACTGACAGAACTGAAATTGTTTGTTGCAATTACTAAAGTGAAATATGGCCCTGACATTTTATCTGAAGAAAACAAAATAAAAAATATGTTCTTTCTTTATCAACCCTTGTTATTTGTCCATTAGTTCAATATTTTTGTTAAATAGACCCCCCCCCCTTCATTCTCTCCATCTCTGAGAACAAAACCAAAAATACTAAGTTTTTGTTCTTTAGTAATACACCAGAAAAAACAAGACTGTTCAAGGAGCACCCCCACCCTCAACACCAGAGAAACCTTTAGCTCTCTGCTATGAGAGAAAACATCATGAACTCCATTCAGGACTCTGAAGGCCTATCCTCTCATGTCACAGTCCAAATCCTGGCAAATGAAGACAAATACATGTGTGAGCGCACCAAGTTCCAGGGGAGCTTTCAACAAATTAATCACTTGCAATTCTATCCTTGTCCACTTGGGCGCCTTGCGGGTCCCTGATGCAGCATCCGCTTCGTAATGAGGTGCACATCACTGAACGCTCTTTACAAGCCAGTCCTGCTCCTCAAAACAAGAGAAAATAAATGAGCAAGTGAAGCCATCTCTCTGGAGGCGCGTCGCTTGCTGGAGATGGTGTGGCGCCTTGACCTCCAAGATCACCCCTCTACCCCATCCACCACCAAGTCTTCCTCTCTCTCTACACATCAGGATTTCATTAAATGGTGAGCTGCAACACCCCCCTATTCACTTCACTCCATCATCACCACCACCCCCTCCTCCCCCTTTTGCTCTCTCCTGCGCCACTTTGCTCCCAAACCAAATGAGGAAATGGCTCGTCTGGTTGCTGACAGACCCCGGCTTGGGCCGTAAAGATAAATGACCCAAAGTATTAAAGTTTAACACGTTGACAAAACCCACCTGATCTGTGGGATTAATGCAACAAAAAATCCATCTGTGGAAAAAAAGGAGGAGGAGGGGGGGGGGTTGTTGCTTGGGAGCTGTAATGAGGACTCACAGGAGAGTAACACTCGGGCACTGGAAGGTCAAATAAAACTGAAGACCAGGGCATATCCAGCGCTGAGAGAATAACTTTGCAGAAATGGTTTTGTGACTCAAAGTAATAAAAGTTCAAACTTACCTGCAATAAAAAAAAGGCTTCATATGAAATCAGTTGTATTCTGACACCATGCAGAACTCAAGTCCAATCAAAACAAGGACTTAACAGAATCCTGAATGCACAAGCTGAAAATAAGCCAGAACACTGATGCAAACAAATGAGGTTTATTTTCAGCTGTTAAAAACATTTATCTTCTTGTAGTTCTCAGCTTCAGACAATAAAACTATTACAACTCTCATGTTTTACACTAATCCTAACAGGAAGATGTTTGAGTTCAACCCATTATAAATCTTGCCTCGTACTATCTCGAACGCGCACAACGTCTTTGATAATAGAATAAAATAAATGGAATTGGGCTTAAAACAATTCATTTAAAGTTCTGATGTTAAATTCTTATTGTCCACAACAAGCGGTCACTGAGTCAGCAGTGGATCCGTTTACAGGTAAAAGATCTTTCAACCACAGGAAAATTTATGATCCATGTATTATGATGCCGATCATCTTAACTTGGTTTTAAACAGGATATGAGGTCATGAATAGAGAACATAATAAATGTGTATGTGGTCATTTCCCTTGATGGAGGTCCAACAATTCCCAAGATGAAATAATTCTTTTATTATTTTATATTAAAGTTGATGTTAAAGGTGAAAGCACTAATTTAGTTATTAATCAGGACATTGTGGGAATTTTTAGAGAAACGTGACGCGATTTTAGATAAATGTCTTCAGTGACTCGTAATACAGAACAATCAGGTTCCTGCGGATAAGTTGGGGTCATTTGAGGTCAATTTTATTGTTAAATAATCGTATATGTATTTTAATTCGTAAATTAATTTTGAATGAGATTCCAATAACCCACTTTTAAAAGTTTGGAGACCGAAAGAAGAGAAAACGTTTAAATTGTACATTCTAGTTGTTATGATGATGGGTTAGTCATCAATCTTCCTGTAAAAGCATAAATAATGTGGTTGTTTGCTTATGTTTGTTTAAAAAACAAACATTTTGTCTGTTTGTATGAAGGCAAATTACAACAGTTGATTCCTGACGCGGTTTAACATTTGGTAGGGGATTCATTTATCACTCATTTTACTTCAAATTAAGAGCCCAAGGGACATTCAAAGTTTAGAAACGGTGACATTATGGGATTCGACTCATTCTTTCAGAAGATGGTCGTGGTTTTTACTAATAAGTTCAAAGAGTTTCTTTATGCAGCATTGGGAAGTCTGATCCTTTGGCATCTAGCATAAGTGAAATTGTGGTCCCAGTTCACGCTCATCACTTCTGAGACAGAACGGTTTGAGGAGCGGTCCAAGCTGAAATGACAGCGACTGAGGATTTAGGTAAAGGTGAGTCCATTACCCTCATAGAGGTCACTGTGTAAGTTAAAACTCTTTAACAAGGTTCTGGAAGTGAACGAGTTTAAGATGCTTAAAGCTCTGGACGTTGTGAGCCAGCTGACACGCCTCCTCAATGTCACATACAGCATCTACTATACATTTTAACAGCTATAAACCATGAACTTCAAGGTTCACTGGAGTCACAGCTGGGAGTCCATCATGGCAAAAGGTGAAGCTCTTGATTCAGTGATCCATCGATGTTCTAGCCTTTGTGATGAGATATGAGTCATGACCAGAAGAATGAAATTTCAAATAGAAATGGCTGAAAAGAGCTTCTTCAGAACGTGAGGTAAATAGATGATATCTACTGGAATGTAGTTTATTTTTTAAACATTCTATCATGTGACTGATATGCTGTGTTTACTAATGATAAACTGAGCTGAAGACTTTCTAGTTATTAATGATTCATCTTAGAAGGAAAATGTGTTCACTTCACATCAGACTTCCAGCAGAGACGACAGATGTAGAAACGATTTGTTGTAACTTTTTGTATTTGGGTTGTGGACACCCACAGGGATGAAGATACTCATGCTGGATAATCTGACTTCCAAAAATTGTTGTAATTTAAAAAAAAGTACATGTAAATGAATGCATTCCTGTGATTAGTAGCCTGTCTGAAATATGCAAAGTCTTGATCCAAAAACCACAAGTCAAAGCTGCAGGATAAAACAAACAGTAAGAGTTATTGGCAAACACATCGCTGTTTGGCTCAGCTGTGAAGTGCTTTCATGGAATTATGAATTTGTTCACATTAGTGAAATATAAGTTTTTAAACTGCAGTGAGGCGCACAGGAACATGTTTAAATGATTATAGCCAGCTGTTATATCATTATTATTGGTTTCCTAGTTTCCTTAAAAAGGTTTAAATTTAAATTTCTTCTTTTTTGGATGACACATTTCTTTTCCTCTGAAATAATCAAACACAAATTAAAAAAAAAAGTTGCATGCAGATTGTTGTTTTGTTTAATTAATTGACATTAAACTAATTAGTGCAACATAGAATCACTTCAACAATTCTGTTGACCATCACCTGTCTGGAAAACACTGATATTTAACTAAAATACCTCGTTATGTTTCTGTTTCTGATTTTATTTTTCTTAGATTGAGATTTAGTAATCAATGAGAAAACATGACACCTGAAAAAAATAAATAAATAAAAAGAAATAAAAAAGTCAGGAAGCATAAATATTAAGGGAGTGAAAACGTAAAGCGAGGTCTTGGCTCAGTCGGGTTCCATAACTTAGTCTGCTGCAGAAGTTCATAAATTATAAGAAAGAGCTTCTACTCCATCTCAGCCATGAGCAATGAATCCATGGAGAAAACCTCCTGCAGTTCCCCAAGTGTCGAAGCTTTTGTGTCTGTGTTTAATTTTTCTTTTCCAAATCAGACTAAGATGGATGTTGACCCTTAAAAAGCCAAACTGTTGTCTGTAATAATTTAGGACACTAGCAGCAAGGAGTTCACTGTCAGCCAGCGAGGGCTTCTCAGCCTTTATTATCATGCTCATAATCAACAGGTTAAGTTGATTAATATTTAAATAAGTATTAAAAAATAAAAGATAAATAAGAATATATATTTCTATCTCAAAGGGTAGTTGACTTCAAGTTTTTGTGATTATATTTTTTATCAAATTTTCCATATTTCATATTGTCTCAGTTTAGTTTTATTCAAGTTTAGTTCTGTGACATAATAAAACCATTGACGACTTTTAATCACTGTTAAATCGCAGCTCTTGACTCTAGTTAAGCTTTTATGACAAAAATCTTCTCAAGTTTCTAAAAACTGATAAAAACAAATATGAAAGATGTTAAAAACTAAATGACAAAGAAAACACTTGAACGGTAAGAAAAGACCAATTAATGACGTCCAAACTGGCCGAAATTTCACATTCACAGATTTTCTTCCTGTTGACAAACTCCTCTATATAAAGATGAAAAAAAATATTTCAGCTCAGCTTTTTCATTTTTCTCACATCAAAATAACAATGATACTTATTAATCAATTAAATAAAACGTTTTTAGACACGGCCAATACTTTCAAAACCTCAAATCATGTGTCACTGCTCTTAAATGTTTTTCATGCAGTAAAAAAAAAAAACAGCTTTAGATGAAACATGTTCAGCTTTTATGTTACAGATGAAACTCTTAAACTGCACTCTGCATCACGTCTTTTAGTTAAAACGCCTCGCTTTCATGTTCAAACTAAATCTCTAGGGTTGCTTCTGACCTTTCAGTACATTCAATAATTACTCAGTCAATACTTGAGTTTTTTTTTTGTTTGTTTTAGACTATCTAAAATTTTAAATAGTCTTTAAAACCAAACAACAAAACAAAAGCTGGGACTTTTTAAGCTGTGAATTCCTGTGCTGTAGTCTCATTCAAACCTCTGTCCAGATGTGGAAACACATTTAAAATTCTACACGAGGACAGGAAGCATGTATCACATAGCAATGTAAAACACATGGATAATTGGGTAATTTGCAAATGAAAATTATGGACAGCGTGTTGTGAGTGAGAAATTTTGATGTGTGCACGTGCATATTTAACACAAGTTGCTGCATCAAAATGAACGTGTCTTGTAAGTATTTGGGGGTTTTCAGACTTGTGATCTGAAACATTTCACTGTTGAGAGTTTACAGGCCCTCTGAAGTGTTTGCAGAACCAGAAATTTCCATTTTCATTTTCCATAGAATCTCAATGAGTTTTCAAATAAACAAAGAAAAGACAAAACAAAAACACTTCAAACTCTCAAACACATCAGTCAACTCGGTGTCCCATTTTGCTTTGAGAGGATCGACCGTCTGTGTGCAGCATCCATGACACACCCCTCAGTGACCACATCCACCATAAGCAGCCGCAGATGAAACGATATGGAGATTATCGGGACAGAAAGCCTCCCAGCTTGTCACAGGATGCAGAGCGTATTGTACATGCACATGTATTGAACACAAACCTGTCACCGTCTGTGACAGCCCCATTCATCACACACAAAGCCAATCCTGTCAGCAGCACAGCCTCCTATCTGCCCCTCCCCCCTCCTCACTTCTAAGTGACAGCATTGAAATGAACATTAGGACACCCGGGTATATATTGAAATGATTTGTTTTTCCACCTCCCACTGAAGCCAATTTCCAGAGGCTAATAAACCTGGGAATTATTTGTGCCTGAGTAAAACGATGGCTGTGAAACATCACAACATCTTAACAGAGACAATCACGGAAGTTGGTCAATCAAATGCAAAATAATTCATTTTTAATTTACAGTTTTTATGAAAATGTTTTCATAACTGAGCTGGAAAGGACTGTGAGTAAATACTATCAACTTAGATTTGAAAAGATGAAAAAATAACAAAAAATGATATAAAATTTGTAAGATAAATTGATCAATTGGCTTTAGTAACAAAGTATTAGTGAAAATACAAACCAAAAACATCAAAATAAAAAAAACACGTTAGTTTTAAGATTATAATCATATTTAATTGATTTAATTGACCATAACAAGGTTTTAGAAGAATTCCTGAAAATAAGTAATATTTTTTAGAGATTTTTAAGTAAATAACTAATTCAGAATCCAATGATTTATGCTGTTAGATTAATCCACGTTTTAACTTCAAGCATCTAGAGCAGCTCTGATAAATCTGCAGTCAGCGCCGGTGGTGGGAGTCATGTGTGAGAAGCCTGTTTCCACCTGTGTAGGAGTTTGACTTATCGAGTGTTTGTGCGTGTCTTCTGAGTCAGCGGCGTCTCAGTAATTACCCATAGATCCAGAGGTAGAAGGCTTTGTGACTCTGACAGAGGCAGCATCATTTCCCGAGTGTTCCCAGTAACTGCAGACTGCAATAACGCCGCGCAACAGGCCTATCAAGTTGATCCATATCGTATTTTCACACAATAGCAAACACCTAACCTATTTAGCCTGTAAACAACAGAAGCAAGCTAATAAAACAACTCATTGCTGTGTGTAGATGTAATCCAATGAACTGCCTTCTTAAATAATGTCTCTTGTGCTGAAGGCAATATTGGGTAAAGAAACATTGGTCCTAAAACGTCTTCCATGAACATAATGAGACTTTTCAATAACACATTCATAAAGAATGTATGAATTCAGGCAGAACTTGAACCATTGCTGTTGACAAGCTCTGCCAAAATGCTCCCTTCACTTTGTGTCACTGTTCTATGAAGCTAAAACGCTCCCAAATATCTTTACTGATGATGACCTACAAACTTCATCAGAGCTGATTTGACATCTTATTGACATCTGAGCATCAGTCATCATTTACCTTGAAGTTGTCACTGCTACCAGGATCTGACAGACACTGCAGCTTTCACCCCTGAATGGCGTTTCATTAGATGAGCCCTGCCACTGACTCTTATTGCTTACATTCTTTTAAAGCTTTATTGCATAAATGTATTAAAATAATTGTGTTTTATATATCATGTTGACCATTTTATCAACTCAGCAGCATTTATAAAAACTAATCTAAAACAGTGAAGATATTGTTTGGACTGAGTACTGAGTAGACATTTTTTACTAAATTAAAGGATAAATAAAAAACAGTCAGGTAATGCAGGATTTAGTCAGGCTCTCCTATTTTTTAATAAAATAATGCTGAACTTTAAAAAATAGAAAAATTATTTTTGTGAAGACTGGACAGGAAATAAAGCCCCTTTATAAGGATTACAGCGTGTCGTACCTCACATGTTTAACTAAAGCTACAGTGTGCATGTTGCTCCCCATGACCCCAAACAGGAAGAAGTAAGTACACTCTCAGAAATAGAGGTATGAGACAAGAAAATTTTTGTACCTATAGGTATTTTTTTTTTAAATGTTCCCTTAAAAGTACAATATTGGTCTTTAAAAGGCCAGAAATGCCCCTCTGAGGGTTCAAACTGATATAAAGTACAAATTTGCACCATGGACCTGGACTAAAGGGTACACACCCAGTAACAAGAAGGGTACAAATTCTTGTCGATGGGGGTGTACCCTGTAGTCCAGGTCCATTTTTGTACCTTATAAAGTTGTTCCACTAAAACAGTAAAATTATGCCACGTTTTGAAGTCTAAAACCAACATTCTGAAACATAATATTACAATATTGAAAATGATGGAAGAAACTTATTGAGATTAACCAGCCTTGGACAGGGTTGCAGGTGAAGTTGAAATGGTACAAATTTGTACTTTATATCAATTTGAATCCTCAGAGGGGCATTTCTGACCTTTTAAAGACCAATATTGTACTTTTAAGGGAACATTAAAAAAAATTTACCTGTAGGTACAAAAATGTTCTTGTCTCGTACCTCTATTTCTGAGAGTGTACAGAAAATGAATGGATGGATGGATGGCTGGACGGACGGACGGACGGATAGAATAAACTGCCATTTAAATGATTCTAAAACTGACTCATGTTTTGTTGAGTCCATTTTCAATAAAAATCTTTTCTCATTGTTCTACATCTGTTTTATTTTTAAAGCTAAAAGTTCTAATCTGTTCACCTGGGGGTTTCTCATCCCTCTGCTTCATACAGAACACAAATATAAACTTCTCCATATGTTTTATTGTAAGCTGACCACAGACATCCACACTGGAGTGAGCTCATTTGGAAGTCAGTTCACTTTTCCCTGCTGAGCCCACCTTCTGCCCTTCCCCCCTTGTGCTTTTATTCTTAATTAACCTCTCAAAGACACTCTGTTGTTGCTTCCTGTGTCAGTGCCAGCGAGGTTAATTATTTCACCGGTTGAGGGAGACGCAGCGGAGGACAGATCAATGCACCTCAATTCCCTGCGCCTCATGTTCAGTCTCACTTGCAGGACCACACTGAAAAGGAACAGTGGCTGATGCTGATTGTGTAGCAGTGAACGGCTTCCCTCTAACATGTGCAGCACTGTGCATGCCAACAGGGAAGCACGCAGACGTGTGCGAAACTTATTCAAGACACGTCCATGTAAGAATTCACAGCTAAAACATAGAACATGCATGCAGAGCCGTCCAGACGACGTCACATCCACAAATACAAACTGATTTCATATTTCCATACTGAAGTCTTGCAAATAATTAAAGCTTCAATTAAATATGTTCCTTAAAACTATAGTACAGGTGAACAATATGACAACATAAACATACATGCATCATACATACACACGTATGTAGATCACAGATGTCTAAAATTAATATCATGCTCTAATTATTTGTGATTACATGAATGTAGAGTTGAAAAGCATGACACTGTGTGAACTCGTGAACACACTCATGGAGGACTGATTGACTTTGTGTCAGTGTAAATGTTTATTTTTAAATGATATTGATCGAGAGGTTGTAATGAACACATTTAGAAAACAAGCCATTAAAAAAGTCACATTGATGAGAGTTTAATCCTGCTGAGCTTTGAACATCTTGGCTAAAAATAACACAGAGACGTAGTTATTTTCATAAAACAATATTTTACTCAAACTAAACTTCAAAACACAAGTGTGAAATACATATTTAAATTAAACAGAGAAATACTAGAGTATTTTATAGACAGACACAAATCTCTGCTTCTCCTTTCGGAGGAAAATAAGCATGAAATGTTGTGAGACGGTCTCTGATAGAGCCGTTAAAACTCCAGCGCTAACTTGGCTTGCTGACAGGAGCCTGCTGAGACCATCTCAGCATGATTCCATGACTATCTGTTAAACACTTACTCTTCAACTCACCAAACCCTTTCCATCTCTCCTCCATGTCCTTTCATCCTTCATTCTTGATGTGTAACAGAACACAGAAAGAAGATGGAGTGGACGCACATAATCAGAGACGGGCCTTTTCCCCCTTTTGTGTCTCCATCAGATCAGGAAGAAGACCATCACCACCGAAATTTTCTTGTGAACTCCTTTGAAACATCAAAACTGACTGACTGTAGGGAGTCGGGACATTAAAAGCAGCACATTTGTGGTACTGCAGGTATGCAATGCATTGGCTCGAGCTTTGAACCAACCACTCGCTGGGTTCTGTTCACATTTGGACGTCTCTATCTGTGGAAAATTCAGCCCTTCTCCACCTCAACTGCCTAGCCTGCCTCCCCTGCCTCCAGCTGAAGCAGAGATGGCAGCCAGAATGCATCAATCACTGCACGCCAGGGGGATGACATCATGGTGAATTGGCAGGGCTATCTAAGCGGGGACAGGGAGTTTTTCAGAGGCCTATAACAGAGATAAATAGAAGTCCTCTAGGTTCCATCCCTCTCTGTGAGAAAATTATTAGGGTTTAGAGGCTATAAGTCAGACTCCAACCCTAAACTCTTTTACTCTGCTTCTTTCTTTTCTTCCCTGAATATTATCATTTGTTTTAATCATCAACAACCTTGTTGTTTCACTCGCCCTGCTGGTCATGTTTGTCTCATCAGTCTAAAGACTAATGATGCAAAGGTGTGATTGATTTCTGCTTCATGCAACAGGATCTCAGAAGACATTGAAACAATTAAAATAGCCTTCCTCAAAATATTTAACAAACTGAAACAAATCTGATACCTTTTTATCTCTTAATTACAATATAAACCACAGTTAGTTCATATACATTAGTACATCACGGCACTTTATCTCGTATTAAGACTGTAAAAGACACAAAAACATACGAGAAAACTAATTTTAACCTTTAATGTAGTAATGCAACCCGCCTTCTTTTGAATGCTGATGAGAGGATGACAGACAAGAGAAACTGATACGAGAGAGGAAATCTGGTTTTGCTTTCGCCCTTCGTCCCTCTTTTGGCCCGTGAGAGCCAATAAATCCCACATCCAGAGCTATTAGATTGACAGAGCAGAGCACTGTTTGATGTTAAGTTGTCTGAGAACGGTCTCTGTACATTCCAGGGGCCAAATGCAGCTTGGCTGTCATCAGCAGGCCTCCTTTTGGACATCATGGCATGTATGTCAGTGAACCATGCCTTTGACAATTATACGTCTGAGATAATGCTTATCTTTTCACCTTTTCACCTGCTGAGATACAACAAGGACGCACAATCAACGTGGCTGAGATACACAAAATACCTACAATTTAGTTGGTATTTAAGAGATAAAAGTAAAAGAAAAACTAAACTTTGCAAAAATTAACTACAAATGTGGCAGAATTAATATTTGTATGGATAATGAGTGGCCTAATAATATTGTGTAGATGAAAAATAACCATTTTCAAAACTCATCAAATTCTCTTAACAAACAATATGTGTCGACAGGACAAATCTTTACATTAAATATTTAAAACATTTTGTTTTTGTCAAACTGAATAAGATTTAAGTTTCTGTGTTTGTAGAAAGAGAGAAAATCCTTTTGTTCTCATTAGTGTGAAGACTAATTCTGTGTTCTCAGCCTTGTGTGTGAGCTGGACAGCATTCATGATAATAAATTACACCCTCAACTATACCGCTGAGGTTTTAAGGTGCAGGGATGAGGCCAAGGGAGAAGGGAAAATTGTGTGACCTGTCGACCTACAAACTCTTAACCCCTGGCCCGAGTCATGGGCGCCTCCCTGAGAGCGCTCAAAAAAATCCTGAGTCAAACATCACATTTGGACTTTGCCTGTGTGACCCTCACACGTGCTGTCACCCCAGGTGCTCGTTGTTCCCCTTCAGTTTAATACACCTTGGAGGAAGGAGGTTCTTACTGAGGATGGATAGTCCTGGTGATTAAAATTAAACACAGCCCTCAGGAATTTCTTGCTGATTCTCATTATTTCTGCATTATTTTCTTCCTCCTCCTTTCTTGGCATGACGTGAAGATTGTTGAGGTAGTGAAAAAGTAAAAGACATGTTGACAAGAGAGTGCTAAGTGGATTTGAGTTATGGGCAGTTGGGTGATGTGTTTGTTTAACCATCTGGTAGCAACTCCCTCTTTTTTTGTGATGGAACGCTTGTAGAAGGAAAGAGTCCAGTTCCAGTAACGATGCACACGCTGCTGATTTGACAAGGTCACGTTAACATAAAGTTGATGTTCTGAGTGATGCTCCCACAATGAGCTCAGATTCAACAAAATTCAGATTGGAAATCTTTTGGGTCATTTTTTTTCATAACTTTAGTTCAGTGTAGACTTTTTTTTGTTCAACATTCAAGAAACAGAAAGACGCTCAGCTCCTTAACTGACACACTATGTTGGCAGCTTAGCTTTTCCCTCCATTACTACATTACCTTGAGAGCTCTGCATAAGGCGAGCCAAAGGGCGAGTCTGGCAGGACTTCAGATGAAGAGAAGAGACAAAACAGTTCAGTTTATCACTGTGCTAGAAAACATTTGATTGAAAATGAGATTTCTGTTTATTTCTTTAAAAGGAGTTAAGAGTTGATGGCTCAGAGTGAGAGGATTAGGGTTAGATGGTTCTTCAAATGTGTTTCATCATCTTACAGAGGATAATTCCCATAAAATCAAAAGTTGCATTTGACTAGAATAACTTTCATCTCAAACAAACAATTCATCCAAACACAACTTAAAGATAATAAATATAAAAGTTAACATGCTGTGGATAGATTTTACTGATGGACTGACCTTGTTCAGGAACCTTGAGGGAGAGTTTGCACCATAGTCCCCTTCATAGCTCATAAATATGTTAACTTCAAACTTAATTCCATGTTTCTATTCTCAAAGAAAACAACCAGACTCAGATTATTCATGTCTGCTTGAATGAGTTCAGTCAAGTTTATTTTTAAAGAACATTTAAAGAGAACCAAAGAGCTGTACTGTTAAAATTTCATTGCAGCAATAAAACAGGATACAAATAACAAATGCATAAAACTCAACAATAACTGAAACACTGATATCACATTTAAACTTTGTCAAAAGCCAAAAAAGAGTAAGTTTTTAGTGCAGATTTAAAAGTTCCTAAATTGGTGCAGCATATTATGTGAGATGAAACTGTTCTATAATCTAGGTGCAGCTATTGCAAAAGCAGCTTTCCTTTTGTTTTTAGTGTGTTTTGCAAACATCTAATAACAGCTGATGACCTCAGAGCTCTTGGACAGGTAAACATTCACAAGCTTTGCAGGATACAGAGGAGTAACGCCACTTAGGACCTTAAAAACAAGCAACGGGATTTTAAAATTGATCCTAAAAGTGCCAGTAAGCAAACAAGCAGCAGCGTTCTGAACCAGCTGCAGACACTGCAGGGAAGAATAATCTAAAGGGAGTTAAAATAATCCAGTTTTGATGTTTCTAGATCATTTTTGCAAAGATAAGGCTTAAGTTTACCGAATAAAGAACCTTCACAACATAACGGATTTGTCTATCAAATGTAAAAGCACCATCAAAGGTGAGGAGTTGAACTGAGATGAGAGCAGCGTAGCTACGGCGGTCGAGCAGAACAAATACTGAATGAGGGTCGGCTCAGTCCATCACGAGAACAAAGTTAGAACTGTTATTATAATAAATCATAAAGAAAAACACAACATAGCACCAAAATATGTGACTGCAGCTCAAACATATTACTTATCAGTTTCAGAGAAGCAAGTGTAGCATTTTAACTAAAACTATATAGGTTTTATAAATAGAAACTAAGAGAATTAAACCACTTTGTAAAAGATGTTAAAACAAAGATTGGGGATGCTTAATAACAATATAGGTATACAAATGTATTTGTTTCTAAACATTTGCATTAAATGAAATATTGACTTCAAAACTGTTAGAAAAACATTTTATCACCAGTTATCAGTTTTCCTGTTAAGTCTCGTGGACGTCGTGCAGTTGTATCATTCTTTGTGTTGCAGATTTAGTTCATTTTCACCAATTACACATGAGGTGGCAGTAACCAAATTAGGCTTCTCTTATTGAGGCGGTGACATGGAGTTCCGAAGTAATTACTCTGTCTTTTAATAACGCTTCTAGCAAACTCACTTTTTAATCTCAGCCTCCTGAATTATTAAGCAGCTGTTTCTCTCTTGTTGGAGCTCAATCACTTCCTCCTCTCAGAGACCGAGAGCCCGATGCCAGCAGACGTACAAACAATGTTCTGACAGATATTTCCAACATTATTGCTGAAAATTAGTACAATATATATGAATTTAATTCTGGTAAAATTGAATTCCATGCAGAATTGTTTGTTTCTAGAAGGTGAATTGAACAAAGTGACGTCGAAGGATTTGGTTTACTGAAGATGAACGATATGGAGGATCGTCCATCCGTTTCCTTCATCTCGGTATCCTGCACATTCACAAGAATTTCAGGCTCAATTTTTAAGATAGTTGTAATTAATCATACTCAAAAAAAACTGATACCACTTTACCAGACTGGGTTTGAGTTGCAGAACACACTGTAGATATTTTGCTGCACTGATGAGTAAATTGATTCCTGCAGTGATCATCAGCAGCAGACTCTGCAGCAGGAAGGACTCAGAGAGCAACCAGGCAAATGACTAGAGGGAGATCCGGAAAACAAAGGAGGAAAAAAGAAAAGAGAGGAAACAGAGAGGACAGAAGTAAAAAAAAAAAAAAAAACAGTTAAACCCAGAGTCCCAACAAAAATGACAAAAAAATTCAGCAATATCGTGCTGCTTCAGTCCTTTCCCCCCCCAGACTGTTTTAAAATTCTAAACCCCAGTTTTTAGTTTTGATGTTTCCTCTTATTGAAACGGTTTAAACACCTTGTTTTTGCAGGTTTTAGTTCCAGTCACGACCTCTGAAACGCTGCAGTGTTTTCTCCCTTTCTGGTTTAATTAGTACACAGTTCTATGATTGTTTTATTAAACACAAAATCACAAAAAATATGATTTACCCTAATTTGTTTATTATATTTAAATGTCTTTCACTTAAAAGGATTATCTCAAATATTCCCATTAAAATAAAAAAAACAAAACAAAACAAAAAAAAACTACTACAACGTTGAATTTCCCTTCTGGGATAAATAAAGTATTTTTCATTTCATTTCATTTCATTTCATTAACTTTTTGGCCATAACTAATACATGGAACAACCAAATACTTAGATATCAACCAGAATTAAGAAATACTCCACATGTGCACATCTGCATGTAAACACTGATAATCAGTCCTGCCATTAGAATTCTCTTTAACATCTACTCGCCTCTATGTGTCAGAATTTTTGTGTGCATGTGTAATGCATAGATGATTTAGCGATACCTTGGTAGTTGTTTCCTTAGCGTGTTTTCTCTTACTCAGTACTGATGTCAAGGTCAGGATGTGTGAAATCCAGACAGCCATCAGCTGTTCTGAAGATCACGACTTTGTTCCAAAGGAAAAGAAAACAGCTCAATGGACAAAACCCTTTTCCTCCCTTTTCTCTTCCCAGTAACACTGAAAGTGACACGAAAGCTAATAAAACTGTATCATGTCTCCAAAGAGAGCAGCCACAAGTTAGTTAGTGTTAGCAATCACAAAACATCGACCCTCTGTGAAGTCCAAGAGTTTGGATCGATACATTCTTTAACAGCGTTGGGAGGCGATGAAAGTGGAAAATCTTGATTTCTGCTTTAGTACCTCATTCTGTTTTCACCTCTTTCATCTTGGAAAAATGTCAAGAGAACAATAAATGTATAAAAGGTCAGCGGCGTACTAACAGACCCTTCCAAGCTTTCATTACATTTGCTGCTGGCTATAGCAGAAGCGCTTGGGCAAGAGTGCTGACATTTGGTTTGTTTTTACACCATGTTGAGTCTCACACAGCTGTAGCTCCTAATAATGTCAAAGGGAAAGATCCTGGGGCAGCTTGGTTGTGTTTACTGCTACTGTGCAGAGAAAGAAATCACATTATGATTCACATCTCAAGTCTACCATTGACAACACAATCAATACTGAAGGCATTGCTTTAAAAGTCAGGTGAAATACCTTTAAGCGCCTCCATTGCAGCTCTTCTTTCTCATGCATGTTGATTGGTGCACCCCGTCGTGACTCTCGCTGGTGCTTCAGTTTTCATGGGATCGTTTTTGAAAAGTTTGTTTTTCTGCAGCTATGACAAAGATGCATCAAAGATTTGTGATGGCTCCATTTCCGATGCACGACCGCATATGAAGACATTCATGTGAAGAGCAGAAAAAGTGAATAATTTACTGTGACCGCTGGAAAACATCAAACTGATAGGGTCAACAGCTTCATGATGCTTGAAGACGAAGAACCAAAATGACAAATGAGATGATCCACATGTCTGTTCCTTTGAGATGGTCACACTCCATAATTTACACTTTAGTTCTGTTTTCACGTGCTGTCCTTTCAGTTGACACTGATTTTGGGTTATTTCCACACTTATAGTCAAAAGGGAGAGAGCAGACAGAGAACAATTTTCCCCTCCAACACGTGCAATTCAGACCTCAGATGATCTTTGCACCTTGTTTATTCAGCTGATCGAGTTACTGCATCAAACCACAGCGTATGTTGATAAAATCTGAGCTGCGGTGTGTAAATCGTCAATTTGCTTGGGCACTCAGGCAGTGTGGAAGAAAAACACAGTTGGGCGATTCAGTTGACGCTCCTTTCAGGCCAGAGGTTAATGAATGATTATTTCTTTTTCCCACCAGGCGTTGCTCCGTCTCCCGTGGACTGAATGGTGATAGAAACTCAATTTAGCTTAGATAAATCCCACAGAGATACTGAGCTGTGATTTAATCAGCAACGAACTGATTGCTGCAGACAAGGTAAAACATAACCAGGAGGAATTGGTTTATTGATCCTTTAAAACACACAATGACTTGCTGAGAATTTAGTGGGCGTTAATGCTCTGAAAGCACTTTAATGGTTAGTGATTAAAGCCCATTATTGGTGAGGCCTTTTAAACTGTAAACAATCCAAAAGAAGCAGTGAACAAGTTGTGGATGAAGAACGCTGCACATTTCTCTGTAAAGAAAAAGAAGAGGTAACATTTGTGCAGAATAAGAAAGAGTGTAATTTGATTCTCTTTTACTCGACTGATGCAACAGCTTTAAAACACATTATTGTGTGAAGCTGTCCGTGTGTTTGACCTGCACTCAAATCACTCTTAACTCCTGACCCAGAACCACACTCAT
>SSNP01000008.1:4524578-4548076 GCA_006937955.1 Pachypanchax playfairii
GATATCAACCAGAATTAAGAAATACTCCACATGTGCACATCTGCATGTAAACACTGATAATCAGTCCTGCCATTAGAATTCTCTTTAACATCTACTCGCCTCTATGTGTCAGAATTTTTGTGTGCATGTGTAATGCATAGATGATTTAGCGATACCTTGGTAGTTGTTTCCTTAGCGTGTTTTCTCTTACTCAGTACTGATGTCAAGGTCAGGATGTGTGAAATCCAGACAGCCATCAGCTGTTCTGAAGATCACGACTTTGTTCCAAAGGAAAAGAAAACAGCTCAATGGACAAAACCCTTTTCCTCCCTTTTCTCTTCCCAGTAACACTGAAAGTGACACGAAAGCTAATAAAACTGTATCATGTCTCCAAAGAGAGCAGCCACAAGTTAGTTAGTGTTAGCAATCACAAAACATCGACCCTCTGTGAAGTCCAAGAGTTTGGATCGATACATTCTTTAACAGCGTTGGGAGGCGATGAAAGTGGAAAATCTTGATTTCTGCTTTAGTACCTCATTCTGTTTTCACCTCTTTCATCTTGGAAAAATGTCAAGAGAACAATAAATGTATAAAAGGTCAGCGGCGTACTAACAGACCCTTCCAAGCTTTCATTACATTTGCTGCTGGCTATAGCAGAAGCGCTTGGGCAAGAGTGCTGACATTTGGTTTGTTTTTACACCATGTTGAGTCTCACACAGCTGTAGCTCCTAATAATGTCAAAGGGAAAGATCCTGGGGCAGCTTGGTTGTGTTTACTGCTACTGTGCAGAGAAAGAAATCACATTATGATTCACATCTCAAGTCTACCATTGACAACACAATCAATACTGAAGGCATTGCTTTAAAAGTCAGGTGAAATACCTTTAAGCGCCTCCATTGCAGCTCTTCTTTCTCATGCATGTTGATTGGTGCACCCCGTCGTGACTCTCGCTGGTGCTTCAGTTTTCATGGGATCGTTTTTGAAAAGTTTGTTTTTCTGCAGCTATGACAAAGATGCATCAAAGATTTGTGATGGCTCCATTTCCGATGCACGACCGCATATGAAGACATTCATGTGAAGAGCAGAAAAAGTGAATAATTTACTGTGACCGCTGGAAAACATCAAACTGATAGGGTCAACAGCTTCATGATGCTTGAAGACGAAGAACCAAAATGACAAATGAGATGATCCACATGTCTGTTCCTTTGAGATGGTCACACTCCATAATTTACACTTTAGTTCTGTTTTCACGTGCTGTCCTTTCAGTTGACACTGATTTTGGGTTATTTCCACACTTATAGTCAAAAGGGAGAGAGCAGACAGAGAACAATTTTCCCCTCCAACACGTGCAATTCAGACCTCAGATGATCTTTGCACCTTGTTTATTCAGCTGATCGAGTTACTGCATCAAACCACAGCGTATGTTGATAAAATCTGAGCTGCGGTGTGTAAATCGTCAATTTGCTTGGGCACTCAGGCAGTGTGGAAGAAAAACACAGTTGGGCGATTCAGTTGACGCTCCTTTCAGGCCAGAGGTTAATGAATGATTATTTCTTTTTCCCACCAGGCGTTGCTCCGTCTCCCGTGGACTGAATGGTGATAGAAACTCAATTTAGCTTAGATAAATCCCACAGAGATACTGAGCTGTGATTTAATCAGCAACGAACTGATTGCTGCAGACAAGGTAAAACATAACCAGGAGGAATTGGTTTATTGATCCTTTAAAACACACAATGACTTGCTGAGAATTTAGTGGGCGTTAATGCTCTGAAAGCACTTTAATGGTTAGTGATTAAAGCCCATTATTGGTGAGGCCTTTTAAACTGTAAACAATCCAAAAGAAGCAGTGAACAAGTTGTGGATGAAGAACGCTGCACATTTCTCTGTAAAGAAAAAGAAGAGGTAACATTTGTGCAGAATAAGAAAGAGTGTAATTTGATTCTCTTTTACTCGACTGATGCAACAGCTTTAAAACACATTATTGTGTGAAGCTGTCCGTGTGTTTGACCTGCACTCAAATCACTCTTAACTCCTGACCCAGAACCACACTCATGGTAAACTGCCCAAGCAAAATGAGAGGAGAGACAGAGTTCAGGATAGATTTGATTTCATTCCCAACCAGGTGTGGGCTTTGTACTTGCTACGAACCATACCGGTGCTTTAACTTTCCCATCCAGGGCTGTATTATTTATACTCACCTTTGGAGGCTGCGTGACACTGTGACAGTTAATGCCTTTATCAGAAGTGCAAAAGATGTCCACTAACCATTTTCTGCAACACATAAAGCCTGAAAAGGAAACATTTTAAACATTTGTTGGAATTGTTGCAACATCACAGCATGTGGAATATTTTTCATTTGTGTGTTTAAAGTGTACTGATGCAAAAAGAGGACAGTAATGATCAGTAATACTGGAAAAACTATATATTGTGTAAACTTGTGTAAATAATTTAGGACAATAATAAGTTAAACTGGATTTTAATTTCTTCATCTTGGTTTTAATGATGCTTCAATATGACTGAAGCTCCTTACTTTTTGCTGCTGGTCGTTGTGGAATTCCAGCTGCTTGTGTTGAAGACTTGGCAGCCTTGTAGACTCACATGTGATTCGTTATGGAACCAGGAAGTCTGGATGTGTAAATAATGATTCCGGTCCCGGCTAGCTTTTTTAAAAGGACCGAAACTAGTGACACCCAGCCAGCTGAGATCGAGATCTGTTACAATGTGATTTTATTTTCAACGTCGGTGGAACATTAGACTGTTGTGTGAGTATTTCACTGTAAAATTCTTACATATTGTACCTAATAAAGAATGTTTTTTAATTGCTAAAGAAAAAGAAACTGGCAGTTTATTTATTGTCTTTTACTTTGGTGTTGGCCTGTCCAGGTGTGACCCCGCCTCTCGCCCTATGACTGCTGGAGATACTCACTAGCTCCCCATGACTCTGAAAAATGGATGGATGGATGGATGGATGGATGGGTGGATGGATGAATGGATGGAGGGATGGATGGATGGATGGATGGATGGATGGATGGATGGATGGATGGATGGATGGATGGATGGATGGTCTGAAGCGGTTCAGAGGAGCTTCATTTCTCACTTTAGCAGTGGGACAGTTGTCCTTTGGGTTACTGGTCCATCACAGACCTGAATCAAACCCAGATGAAAGCAACCTTAAGGGCCCTTATTTTTCTCCATTAATCTTCCTTGTTTTCTTTAAGGTGATCTTTTCACCCTGCTTTTAAGTACCTGTCTTTTTTATTTTTTTATAGAAAACGACTCGTCCAGGGTCCAAGGGCCCAACTGGAGGCCTGTCCAATACATATCCCCCTCTCTCAAAGCAGTCCCAGGAGCTCCAAATCAGGCCCCCAGGTTTAATGACTTTTGTAATGTCAAATTATAAGCCACTACAAGGGTAAGATTAATTGAAGGGTGGTCTCAGGCCATCGCTTGGTTCAGGCTACAGTGTAATCTGAGACATTAGCGTTGCAGTTAAAAAATGTGAACGGCTGCTTTGGTGACCAAAGCCATCAAATGTGAACTCAATGCAGCGTTTTAGAATGAGCTCGGTCGCCCGAAGGGACCATCTGATTAAAAAAAATCATTATCATTTGTAAAATTAACCAGTTGTTCTGTCAGATTTTCAGCACTACCATCATTCCTTAGCTAACAGACTACCTATGAGTCAGTGACCACTTACTTCACTCCCAGGATATGAGGTTACAGCACTCAGACTTATGATTTAGACCCGGAAAGCACAAAACTAAAGATCCAAATCATCTCTGTTACAGTAAGAGTTGTGATTTAGATTGGAATATATAGGGGAGTCGAAGGAAAAACAACTAAAGCTTCAATTTGTCAAAATAACCGCAATGGGTCCCAAGACTGTTCTCATTAGTCTCAATGGGATGTGATATATGGTTCATGTTTTAACAAAGCAACAACCAGAGCAAGAATAAAGCATTTAGGAAGATAACGAATCCAAACTCCACACTCAGAGTCGTTCTTTTATTCCTTCTAAATGTATTACTTGGACAAAGATTTAGTGAATATCTGAGACTGGAAGGAAAAAAGTTTTTGATTATCCTCACTAAGACTTTAATCAGCCCCTGTCAGTGCGCTTATCTACATGATCGCAAATCAAGAATTACATTCTCACCATGTAATCTGGATATTAACTGAGTTTCAAATCAGGGAGAGGTAAAATCTGTCATGTAATAACCGTGTTCTTCATATGAATCTAAAATTTGACAAATCTTTACAAGCATCTCTTCTGTTTGATCATGGTTTTTCTATGTTTGCATTACCATCAGAGTGAGAACGAGCCAAAGACCAGCAAGAGCAAAATACAAAAAAGTCTCAACTCGTGTGCTTCGGTCTGTCCACGTGGATCAAATTTTCATTTTGCTCTTTGATAAAACTGGCAGTGTTTGCACAGAACACCATTTGACCTCTTTCAAGAATGCATTGGAACAGGGTGAAGAAAAAAAAAAACAGACACAGAAAGCAGTGCAAACGAAATGGGAGGCCCGAGCACCCCGCTCATATCTCATCTCTATTAACGGGTTTACGATTGACCCCAGGGATCCTCGTAAAAGTTTACGTGAAGGTTTCAGTTAGAGTTCTCTTTAAAAGAATGAAAGAAATTGGTTAGTTTATGGTTAGCCTTCAGATTTTTATGGCATGTTTTACTTAAGTTCCCATTTTTACAGATCCTGGTTCCAATTAGTAGAGTAACAGTGGAGAAATCTAAAATGAGCTCGTCTCTGCTCGGGCTAAAGGAAAATAATACATATAAAAGAGGTTCTTAATTGACTGTAGATCTCTGAGGACACATTCAGGTCAAATGTAGAGGCATGGGGATACGATTTTAGGATCTGTTTAACCTAATAGCTGTTGCCACTGCAGCAGCAGTGAACTCCATGTAGACTCAGAAAACAAATCTCCTTAAATGAAAACTCGAGTTTAACAAGCAGCCATCAAAGTAAAAGTGTGTCTCAGTCCAGTCAGAAAAATCAGAAAGACTCCAAGTTCATTTATAGTTTCTGAATGTTCACAAGATTCAGTGTTAGACGCTCAAACTGCTGCTTTAAAGACGAGATTATTAAAGAGTTCTTTCTTAGAAATAAGTGAACCCTTAATATCAGGTACCTAAATGACTAAATGCTGCATCATGTCTCTTCTCCACCACTTCTGTGATCATGACATCAGTTCAGCTTCATGAAGAATCAGTTGTTTTCTGCATGAGTTTCCTTGATTTGAAAACCAGAAGTGAGGTGGAGCAGGTGGATCATTTCAACAGCTATAAAAAGTGCTGGACATTCTAAATTATGTCTCATGAGAAACTGAATTAAATGTCCATCCATCCATTTTCTGAACCTGCTTCTTCCTGTTCAGGATCTCAGGGAGCTGGTGTCTAGCGGTCGTAGGGCAAGAGGCGGGGGACACTCTGGACAGGTCACCAGTCCATCGCAGGGCCACACAGAGACAAAAGACACTCACACCTAGGGACAATTTAGAGTCACCAATTAACCTCTTGCATGTTTTTGGACTGTGGGAGGAAACCGGAGTCCCCGGAGAAAACCCACGCATGCACAGGAAGAAACTCCATGCAGAAAGACACCAGCCTGGACTCAAACCCAGGACCTTCTCACTGTAAGGCAACAGCTCTACCAACTGCACCACCGTGCAGTCCTGAATTAAATGTATACGGAAATGTTTAAATTACATTTAACACTCACTTCTCCCTTGATTTGAATTTCTTAATTCATGAACTGACCTACACTTTTTTTCATTTAACCTTTTTACTACGAGCGGTTGTTGATCTGTTAAAAACTTAGTTAACTAAAGTTATTTTACATAAACATGCTCATCAGAGACATTTTGACTCCATCTTCCAGTACAGCTTCCAGTCAGTTGAGTTCACACAGCAGATTAACATGTACATGTCAATTAATTAAAATATTAAAAAAACTATTTGAACATGAAACTCACAACTAAAACAGATTCATTAGACAGAGCGATATATTAAAACTTGTTTTGTTAAACCCAGAATTTAATTTGTGAGAACATCAGAATATCACACAAGGCTTTGGGTCTCCCATTGTCCTCTTGATAACACCTCATAGTTCATCTGTTCAGGAGAGGTTGCTAGTTGACCAAACACAATGATGTCATGGTTATTAAACTGAGTACTGGTACTTTTGGCATCCCAAATTCTGCTGGAAAATCCCATCAGTGGAAGGTGGACAGACTGCAGACATGATGTAACACCAGCAGAGGACATGGGACATGGCTCCTCAAATCATCTCTTACAGTGGAAACTTCACACTGGACCTCAAGCATTCTGGAGCTCTTGAGTCTTCCTCCAGGCTCCAGGACCTGGAGTTTCAGATGAGATGCAAAATAAACTTTCTTATGAAAATAGGATGGATTAACAGTCTAGTCCTGATGCCTCTGACATTACTTGGTTCAGGAGCACCAGGAATGCACCAGATGAGGACACGTCCAGTCCTTGTGAATTCTTGAATGGATTTTATTTCACGCATGTTGCTGGTGCATTTTTCCACTATAATTCTACCTGTTACTCAACTTTTTATGATCGTGTTTGGATACAACACTCTATACCAGCCAACTCCTTCAGCTATGACCCTTAATAACAAACCCCCCTTATGGAAGGGGCTGACAACGGTCTTCTGGACAACAGGCAGGTCAGGAATCTTCTCCAGGACTGTGTAACCTGCTGAAACCATCTGAGAGACACTGACTCAGGAAACCTTTGCAGGTGTTTTGTAATTTTGTATTTTTTTTTTTTCGATTTATTGAGACTATGAGGCTATAATACAGAAATTTCCCCTAATATTCTTACTTTCATAGATATTGAATTTGTTTTTTGAGCAATAAGCCATAATCATTAAAGTTAAAGAAATACTTGCTTGAAATGTATCACTCTGTCTGATGAATCTCTAAAATATACAAGTATCACTTTTTACATGAAATTACTGCAATAAAATAACTTTTTGATGATATTCTGATGTACTGAGATGCTCTTGTACTAATGTGTTAAATCTGCCCTGTAGTAAAGAGCAATCATGTAATTTACAATGTTTATATGACCATCCTGCCTTTGTACCGTGATCTACTGAATCTGAAAACATGGACAAAGCGTACTGTGTAAAAGTGCACTAATCCTCCTTTTAGCTGTAAGTTCTCTTCTCTCTGACCTGGCAGACAGACACAGTTACACATTTTATTGATCCTGAGAGACATTTTTTTCACGCAGCAGAGAATTAGGCAACAGTAAGTACATAAAAAATATGTTCAATGAGAAAAAAAGAGAACAGTTTTCAGAGTAAAACAAAAGAGAAGAATATGATTTTTTAAAAAATCCTGCAGTTTTAAACTAAAACTAAAATATTACTCTATGACATTAAATTTGAAATCAGGAAATTAAAAAGTGAAAACAGTGAAAACAAGAGTGCAGGAGGCAAATGTTTGTAAGAAATAAGGGAAGCTAATATCATAATGTAATAGATTTATAGACAGTTTAGAGATATAATTCATTTACAGGGTAAATATAATTTATGAAAACTATACATTAATATTCTTATTATTAATTTGTGACAGCAGATTAGAACAGATTGGAGTCTCATGGAGGACGTGAGACGGTTGAAAAGGATGGTCCATGTTGGAGAGCAGCTTGACCTCAACCTCAAATTTATTTTATTTCTTTTCTGTATTTAAAGTGATTCTGTGACCATGTGTAAAGTCAACATTGTTCATATTGCCTTCTTGTTTTTAACCAACCAAAAACGATGCACTGATGATAAATAAACTGAAGAATTTGAATAATCTGAGAATTTTAAATCACTGATCACAACTAAACAAAACAAATTTCGCTGGTATAAACCAGAGAATATTTGTGAAGAAACAACTTTGATGTAAAATGTTTTAGTAGTTGTAGTGTAGTAATGATGTTTTGGAGCCCTACAAATTAAAAGTCCTACATACTGACATGATAAATACATTAAATTCAAACTTGAATCCTTCGTAAATGTGCATGTGTAATGGTGCATGTTTAGATCACGTGCAAACTGAATCACTGGCATCATGCACATACATACACAAAGACACATGCATCCTGCAGATCTCCTGTGTGCCTTTGCGCCATGCTTTAGGAAGGAACTATAACCATAACCCAGTGGTTGTATCCTGCCTGCAGGAGCTTTAATAGGCGGCTGGACAGCTGACTCACCAACCCTGCAGCGGATGTGGTTCTTCCAGTCTGACACTTACAATGGGCACTTAGTTTTGTCTGAAGGTTAAGATGCAGATCTCACTGTATTTATTTCTAGATCTGCACGCAGCTGAGAGAGAAAGGCAGGGAAAGTATCTGAGTTGTTAAAAAAATATTGAATTCAAAAGTTAAATTCGCAAACATCTGTTTATTTCAGGATCCTGATTTTTACAGAGATAAAATCCCTTTGATAATAACTTCAGTCCATGTCATTCTGCAGACATTTTACAGAAAATCAGTTTATCAGTGAAGGTGTGAGGGAGAAAACAGGATGCAGGTTTATGAAACACATCTACAGAAATAATCTTTTAAATTGTAACTTTAATGTCTACTGTTTACTTGTAATTTTTATGTTTCAGTGAGTTTGGGGAGCATCAATTCTTATTAAATTAATTAAATTCTTCTTTCAGATGTATTCAGACCTGCATGTTGTAGCTGGGTCTCTGCTTCAGTAAACCTGAGTGATTAACCAGCTTCTGAAGAACTTGAGAACAAACTGAAAACATGATTCCAACATTAAATCAGGTGTGTTGCAGCTGATAAATGACTAAAACATGCAGGATAAGGGACATCACATATGTAATCGTTAGCGATAAATTTTCTAATTTTTAATTATGTTTAAATTGTAAATGGTCTCTTGCAATAAGCCTGAAACATCCATCCATCCATCCATCCATCCATCCATCCATCCATCCATCCATCCATCCATCCATCCATCCATCCATCCATCCATCCATCCATCCATTTTCTAAACCTGCTTATTCCTTTTCAGGGTTGCAGGGGGCTGGTGCCGATCTCCAGCAGTCTTTGGGTGAGAGGCGAGGCAGGCCTGAGACAAATTAAGATAAATAAATAAATCTTGTTTCTTAGTTTTCGTGGATGCTCTAGTCAGGTCAATCACAACCCAGATGGGAGAAAACAGTTCTGGCTCAATCATCTGCTGAAGCTTTGAATCCAAGTCCTGTCTGGCCTCAACGCTTATCACTGCATTCAAACTGGAACCCAGAGAGAAATGCAATTCAGACTTCATGGTCAAACAGAGAGGACAGCTGGCTGCCAGTTTGATGCATGTGTTTCTCAGTCCAAAAGACAGGTTGACTTTAATTTCCATTATCCTGAAAAAAAAAAAAAAACTAGACTTGGTCATTTACAAATAAAAATCATAATCCTTGTTACATATGATGTTTTGCATTCTGTGTTTCAGTACTAAATTCATAACTCTGTTTTGTTAAATATTTATTGTTGTTCACTTTCTTTGTAAATAGATAAACAGATGGAGAGATTTATTATTATTCATACATATTATTGTTGTCTGAATGTAAAAAGTGCACTTAGTATCATTATACATGAAACCATCCAGCTCAGTCGTGGCAGTATTATGATAACTTTTACCTGCAATCTGCAATAACATGATGATGTAACTTGTCTAAAAACAAACTCCATTCATTCAAACTTGAAACTGGTCATTTGAACAATAACATCATGAGGCATCTTGTTTATATCTGCTACCATGGCAACATGATTAGCCAAAAATGCCACAGGTCAGACTGGGGAATTCTGGTAGACACATTATACGTCAAAATGGATCATTATGAGCTTTGTGCTTTTAAAATGATGTGACGTAATTGGTTACTATGGCAACATGGTTCAAAAACCACACGGATGAGTGCATAGGATAATAGATAATAATAATGCAGTTGTAGATATATGTAAATATATAGTTTATATATAGATATATATAAATATATAGTTTATTTAAATAATTACTAATACTTTAAAATATGTTTTAGAATGTTCAGACCACATTCATCATCTCATCTCATCTCATCTCATCTCATCTCATCTCATCTCATCTCATCTATCTTATTTATATGTTTTGGATAATAAACAGAAATTTGGAATGTAAATTTCAGTGTTTTTGCAAGAAAAGAACAAAAAAAAATCAAATCTATTTGTTTATGGAAATATAAATGCTCATGGCTTTGAAACAGAAAAAGCAGAAAATAAGATAAATAAATAGCAGCTGAGATACGGCAACAAAAAGGAACTAAAGTGGGGAAAAGAGAAGGAGGAAAGAAGTGTAAAGGAGGGAAGCGAGGCCTGGCTTTATTATATCCTAATATGCCTACCATACTCAGGCTGTGAGCAGAAGAGTGGCGAGACATAATTATATCCCCTCCCCAGGCCGTCTCCCTGTATTAACGTCTCCTCTAGTTCACTGACTGCGACAGAGACAAATGAGAGAGTTTTTCCAGCAGATCATTCTCATCCGTTACTGCCAGTTCTGTGTGATGGATCGTCGGAGCTAAAGCGGGGCAATAGATCAAGGCGTAAAAGAGCCTCTGTAGCGTAGGCTACCCCAGAAGAGCAAAGCTTTACAGATCATCGCCCCTCTAATGCATATGTGGGATAAGAGTCAGATCCTGTTAGTTGTTGTGGCCCCGTCCCAACACTGTCTAAAAACCCCTCTTACATTATCACTTGTATCATTTTCTTCCCATTAAGCTGGAATAAATGACCGTAATTGTCTTGTCTACTCAACAGTATCACAGGTATGGTGGTGTTTTAATGACCTGCATGGAAAAGTTAGTAAAATTACCCAAAGAATTGCTTCAGGTCATTCATCATGTTTAAAAACCATAAGACAGAATTCTAGTGTTAGCTATGCTGTTATAGTCATTCTTAGATTATTTTAATTAAATTAATTACTTCATGTGTAGAAAGCTTAATACTTAATTACAGTTTAAGTGCTGGTTAATTTAGCAACACATTTAGCAACACAATTAACAAATTAGGTTTAATTTGTCAGGTTGCAGGATTTTAGAGGTAGAAAAATAAAATAATGAAAAACCCCTTGTATCTTTCCTCGCATCAATTTCATCATTTACAGCCTTATTTCCATCTTTTTCTGAAGTGAGAAAAACTCTTTTCTCGTTGGTTGACTTCCTCTCTGTTTTTTACCTGTTTGAAAATTATTGTAGGAAAAAGTAATTGGTGATTTGTGCCTCATTAAGAGCTTCTTGTAAAATAATATATATTACTATTTAAAGCTCTATAAGAAGCTAAGCATTTCAGAAATATATATCATTAAAAATCAAACACACACAGTAAAAGCTTGTTATTAACATGTATTTTTGTTAACTGTCAGCACAAAGGTTGCAAAAGAGGTAAATGTTGCTGCTGCAGAGCAGTTGAGTGTTTAGCTCGTGTCTCAATCAGGGGTAGTGAAAAGACATCTCTAAATAGCATACGGCTTCTTTATATGCTGCAAGTAACACAGCGAATTAGCAGGGCTGCACAACATTACAGATTTCAATTAATTCTGATCAGCACAGATGTTGCATCACTCTCACAAGAAGCAGGCTCATTTTTATGCAAATTGAAGATGTTAGACTAAGGAATGGAATGTTGAAAACTGTACAATGAATAAAATGACGCCCGTAGAAACTTGCAGGTTTGTATCTCATTGTGGTGACGGTTTAAATCTGAGGATTCATAAACAAAAAGAGTAATTAGATGAGATCATTTTCCTTTAGTTTTGAAAGGTTTTAATATTATTATTTTTTTGTAGTTGGAATGTCTCATGTAAACCGAAAATAAAACAAGTGATGTAGTAATTAAAGGCATTTATGTCCACTGATGCCATTCAGTTCCTGACAGAAGTCTTGACAGGAACCTCAAGAGTTCACAAAGGTCAAAGTGTGAGTTACTTCCTTTATCCGAACAGGATATGCTCAAAAAACTTGTGTAAACCTCGCCCACTTATTCTGTAAAATGTGTCAAAGGAGTCATTTTTCTTGTCTTTCTCTTCATTGGGGCTGTGGGAACCGAGGCTGCTGTGATGACAGCTAACGTGGCATCGACTGGTCCCGAGAAGTCACTCCATTGTTCAGATTGATAAATTGTTGAGATGGTGGTGACCTCTTCAGACTACTCTTCCTTCTCTGACTTTGATGTATTAAAGTGTGAAAAACAGATGGAGGATAGTTTTCTGTTATCTGGCAGCTTCCTTGTCAGACATTAAAATTAATTTAAAGTCCCTGAAATTTATAAGCTCTAAAAAACACATAAAAACGGATCAATCCATTTTTAGATAAAAACTTGGTTCATGAAAAATCTGACACACAATGTTCATATGGCTTAAAACAGAGCAGATTGGAGATAATAGATTAAATTAAAATATCAGAAAATACAGTTTTATGCCTTTTATACACTCAGAAACAGATGATGATAATAAACAGTGATCAGACACCAGATTTAAACAGATTAGCAGCATCATAGTCTCGTTTCCCAAACATACTGAGTATCTTGCACTCTGTGTCATCTTTGGGCCTCATCTTTGTCTAATACATCCACTAGCTGTGAGATTCACCAAAACAGGTGTAGAAGGGCAACTGAGAGGTCACAGCTTTCACATTTGGCTTGCTAAAGACTGGAGACAAGAAACCTGCAGCAAGAAAAGAATCCAGGATACTAAAGGACTTGATTTATCACCTCTGCCAGAAATCTGCTGTGACTGGATGGAAAACAGCCTGGAGGGTTAGTAAACACAGCTTGCTGTCAATATTTTAATCATACGGTGTCCACAGAGTGTCATGCTCTCCTCTGCGTTGTTATACACAAGAATCATGAAATGTCCAGCAAAGCCTTCAATATCAACTTCTCCCTCAAAGCTAATGCTTTGTTCATATTTCTATGTCAGATAACAGAAATAAGTGGTGAAATGATGTAATAAAAATCTAAATGAATGAAATGAAAATTTTTAAATATTAACCTTTAACCAAAATTGAAATTTGACAGGCTTATTCAAGTTTTAAACAGATTTTGGATGTAAAGTTTACATATGTGTGGAGCTTAAATATGTCTCTTATTTCCCCAGAAAACTAGACGACATATCTATTTGTTATTTTTTTAAATTTAAGGTTGTTAAAACCAGAATCAAACTCACACAGGGAGGCGGCTTTTTACTTCAGACCTTCAAAAGACAAAACATTCAGCCTAAAATAGCTGAAAGTACACACACACAAAAAAAATAAAAATAATCTGTAACCTTTGTGAGTGATAATGATTCCTGATGACTCACATGAAGCAGATTACAGAATGATGCGGCCCACAGATATAGATTAGCCTACTCCCTCTACAAGCACGCACACACTGGCAAGTGAATTATCTTGGCTGCTAAAATGATGGACCTTCAACCACAAAGTGACATTGAAAAATTCATTTGCACACTGTTTGCCAACTGAGCACTCACACGTCTGGACCTCTTTAATACCCCCTGCAGCTATCGAACGTCAGCCACACTTCCATCAGCTCAGGCTGGAAGTGGTGATTGTTCTTGAATGTGTGTGTTGGACAGAAGCGGGGAGGTTGGCACCAGAAGGAACAGCCAACCAAATAACTCGGAGCTGTCACTGTGGAGCCTCCCACCCCACCGAGGCTACCCTTGCTCCTGTCCCCAAAACAGCGACATAAGGCTGTCATCGCCCAAAACAAGATGTCGTGTCAAGGCAGGAAAATTACACAATAACGAGCCTCACTGGAGATTAGCCTAATGAGAAAATCAAAACACAATTTAATTCTTGTCAGCGTCTTTAAATTACCTCTCATCGTGGTACACTGATTAAAAAAAGCTGCCACTCAGAGGGCCGGCCACTATAAATAACCCCTGGGCTTTCTGGACTGTGGACGTTTTACTTTATTATGTGCAGTTATTAATGCAACACACACACATGCACACACACGTGCACAGCTTTGCACGTACACTTTTCTTATTCTTTTATATATATATATATTTATATATCCTCACTGATATTTAAATCATGTATATGACTTTAAATCAGCGCTCACATCTGTAGTCAGAATTTGAACAGCTGATACAAAGGCAGGAAACCAAATCTATGTTTTGAGACTGACTGATGGAAACAATGAGATTTCTCAGTTTTCCCATGAATATTTTTTTGGTTTCTGTCTACTTTTCAATCACAGTTTCCATAAAAATGTGTAAAACTGCTGAACATGTTACAGGTATATGAACAGTCAGCTGTTTTCACCTATAAAATCTTAATTTGCTTGAGAAGTAAAATAAATAAATATGTATTTATGTATTAACACCAGTCAGCCATTTACTTTTTTTTTTAGTTTCCACTTGTTCAAACTTAACTTCTACAATGAAGACTCATAAAAAAAAATAAAAAGTTAGATGATTTAAAACTTTTCGTAGAAGTTTGTCGACTTACCTGAAATAATTAAGACATTTTTTATCTTCCCCTGAAGCCTCCCAGACATCCCTCCTTCCCAAAAAGCTTTTTACCTACACAGCATCTGCACTTTGTGTTTCTGTTCCAGTGTCATGATGGTAATTAACTGGCAAAATGTAAGCTACAGCATGTCAGGATATGGCCACATCATTATTCCCAAACAACCTGCAAGCATATGGCACCAAATGTTACATTTCACTAATAACCCCTGAGAGTAGAAGCACAACGGATGTGAGGAAAAGGGAAGGTTGGTTTGAGATATCCAAGGCTCAGCAGTCGAGCAGAGACTTTTCAATTTAATCTGCCAAAATGCAGCGTTTCTAAGATATTTGGATAAAATAATAAAGACATCATGGATGTCATTTCACAATTTCATTTGTTCTGTTACGGTTTAGATGCAGATACCTCATATCAATATAAAATACCTCAATCAAGGTCATAATAAAAGTGTTACATGGTTTCCCACCTGTTTCAGCCATCTTTTGTATTGCAATAAACCACCATTTATTACATAATTATGATCATAATTTTGCCTAATTCATATGTACAACTAATACATGTTCCATACTTTGATAGAGAAATTATTTTCTGGATGAATTGAATTTTTTTTTCAACTTTTTTTGTTTCCTTAGATGGTAATTTTAACCTTATTTGATCATGATAAGAAAAATTAAATCTGGTCTAATTTTGGTTTGTATTGAATTTTTTATCAACAATTTGACTAAATGTTGACAAAACGTTACTGGCAAATAATTTACTTTTAGTTAACTTTAATTCACCTTAAATGGCTTTTGTTATTAAATATTTCAGAGGTGATAAATTGACTTTTTGAGTTCAAATGTCTGCAGACTTTACAGGTCAAACTGTTCCATCATCCGACTGGACGTGTCACCTGACAAATTAAGTAACCTGACACATGATCCTCTCTGCTGCTTACATCTTTGACTGGTTCACCAGGACTTTGATTGCCAGTCTTGAGCAGCCAAGCGGCTAACGCCATTTCCACCTCTTTACGTGCTCCACTGCTCTTCTCGTCACCACTCTCAAAGAGCCATATGGCTCACGGACACGCTCTCCATTTTTCAAATAATTTCTCAAGCGAGAGGACGGGACAGAGGCACAAAAAAGATGTTCACCCAGCATAATCTCATGCACCCTCCCCTTTCTACCGTGCACAGTTTGGAGAACAGAACGGTTGCAATTGGCTGGTTAAGGTTCTTTTGAGGTCAGTCTTACTCTAAAATAAAGCTGGTGCTATTAACCATACAGAACATAAAGCTTGATGAGAAAACTGAAAATAAATCTCTGAAAATACAATCAAATAAGAGCATGTTTATAGTTTAATGAAAGCATTAAGGCTTTAATTGATGGCATGTCAGGATAACAATAATGTCTTTTTTAAAATCCAACATTCCCTAATCTACCCTTGTTAAATGGGTCTAATTACCCGTATCAAGTACCTAACCAACCTTTTAAAGCATATTAATCAAAATCTTGTATTGTCATCATTCAGTGTAAAAATTCAGAAAACCCCACTTATCAGAAAGCATCAGCAGGTCTCTGCTGCGTTAACACCCTCTATGTTTAACTCTTTTATTCATAATTTATGCTGCTCGTTCTCTTAAGTAGCTCCATCCTTCTGAATCCTCGAAGGGCTTTGTAGCTGAAAGCTTCTTCTCCTGATGGCTCGATGTTGGCAATGCATGACAGCGCCAGTTGACAACACCTGCAATAGATGACAGATGACAGTGGAGGACGGAGTGTGTTGGTGTGTCTGTAAGTGGGGGGCTGATTATGAAGATAAGGTGTCCGAGGGAGATTTCTGAACACACACACTGCTACACAAAGGCACATCACCACAACTGAGATGCTAGCTGAAACACACACAGACAACCCAGTGCAGCCACACGCACTCACATGTTCCTCCCAGGCATGATCCCATCTATTTGACACAGTAATTACAGCACACACTGATTCCAATGATGGATGAACTCCCAGTCCGGGATGAGCAGCCTCTCCTTCCTCCTGCTCTCGTCTCCCTTGTGCTCCTCTCCCTCTGTTACACCATGCATCCTCCAGCTATTCCTTAAAGAGCTTTAATACTCCTTCTGTTACTATAAGAGGGTTTGAAAGATGGCTCATAACAACAAATAAAATGATCTCTACTCTAAGAGGAACAAAGCAAACTAAGCTTATATATTCCCTTTAAGTAACACCAAATCTCTTACATGTTTATTATTACCTGTTAAAAATGATTTACTACTAAACATTTATCTATAATAATCAAAATGTTTAGTGTGTATATAACATTTATAATTATATCCTTTCATTATGATTGAGCAGGTATAACAGTGTTTTGAGGGGACGTGGGTAACATGGAGGAAAGCGGGGTTGTCGCCTCAGGATGAGAGAAAAAAAAACCTGTCTGTACTGCCCATCCACACAGCCTGGCTAAGAAATCAGCCACCCCTGATGCATCAAAATCTGTCAGAGGGAGAACAGAGACACAGTAAGGTCAGAACAAACGGGATTGGCGACCTTCTCGACGCCTGCTGATGTCTTTTTCATTAGTTGCCATGGGGCGTGCTGAGGGAGGGTTGGGGGGTTTGTTGATTTGGTTGAGTGCCCCAGCGAATTGGCCTGAAATACAAGCAATCGAGGATAATGTCATTGCCCAACAAATTAATGCTGGAACAATAACACTATAAATGTTTTGATGAATATGGAAAAGATTCAGTGAGGGATTATCAAATGTTTGTGCATCTTCTAAAAACAGAAAAAGAAACTGTAGCTATAAAGATAATTAAAATGATGGATGCTAAATTTGCTTTGTTGTTGAAATTAGAAGCAAACATTTTAATACTCAAAGCTTCAACAGAAACAGTTTCAGTCAATTTGAAACTTTAATTTCTGGACTTAGCTTGTTTATATAAAATGCAAATTGGTTGGTTAATATTCTAAGATTAGCATCTTATAGTTAACAATTCATCATGCAATCACTGCAACAACAAATATTATTTGTAAATTTGATGAATTTTGTATAAACATACATAAATAATTTTGACTGCATGTGCAGCAAACAGCAAGCTGCCTGAAAAAATTTAATGGTATTTAAAAATGTGTAAATTTGTATTCTTTCAATATAAAAATTTGGTTAAATTTTGGAGAGTTAGCTGGTTTTATAACTATTTACTGTTTCACCATAATTACTAAGCAACTAAAGGTCTGTGGGATTTTTCATGAGGCCTTTCTGCCCTGAAATATTGCAAGAGAATAGGGAAAAGCAGCGCTTCCACATAGGATGTGAACATGGGCTGTGGGCACATTGTTGGCCTTGAGTCCCAGCATACTACAGTCTTCCAGGGCTTTTGGTGTAAAGGGGGTCAGTAGTTGGTAGTCCACTTCTGCAGTTTCCTGTTCGCATGGCTTTTAGACCTACAAGACACCAGGGACCTGGCCACTGTGAAAGATTATTAGCAGGAGGCGAGTAAATCCCTCCCTGACGTCAGCGATGTGTTTGGGTTGCGTGACACGTTGAGGACTGAGAAATTAGTAAAAATGACTTGGTTCTTCCACCAGCAGGACTTGGTGCCATGTGTTTACAGTGAGACTCAGAAAACTAAACTGCTTAATGACACAAAAGCAATAAAATGAATAAAACTAATAATTTTCTTTTAAAACATCCAGAAGTATGTGTTGTTAGGGTTGGGTTGCCAGTAAAACATGACAAATTCTTCAACATAATTCAATGACTCTTCCTTTTATGATTCATTTGAAGAGAAAGGAGCTGCTTTTCGTGATGATCAGGCTCCCCGTAATGCCAGCTTTGCATAAATCTTAGAACATTTGTCATCACCCCATGAAAGGAAGACATATTCTTGCTCTGTATCCTTGTCATGTTTTTACATTGGCATGGCCCCCTATTGTTGTACAGAATTGGACAGAGTGGAGCTCTTTGATGCGATAAGTGATTTACTGACCAAAAGGACATAAACAAATGGTTCATTTAGGACTCTGAACAGGAAGTTTGCTCCGGCTTCAAACAGGCACTCCGAAAAACAATAGCCTGAGGTCAGTCTCTCTCTCTCTCTCTCTCTCTCTCTCTCTCTCTCTCTCTCTCTCTCTCTCTCTCTCTCTCTCTCGGTACATTATTGTCTGTCATTGAGCTCAGAGACGCAAATGGTAGTACTGCATTAGAAAAAAAGAACAGTTTTATTATTTTCTTTTTAATATGTATCACTTCCCTTTGAAAGCTGTCATTACAGGAGTGACTGACACTTTTATGGGCAGAAATTTATTAGAGTTTGATAAATGAATGTTTACTGATTAAATCGAATAGTCAATGAAGAAAATCCATGTTAGGAAATATGAATTATGAGCTCCAAATTGCTTTTATTTAACCTATTGAATTGTCTGTTTAATCCAAATTTAACCAATGTTTACCTGAACCAACTGGTTAAAACTCGTGCAAATTCCTCTTAAAGTTCAGCTCACTGAGTTTAAAATATAATTAAAATTCATCGTTCACCACAAGTTCGTTTGTCAAGTTAAGTCTTAAGTGGGGGGGCTGTAATGGTTGATAGATGATGCTGTGCTACAGTTAGCATGTTGTGTCATCTTGTGGTATTTGTGACTCACGCTCTGCTAATCTGTTTTCTGAGTTTGTACACGTTGGGATTTCTCTTGGTTGAATTTCAAACAACGATGTTTAAATTTAAATGTTGTTTATGTCAATGCAAATGAAATCTGAAACTGTGATTGAAAAGTGACACGTTATGGTAAGATTGATCAAACTTTCAAAGAACTATGATGAGACCTTCTCAAACTTGATTTTATCAAACAAGTTTGTGTTGTTATTTTAGCTTCACGTGTAGCTACAATGATCAGAGGGAGTTGGTCAGAACACCTGATAATTCATCAAATAGTCCCTTCCTCAATATATGGTCATTTTTGTTAAAAATAAGGATGAAACAGAAAATTAAATAAAAATAGGTATTGCATTTAAAAAGTGATATCCATATCAATCATTCAACACAATACAAAGGTAACGTTTCATAACAATAAGGTATTAATGTCTGTTTGAATTGATGTACCTGTCATGGTGACTGATACCAGTGAAGATGCTATTAGATGAGGAGGGTGCTGGTGCCCTTTAAATCAGAATCCTGTTGTGTTACAAAGTGAGAAATAATCATTCATTAACTCCTCTGACCCCACAGAGGAGGGGCGGGGCTTTAGATCAAGACCCCTTGTGTGTCATGCAGTCTGCAGCTGGGTCAAGTCAATTGACAATGCACATAATGATCTTAAATGGATTAACTGGCCAAACACACCCCAGAGTTTCCTTTTCAATTATGAAGCATACTGGTTCATAAAGTGGAGCCCAGTGTGGATGGTAGAGTCCAGAAGACCCCTGGGGGCTACATGAAGCGTGTGTGTGTGTGTGTGTGTGTGTGTGTGTGTGTGTGTGTGTGTGTGTGTGTGTGTGTGTGTGTGTGTGTGTGTGTGTGTGTGTGTGTGTGTGTGTGTGTGTGTGTGTGTGTGTGTGTGTGAGTTTGGGGGAAGGTGGAGCTGGTTGCAGCCTTCAGGACATGAACAGTCTCCCTTGGAACAGCGTTTTATAATCAGAGAGAAGGAGGGTGAGCTGGTGTATGTCAGTGTGTGTCTGTGTGTGTGTGAAATTTTTAGGGAATAGCATTGTGTGTATGTTTGTGTGTCTTGCATGTGTGCAAGCCTGGGGGTCTCAGACATGTCATCTCTCAATAAGCTCCCTGAGGTACAGACTTTATTGTCACAGTGAAGAGGCTGACAGACAAGTTAATCAATCTGGCAATTTAGTGTTGCACATCTCCCTCGTTTCCCCACTTCCTCTATCACACCCCCATAGAAGGTGTGTGTGTGTGTGTGGGTGTGTGTGTGTGTGTGTGTGTTTGTGTGTTTGTGTGTGTGTGTGCATTCACTGCAACATGCTTCAGTTGTTAAAATACAGGTTAAAATAATCGTCTCTAACCCGTGAATTAGCTTGAGACAGAGTGGAATTACAAAAATAAAAGCTTTGGAAATAAAGATGATATTTGTTTTGTTTTATACCTTCATCTTTGTTTCAGTACATGAAGGACAAGATTAGTGGTTTGACAAAAGTTTAACAATTACTTTGATAGAATAAGGATAGCTATAAATTAATAATTTGAAATGGATATTAATATAGAAAGAAGGAGAGATATTATGAAATAAAACATTTCAAGTTTCAAGTCTCTTAAATGTACATGATTTTGTTTTGTGCATCACATGACCAGATAAAGTTCTTCTTCTTTGTTTTGGTTATTTATTTTTTGTCAAACAAAAAATATTTAGATCTGGTAAAATATTTATGTTGATTCAACTTGTTTGTTTGTTATTGTAATACCAATATAATGAATAATATCAAGTAAATGTATCACCTCTTGAGTATACAAGACTTTGAACTGTTACACCAAATTTTTCAGTTGTATATTAGTGAAATCACTATGAAACTAATTACTCAGAAGTAGTTCGTATTATAAGGTCAATGTTATTATGTATAAAGACAATAGTGTCTTGATGGTAACAGATGTCCATCTGGTCATGGACACTTGCTTAATAATGTCAAGGGACTTATGGATGGTTGATGAAAACTTAAATGTAAAATAATGATTCTAAAAGACTAACATCAAATTAACATTTTTCCTTTATAAAATAATAAAAGAACTATTTAAAAAAACAGATACGCTACACGCTCAACTAGCAGACCGATGGTCAGTAGACAAGTTAGTTTCATCAATAACCAAATGAATTATTTTAGCCAAAAACCTGAGTAAAAGAACACAGGAGGGTGAATTAAAAGAAAGTACAGAGTCGTACTGAGTTAATATCCTTCATCAACAATGGAACAGTTACAGATTTAATGGTAGTTCACAGTCAACAGTGTTAGCTAGTTAACAAAAATGCAAAAAACCTAATGTAAAGACACAAACAAGTCACCAGATCGTTATTTTCATTAAATAAGAAATGCAACAAATCTGGTGGAATTTCATGAATTTCTAAATATAAATCATGTTACATGAACATTTTCAGGAAGCTAACCCAGCCTGTGACATTTCCTGGTGCCATTAGAATAAAATCCCTTTTCCAGTGTGGAATATGATCAAATGTTATCATCTCTGAGGATCCTGTTTCTCATCACAGCAAACTGGATGTTTTTTAAATCTGAATTTTACCTGCTGAGTGAGCTGCAGCTTTTAGTTCTCCACATAAATCTATAACTCAGTAGTTCCATGTGTGTTTGGACACTCGCTGGCTCTTAAGTACCTCTGTGTGGGCTTTTGTGTGTGCGGTGCAACGTCTGCAGCTCCTTTGCTGCACGCTCAAGTGTTACATGATCTAAGTGGTTTTTGAAGCACCAAACAGAGTTGACCGCAACACTGTGCTGTGTTGTGACAGCTTTGATTAATTTGATAATGATGACCTATTGTGGCACTTTATGCTAAGGTAAGCACAGCTGTCTGCCCGGGTCAGGAGGAGCAGGAGGAGGTCACAGTGTAAGAGAGTTAACTTTGTTAATGGAGACACGGCCAAAGGAGAGACTTCAACCAAGGACAGGGATCAATGAAAGAGTCTTTTAATGAAATGGACAGTAACCTTGAAGGAGATGTGGGTCGTCACACTGACGGTGTTTGTTTCTCTTTTTTTCTGTTGATCTTTGTATTTCTTCTTCTTATATTTTTGAAGAATTTGACTTCTTTTTTGGTTTTTTGAAATTAAAGAATAACCTGTGATTTTTTTACATGTCCTTTTTTCTTATTATCACAAACTTTTTATGGAAAGCTGCTACTTCCCGTCCCCCTGCCCTGTGGGAGTTTTTACTCTTCTGCACTTTCTTAACTGAGAGAAGATAAGACACCCGATAGCTATCTGGGCTGCACAGTGAGTCATCCTTTTCCAGTGTCGAAGGGAACTTGAACCTTTAATCCAGAGGATCTCAGAATTCGGAGAGTTGCAGATTCCTTATCATTTACAATAATCTCAGGAATTTGCACCATGCCATGAAGACACAGGCTCCATTTACTTAACTGACACAAAATATGGGCAACAGCTATGATGATCCTTGACTGGTTTTAGCTTCACAACCATATCATGCACTCGGTTGTAAATAATAATGTAATAAGATTGACAGGGGAAACACGTGTTTTACTCTGGCCTCTGTGAATTATACTTGTTTTTAACATTTTGCAGAAAATTCACAGCACTATTATTTGCTATAAAAACAAATATTTAGTCATTTAATCTTTTTTCGTGTGTTTTGTTTGTAGATTATAACAATCTCATTTCTAAAGTTCACCTTCACCTAAAAGTTCACCCTCATCTCTTTCCAAGTCCTTTGAAGTGATACTTTCAAAATAAAAAAACCTACACTTGTCTATAAACCATGCCAGCCTCTGTATCAGTGCTCGTATGTGAAATTAATATCTGTTTCCAAACTCATCAGAGAAAGAGCTACTGGTTACATAGTTAACCCTGTCTCCTCAACCTCCTGCAGGCTTGTTGTGACAGAAGCAAGCTGACTGTAAATGCATCTCTTCTCTGCATTTGGGGGAAAGTCTGGATGAAAATGATGGTGAAGGAAATTCAATCTGTTTTTTGGAAACGCTGCATCAAGGTAATTCAAGACAACACAGCTGCTGTAAGGATGACACAGATCGTTTTGAAATACCCTTTTCTTTCCACTTCTCAATATCCTCCCACTGATTCCACTTCTCTGAATGAAACTAACAAACTTCAACAGCTCTGAGCACAGATGCCATTTGTTGAGTTAATGTTTGAGTTACAATCTGAAGTTTCTTTATGACATAATTAGTTACAAAGTTCCTGAGACTGAAACAAAAGCAAGAGTTGGATTTTGGAGTCTATAAACTCTGTTTCACCACACGGAAATGGTTTAAAAGGATGTT
>SSNP01000008.1:4548128-4659903 GCA_006937955.1 Pachypanchax playfairii
AATGTAAAAAAGTGTTAATTGTGGTTGTATGAGCACAGATTAGATCAGATTACACGCTTGTCTGTGTGACACAAAACACTGAGCCTGAAATAAGACAACCTCAGTTTATGAAGGGAAGACAGAGGTCAGGAGGTCTTAGCTTCACAGATAGAGACATTTAGTACAGAAAAAGTTAAATTCCTATAAATAAGATTATTCATTACTGTTTATACTAAATGCAAAAAAGATCATTGTAATTGGTTAAAAAATAACTAAAAACAATAATTAATTTTGAGTGATAAAGAAATAAAGCTACTTTCCCAGATTCTGACACTGAGACCAATTAATATACATCTCAACACAATCCAGCATTAAATAAAGCTAGTGAGATTTCTCTTATAAATAAATAAATAAATAAATAAATAAATAAATAAATAAATAAATAAATAAATAAATATGAAAAAAATAAAATATAAAAAAAATAATATATAAAAAAAATATATTTATAATATATATATATATATATATATAGTGCTTATAAACATATGTTGTTAGTTTGGTGAATGGAATGTGAAAAATAAAAGTGTTGTTTTTGTACTGATAAAAAAAATAGCCCTTTACCATAAAAAGCATGTTTTCTATATTAAATCTTTTGTATTAATATGTTTAAAATTAATTTAAAAAAAAAGACACTGATTGGAAGTTGCTGAAAAAATGGTCGAATATAGTAAATATTAATACCATGCTCCAAATAACAACTCAAATAAAATTAGTTTCTTAACTAGTTATTTTATTCAAGGTAATGCTGTTTTGAAAATGAATGAAATGCAAATTTCATGACTCCATCAGAATAATTAAAAGTTACTGGGCTGATGATCAAAAGATGGATTCATCTAAAAACTGACTAATAACTCATCACAATCAACAATTATACAAAATAATTCTAGGTTGTGTTACTATTGTGTATTTAATTTTATTAAAAAAAACATTTTCAAGTCATTTGTTTGTTTCATACTCTTCGATAAAACTAATTGAAACTTTTTATTTTCTATAATTGTAATGGAACTTTAATAAAAGCAGAATTGGGGATCTCCATGAAACAAACATATAGGCCTAACTAAAAACAAGTTGCATCATGCCAGAAACCAAACGTCAAACATGTTTCATTTTATTTGCACGTTCGTTTATGCTGAAACTCTGAGAACACTGACGCAGAAACCTGGAAACTCCTGATGGAGAAAAAGGACCAACATTTGAGGATCAGCTGATTCTGGAATATGAAGATAAATCATGTGATCTCAGCATGAGTCTGCAAGGTTGTCTAAATAAATCACTGAGTGTTTAGATTATATTTAAATATGACTTTTTTTTAAATAGGAAAAATAAACAAAAGGTAAAGGTGAATCTTCAGTTCAGTTAAATCTTAGAGTAGTTTCTTCTCTGCTTCTTAGCAGTTATCCACGTTGTTGATTTCAGTTTACAGACTTAATCCTTTACAATAAGAGCTATGACAGTGTCTGCCTCACCTCATTTCAGGAGTTTCCCTCTGTGGCAGGTAAAACCTCCCAAATCAGCGGCACATATGGTTCACATTACACTGGGAAAGGCCTCCAAAAAGGCTTTTATTTTTTTCTGAGAGTGGCTCACATCGATGACAGACGGGTTCTGATTCCACATATGTTGAAATGTAGAAACCGTTACATGGCCTCTTTGATACAAGATGATTTATAGTGCCTTGACACCAGTTGCAAATGTCTTCAGAGGGCAAGAAGAGGCCTATGCTGCAAGTGGATAGTGTCGATCAAATCACATTCCAGGGCTCAACAAAATGGATAACGTTTCCGAACAGAGGTTGTCCCTCTTGTTTCTTGTTTGGTCATTGTCATCCAACATTGATTTAACAGAAGTTTGATGAAAAAAAAAAGGATTTTACATATTCAGCACTTTACACTGAAAAGACCATCTGGAAGGAATAAGAGTTTTAATCAAACTCACTCAGTAGTTTGTTGCTCACAGATTTCATGCTCTAATTAGACGGGTTAAAACAGAAACAGGTAGAGCCGAGACAGCGAAATCTGCCCAGTCTGCATCAACAGCTCTGCCAAAGAGCTCGGCTTTAAGAACGAGGTTGGCTGAGGTCACTGTCTTGTGAGGTATAATTATATCATAAAACTAAGCCCCTCGCTTCAACATAATGGTAGATAAACACAGCTGATTTGTGACACTTCTCAGTTTCTGATGCAGATAACTCAATTAGCAAATGAGAGATCAGTCAGTTCTATAATATGGATTGGTGGGGATGAGCGAACGCGTTCCCCAAAATTAATTACCTATCACATTTCTCATGGTCATCAGAGTTCTACAGGCTAATGGCATGACTAAATCCATATTCAGTGAAGCGCTCATGTTCCATTAGAAATGTCAGTCAGTTGCTTGACAGAGTATTGAAGTAATGTATGCTGTTGACTCCCGCCATGTATAAAGGCTCTAGCATGTAAATGAGATCTTTAGCTATGTCTTTGAGATAAAGTAATTTGGTTTAAAGGGCATATATAAATATTTGAGTAGAAATTCCGGGTCTTTCAAACCCGTTTCAAACAAAACTGAGAAATTAATTATGTACAGTTAGTCCTGACAAGCCATGAACCCCCAGAAGGTTTAAAGTGACAGTTTCCAAGAAAAAAATTTAACGTCACTTTGGATCTCCATTAACCAGGTTTTATTAAATAATATCTCTAATCTGTGCAGTACTGTCAATCAGCTGTTTGTTGGATTATTTTACACCCACTGCTAACTTTATTTTATTTGACATGTTGTTTATGAACTGGTGAAGAGTTTCTACATGACCTAAATATGCTGATGATATGTTTATGGTTACATGTGAGTAGACGTGGAGGAGAGAGAATGTCCTTCATTAGATAACTTTAAAAGGTAACTTACGGCTTGACCAAGAATACCCAACTAACTAACTAACTAACTAACTAACTAACTAACTAACTAACTAACTAACTAACTAACTTGATTTTGACAGAGTTTGATTTTTCTGTTTTTGTCGAGTTTGTTTTTAGTGCAAATCACAATATGGAGTGAACTCCAAGTGCTTTTCTACTTTTTCATTTTATTTTTTTAAACTAAACTGTTTTCTTCTTCTCTGCTTTTATTGGAGTCTCCCCACCATCTGTTGATCAGTGGATATTTGACACACTTAAATACAAACACACCTAAACTATCAGTTTTAGCTGTGACCTTTTTATTTTCTATGTGAGAACAAAATCATCTGTTAAATTGTAAATTAGCCATCTTTCAACACGTGGTAAATCATTATGCTTATTTAATTGTTTAAAGTACAAACTATAGACTTTGACAACATGTCATGCGGAGTTACTCTCAGTGTGTGAGCATAGTGTACAGGTATGGCACGGTAAGCGTGTGACAGAAACATGAGCCTGAACAGTAAACGTGCCATGAAGGCTGAAGAATGTGAGCCTTTGAGCTGGACTGAGTGTTTCAGTGGGAGCAAACCTGTCAGAGTCTGTTGATAAATAAAATCATGACAAATGATACTGGAGTTGAGCTGACATGGAGTCATTTTTCTGTCTCTCAATTTCTGTATATTTCCTCTAACATTATTGATCCTTGTAATCGTGATTCACTTACAAGAAATACAGAATACAAGGAAATGCAGCTGGAGGAACCTTTGATGGTTGGATAAGATGAATAAGTTGTGATATGGGTTTGTTCATGTGAGGCACACAGTTGGAGATGACTGTTATATGTAACACACAAAACACACAAAATTCCCACAAATATTTTAAACATGTTAATATTAAATGTACCATCCCCCCCCCCAAAAAAAAAAAGATCTGGTTCAGTCTCTTCAGCACAGATGAATGGATGTTGATTGTTCAGAATGTATAGAATGAAAAGACAGAAGGAATAGGTACGTTTGGGCTTGTGCATCTTAGTGTGATGGTCTTTTCTTCTTGGCCTTTGAGCCTCAAGTGCTTAAGTCAACATTGGAATTCAACCAGCATCAGTCAAGTGTAGAGGACAAAACCAAAGCCTGGAGCTGTGAACACATTGTAGTCTTCACACTGTCAGGTTGGTTGTTTACATGTGGCCCGGGATAATTAGCCCAGAAGTAATGACTGCTCTCTGATGACAGCCACTGAAACTTGATCACCTGGTGTGACATGCTCTCCCCGTCACTCTCCCCTACCCAACAACTGCAGCAGGGTTATTTTAGTCTTGGCTGCTTGCTGGGCGAGCCTGGCGCCAGCTCCTGGGACCTGGTGAGCTAAAGGGCCAACGCTGCCATTCGCCCCTTAACCTCCCATATACCGCCGATGCCAAACAGGACCCGTAATCCGACATTGATAACATTGCCATGGTTCTCTCGGTGGACAGGAGATTGAGTGGTGGTGTATTCTGATACCCCTTTAGTCAGGGTTACAGTGAGCAAAGCAAAGTGTTTGAATGCTTTCAGTGTTGGATGCTAATTAGAGACATTTTCGACATCATGAACTCAGGTTCTTTTAGATATTGATCAGATTGGTCTTTCTGCCAGTGTTAAAAACTTTGTATTCTAGTCTGTGAGGTCTAGTTTCAGATTGTTCTTCTTTTCATTTACACTTTCCTACAACAGGTTTGAATAGATGTCACAGAAACAGCTTTAGGATTATAACACAAGGATAAAAAAATATTTCAGGTTCCAGAGAACATCAGTCGCCCACTGGGGTGAAGCTTAACGAAGGCCACATGGACTGAGCTTTGCCAAATCTAAAGAAAACAGCAGCAACGAGGCAGTCAGGCGACCTCCGAGGAGTGAAGCTTTAGTAGGCAAACAATGACTTTCCCTGAGCAGCAGCACAGCTTTACAAAAAGCTTCCAATCCTCTGTGCTTACAGAGAGGGAAAAGCATGGATGTTGTCTAAGCCAGCAGATAGGGGACATGTTTTATCTTCATCTTTTGCTCTCTATATTTATCTTTCCAGAAGTTCTAACCACTTTGAATGAAGCCTCTCAACAAAACCACAAACAATGAACTTTCTAGATTCAGTGTGGGTGTCTGAGGTGGATAAGACAGGCACAAAAGTTCAATGTCCAACAGAACCTAAAACATTCTGTTCTTAAAACAATGCTAACACCTTTACTTTCATGACATGGTCATTTTGCCTTAATAAAAGCAACATAATTATTGTAAGAAATGGTTTTGACATTTAGATATGAAAGTTTGTGTGGAAGTAGCAGCTTGTAGCCCATACTTGGAAACCATCACATGCAGAGTTTAGATGACTCGAGCAACGTGGAATGGTATAACCAAAGCAGCTTAAAGGCACCATGTCACAGACATATGGCTTCCTTTTAAAGATGATTCATGTCTCTGGTTTACTTGAAGGTATACCTCAAGATGCATTTTTATTCTGTCCTTCACCTTTAAATTATATAATTTGTATATAAAAACATTGTGGGAACAATTAGAAATTGTTAATTTTTTACTTTTCTCAGGAGTGTTTTCTTTTTGTGCACCAGGTGGCGATGAGAGTCACTATGAGTGACAACTTATTTGTATGGTGACTATATTTCCAATGTCTTACTGATTTATTTTTACATATTCAGTCTTATGAACACTGGAATAGGTGTACAAAAATAACTTATATTTGTGGCTACAACCTGAACAGTAAATTATTCATCCACTGTGATTTATTTAGAAGGTCTTCATAATCTACTGTAGGAACTGACAAGAGGCAGAGCTGTCCAACATGTATCTGTTTTCCTTTCAAAGGTTTAGAGGTTACATCCTTGCTCTTGAAAGGTAGACACTAACATTTAAAAGGCCTAAAAGACTGTGAGGTTGCCACTTGTGACCTCCAAATGGTATTCATTCCTTGTCGGTCTTGTGTGTGAAACATTTCTGTTGACACCCTGCAATGTGGTGTTGATGAGTTAATCTAGCAGCTGAGTGTGTCCTTTGCTACACCCGGCCCCCTGTAGTTTTTCAGAAGAAAAACACCCCTTATCTCTGCGGGAGAAGAGGAAAATAAGGACCTCAGTGGCTGTAAATTCACAGGATACCAACGTAAGCACGACAAAGCGTGGCCTCCTTTGTGTACAGCACGTTGAATGCTTGTGCTCACAATCGCTCAAGAGGTAAATTAGTCACAAGACTTCTCATGAATCCACTTTGACCTCAGATCTGTAAGGACAGAGTGGGTGAACTCCTATTTTCAAGTAAACTGCAAGAAAAAACAAAAGGAAATCAAAAATGTCTTTGACTTAGATTTCATAAAGAATCAATAGTTTAAATAGTTATTAGAATCTTCTTGAATCTTCTCTTGTCATCTTCAAGGTCTCAGTAGAAACCACAAGACCAGGCAGCTTTGCTTTAACTATCCTGGATGGTTTCCAAGCTTGGACCAAATCAGAACAACAAAAATAGGCTTAGAGTGCGCTCAGCCCTGAGTCTGAAATCCACACTAAGAGTCACTGCCTTATTGTATGTGTTGAACACTCTGCAAATATCACTTACTTCTCAGAACGATCTTGTAACCTGGGCTTATTAGACAGCCTTAATAAGGACATGTGACAGCTGAGACAAGTTCCTCTTAAAGCATACTGATGTTGGTTTTAACATAGTGATGAAGGGGTTTGCTTTTGGCGTCATAGGTAGAATTATTGAAAATGTTTCCATTGGAAAAATCGTTATCACCAGAATAGGTGGTCCTTGAACAAAGGAAGGGGATAATAATGTTTCAGAACACCTAACAATATAACTATGCTGGAAGGTCTTTATCAAAACACCTCTGGATCAAACAAAGAGAAGTTTATTGTTATTATTATAATTATTAGACCTTTTGTTTTAGGAAATTCCAATAAAATCATGTCATAATTACAGTAAGAATCAAACTTGAATAGTGTATTCAGCAAAGTTTGGTGCAGTGGCTTCAATCCAGGCCATTTTTTTTTCAGTGTGGGAAAGTCTGCCTCGTTCCCAGCAGGGGTTCTGCTCAGGAGGGAGGGGGGCATGCAAACTAGATTGTGATGGTGGTAAAGATCAGTATATAACACTGACAGTTCCTCTGATATCCTGGAATTAATCGGTTTCACAAGATTTTCACCAGCAGCCAACTTCCTCCCTTTAGTTCTAAGTTACTGCAGAAATGGCTGTAACTTGAAACCAGTACTGAAAAAAAGTATTTGTATTTGCTTGTTAGATTCCATGTGAGGGCCACAATTTTACTTGATACTCAAGTAAAGTCCTGCAGCCTGCAGTGTTTTGTTGTGGTGGTAGTTTGTCACCTCAAAGGCAAAGGTGAATGGGAAGTGTGGTGCTATCAACAGCTCCAGCTTATTAGCCTGCTGCTTTGACACTGAATCCTGAAGGCTGATTATGGAGGATGAGTAATGTGAGACAGAATAAATCAATCCAGTCCTGTCTTATAAAATCCAGTCAAAGCAGCACGATCTCTCATAATTTAAATTATGCAGAAAAAATGAAAGACTATCAAGGGAGACAGGGAAAGGCAGAGTGATGAGGATGGATGAATGTTGTGAATGCCAACACATACATGCTATTCAACGCACAATCTCTGCAATTACATGTTTCCTCAATTGCTGTTCTTTTATTTTTTAATAAGCAATTTAAAATAATTGCAATGTTTAATATATCTATGATCCATGCAGTCACTGATGTTGCACTAAATACTGAACACATTGTGGTATTTTAAGTGTTCTATTGACGCACAGAGAGAAATTCTTTAATCGTCTTGTTTCTGTGTACTTAAGCATTAATGGCTAAATGCCAACATGTAAAGATCGTGTTTTTCTGCTGCAGTCCAGTTGTTCTTGTCTTTAACAGACAGACACTCAAGCCACAACTTGAGCCCATTTGTTATCTGTTGCAGCGGCACAAGTTATTTAGCTTGTCAGCAGAATGATAAACTCTCCCCTGCCCTGGGTGTCACTTCAACAGCCAGCTCTCGCGTTAGCCAATAAACCTATAAGGTGGACAGGAAAGACGAGTTTCAGCACTAAAATAAGACATCACATCTCTGACAAGTGGCTACTGCACTCACAGAATGATCAATACCCTAAAATGAAAATGTTTGAGCAGTTCTTGAAGTCTACAATGGAACACAGGCCCAATAGTTGTTTTATTTGAATGTTTTTTTTAGTTTTAAAGTCCACATTTGATCAAAAATCTTGTTACATTGTTGTACTGGGCAGAGTTTTGAAACAGACGTCTGCAGAATGATTCTATAAATTCTTTGGATTACTGTGAAATGCTTTGAGCTGTTTTTAGATTGAGGGTATTGTACACAGAGAAGACTTTTTGCCTGACTGCCATTAATCACAGTTAACTTGACATTATAGGGCTTCTTTATTAGAGGTTAGAGTTGGACGTGAGGTCAGCACAAGGTTAAAGCAAGCTTTATTTCTGTGGATTTGTTGCAGTTCTACTAAAACACATCATTCATAGACTGTTGCAGAGTTTTAGCCCAAAAAACTTTAATCACTACTAGTTGTGTTTATTTCCAGAGTAAAGGAAAAACACAGAACTTTTATATCAGAAGAACATGAATGATGTGAATGTTTTTTATTTGCCACTTTTAAAGGGAGTCTAGTTAAAACCAATATTTTTATTCTGTTAACCAAATTAATTTGCTTTGTACCTTCACATCAGCCAGTTAGAATTTGAAAACTCTATCAATCAGAGAAGAAGTGGCTTTTATTCTGAAATATATGTGTAAATAATCTGAAAATGTTTTATATTGTTACTGCATGTGAACTCAGTAATAGAATACTCACATGATTAAGCTGTTGACCCTGTCCCTCCTCCAAATAAAACCATAATGGGATGTTTTGAAAAAGACAAATGACTTGGAAGGCCCTCCCTTTCATTACCCCGTCTCAATGAACAAATTTTGTTCTTTTTTTTTTTTTTAAATCCAGGGCCAAACTTTTAGTTCAGCAAGTAAGTGATGTGTTACTCTTCATTCTAGCTGAGTGTTAAAATTACCACCTCTGATAGATTAGCTTCCTGTCACCAAGAGGTTATGAATGAACTGCTCCTTTTCAAGCTCCTCTGGGGATCCTGAGCCTGCAAGATCCCAAAGAAGCTCCCTGCTCTGGTTAACATGTGTAGCTTGTTGGGCTGCGACTGTTAGAGAATGGTATTTGCAATGGAGTTACCACGAGGGTTCTCAGTTTCCTCGTACGGGTTGTGAGGCCTTGCTGACGTGTTGCTTGAACTTGAACGATGTTGAAAAGATTTGCACAACAAATGTTCTCTCAAAATAGTTGCAGAGTCATCGCGCATGTCTGGAACTCGTCTTGATTGCTTTTCATTTTCACTTCTGTGAGTTAGAAGTGTGAGATAGTATGAGGAAACAGGTCTCCGAAGTGCTGCGTGCGCATCAGATCTATAAGACTACAACTGCAAAATGTGTGTACACAGATAACCGTGTGATTTTTCTATTAGTTGCCAGAAGTTGCAGCCTGGTGAGAAACATTTTATGTGAGTGAGCTTGTATCTCCCTGGGTTGTGACTGCAGGTGACCAGTTGGAGATGTGAAATTGATTTTCAGATGCATGATGGCACTGAGATATTAGCTTTACTCATCATGGAAGGTTTCCACAGTAACCAATATGCCAGGTAATGACAGCTAAAGAAGATCTGTACGTAATAAAAATATTCATCTTGACCCTTAATATAAATATACTTGCTCTTTATAATAAATTGATATTTTCCCTATTAGACAATAAGATGCTCTCATAGGTTTGGCACTAAAATCTGTCCATCAGATAACTGCCTGGCATCATGTCCCGGTTCTGTGCTGTACATTTGTTGTGACCCTGATTCTGGGTGCTGCTTTCCTTTCAGTGCATTCTTTGGTTCTGCTCACCCCCCCACACCCCACCCCCAGCTGGCAGCTTAATCTAGGCCAGACACCAGCTGAGGTCTGACCCCTGCTGACAGAAATGGGGGTTGTTTTTAAGACGTATTGCGTCCAGTGCAGGTTTGTCTAAATTGACACAAACCATTAAATTGGTTTGAGCTTTAAAATCATTTGCCACAAATTAAAAGATTAAAATATGCTGAAGCTTATTAAAATCAGCTGCCAGAGTTACGCAGCTGGATAACCAAACTTCCTTAAAAATATTTCTTTCTTTTCTTCATTTTAATGTCATTTCTAATGTTTAAAGTGTTTATTTTTTCTCATTTGTTTCAGTTTAATATTGTTGATCGGTGTTAGTTAAAATTATGACTGAGTCCAATTGAATCTCACCTAAAGTGAAATATATGCAAACTGAAGAAGCAAACAAAAACAAACAAAAAAAACAAACAATGAAAACTCAGTTCAGTCAATGTTAAACATGCTGGTTGTTTCTGACCTTTCTGCCATTTGTATTATGTTTTATGACACATACCACATAACGTTATTGAGGAAGTTTTAAATGAAGATATATTTTAGACTTTACACCATCTTTGGGAAAGTTTTCTGACTCTGTGAATAATCTTCATTATTGACCAAAGAGAATCTCAACCAGAACATTTTCTATTAAAATCATAAAGATACAGAAAGCTGAACTAAAAGCCTCAAAGAGTTTTTAAAACAGTTTATTTATTTAGTCAATATGTTAATTTCTTATGGGACAAGGACATTATTTCTGTTTCACACCTGTGCTCCAAAAACTATGAAGCATGCCACACTTGTCTTTACAGACAGACATATGTAGATGCTGAAGGAGAATTTTTCCTGTCATGCCATGCCAATAAATGCACCATTAAACATATTTCCTTTTGATCTGCTTCAATCTATGACATGAATTACAACCATGTTCTCAGCAACAATGAGCTTAACTGAAACCTCTTTCACATTTTACAAAGAACCATGACTTGTGGAAGTCACTGATGGAATGAAGCAGTTATTCATCTCTTTAGCATGTTTATACTACTGCCTTAAATTCAAGACATTGTTTGTTCTTGAAGTTTAATTTTTGAAGTTACGTGCAGCTAAATATACGATTTAATGATTTATCTCAATATATTATTATAAATAAAGTGACACAACATTTGTTTAGGGTCACAATGCCATCATGTGCATTTAGTTATTAAACAGAATCAAAGACAAACCCTTAAAGAAGAATTCTTCATTGTGGTTAAACATGTTGATGATTTTATAAATATGAAACTAAGTTCTCAGATTCATTTGTAAAGTTGTGCATTTGGTTTCATTCATTCATTTCAGAGAAAACCTGTTGATTCCTCACTCTTGACTTCTGATTTCTGTGGACAGATCTTTTCTTCATATCACTGCAAACTCAGTAACAACATGTCAAAACAGTTTGTTCAAATTGACAATGCAAAATACAAAAGTGGTTTATAACAGCAGGACTCAGTTATGGTTTGATCCCATGCCATCTGGTGACAGCTTTCAGAGCTTTCAGCAGAATTTGGCTTAAGTCCACAACCTTACTTCTATCGGACCGGTAATGCTCACCATCTATTTATACAGTGCGAGCAAATGGCCATAGCAGGTTCTGGAGCATGGCATTAACAAGCAGGGATGTCTGAACAAAGGAACCAATGGATATGAGGTGTTATGTGCAGATGAATGGCAGCTTGGGAACATATCTGAGATAACTTCCTCATTGTTGAAAATCACCCACTTCCTCACGTTGGAAGTGAGGATAGTTTTCATAGGTGGGGTGGATCATGTTCTTCATTTACTCAAGGGAACAAGTGTCTGCACCCCTCCCACTTCCAGACTTCACCCCATTGTTGGTCCAAACACAGACCAGAGCACCTTGGATCCTCGTCACGCATTGTTTACCGCTGCATTGCGACAGACCACATTTTATTGCGGCTGCACTGGGACATCTGGCCTTACAGCAACTGCCACCTGTTTCTGTGGAGAGATCGTGCACCAAACTGGGATCCCTGATATGCCCATTTGTTGGCTGCATTAGTTGCAGCATGTCATGTGATGTGACAGACTAAGCTCTGTACTCAGTACTGTATCAAGTTTCCCATTAAAGATGAGGAGGAAGAATGAGCTGGGGGGTGGGGGGGCGATCAGGATTTTCCATTTCATACAACATGTTTCATGTTGGATTTAAATGAGATATATGAAAACACTGTAATTCTCCCTGTTTGTTATTTGTGGTGCTACAAATGTCCTATCAGCTTGAACTAAAGTTCAATCTGAACAAGACATTGTTTAATAAATAAAATATGTGTTTATTAAAATATATTTTACAGTCTGCAATTATTATGGTTTTACTTCTAAACACCGGATTCCTGAATTTACTCTGTTGTAAAAACTCACTGTGTTGCATCATTGGCAATAGAAGTCTCATGGTGTATCATATTATCTTTATTACTTAAACTTGTCATTAACATCCAGCTGATTTTACCGCAGAATAAACGAAGGAGTTAAACCTACAGCTGGTCGTATTTGTTCTTTGGATGTTGATACACAGTTCAGGGTTAGAAAACAGCAAAAAAAACTTAATGAATGATGAGTTAAATCTTTTCCTCAGATCTGTGTTGTCTCAAAACTTTTAGTAAGAATCAGGGAATGATCATGTTCAGTCTAACGCTAGCTGTCAACACACGGTGAACTCATAATGAAAGTTAACTAGTAGAAACACAAGCAGCATTTAAACGTAATAAAAACCTCAAAATTCAAAAGGAAACTCCCAAACAACTAAATTGATTTTCCATGGAATTAATGTTAAATTTCCAATATTCTACTTCATGGAAAAAAAAGCAGAAAACAACAAAAACATGTTATAAATTATGTGAACAAACTTAACTAAACAAACAAACAAATAACTTTATAGAGATGTTGGAATCCAGTGACAAACATATTGGAAAGGATGGGCAAAATAATATCCTTATTTTCTTTTTCAGTTTTTACAGTCTGTGTGTGGATAAATACAGAGAATACATGTTATTACTGTTCTTGGTTTGGCTGATGGGGGTGTAGCTGACTCGAAGGAAGAGGGGATGGGTGAAGAAAAACATTTAACTTCCTCTCTGTAAGTAAAAGGCACACTTTGATTTAAAACAAGTGACTTAGTGGGTGTTTCCCATCAGGGGGTAAAGAAAACCCTGAGCAGGAGTTTTTTCACACCCGCCTAGTTAATTAGTTTCCCAATGGTACTTGGAAACTTTCCACCTCACCTCACTCAGCAGGGAAGAGAAGGGAAATGTCTTTCAACCTCTCTGGAAGAACTGAGCCTCTTAAGTTATTGCAGATCATTTTCAATCAATTTAAAGTAAAATATGAACTAACAATTAGTGTCCACCACATGACAGAAAGGAAAACTGAAATAAATATTGCTATGCAGTTTTTTATTAAGATTTATGTTAAAGGATTCAATCCCAAAACATGCAAGTTGCTCCTATGTAAGACATGTTCACAGAAACTTTTCCTTGTTATACTCACATGGAACTGACTGGAAAAAACCTCTCGAGTGCCCCTAAATGTTTCTGACTCTTCCTGATCCGTCTCCTCGGTGCCTTTTGTTGAGCAGCTGCTCTGAGATTTAGATATCATCATTCAGGCTGGCAGATAGGACATCAAGCCATTTTCTCCAGAGATTGGGGAACGCATTGAGGAGCAGAACGTGACACGTTTGTCGGACACAGTTTGATGAAGAGTCCATGTGTCAGTGGCAGAAACATCTTTCCCAAGTAAATCTTTCCTTTTTTCACTGTTTTCCCAGATTATTAAATGCACTTTAGAAACAAAACTGCTCTATTTGTGTATATTTAATGTTTTAAACTAAAAAGTGGAATCTAGAAAGGTGGCTTGATTATTTTGCATCTGTTTGCATCTGTTTTCTTTCTGATGTTTCACTTTTAATAATCTTTTAGATTAACTTCTACAATTGCAATTAATACAAACTTGAGTAAAAAATTCTGCAAAAAACAAAACCTTGGTAAAAAATGAATAAAGTATTGAGGTTATAGAGTGTGAACCAGAGTGTGTGTTGGGTGACTTTTTGCAAACCTTTGAGGCTAGATGAATGAATTACCAGAATAAAAGCAGCTTTAGTTTGATCAAATACCATAAAATTATTATAATTTATTTTTTCAACATGTATTTCAATCAGATGATCAGTTTCAGAAAAGGCACTTTTTTTTTTTAACAATTCCTCAGCCGATCTGTCCGGATCTTTATTTCAGTTCTGCTTATTGTATTCTTCTTTTCTTTTCTTTCCCTGACAGTTTGGCGCAGTGTACAGAGGGATTGTTTCATGGAAGCACTCATCAGATGGAAATTCAAATCAATTTGTCAGGTCACGTTTGACCAACTCATTACTAGCAGTTCGATTAGAAGGCGGAATGGGCTCAGGTGACTGACAAGGCAGCTGAAGCCATTATGCAGAAATTTTGGGATCACATCCCAGTGTTGGATGGCTCTTCCCATCCACAGGCCTCCTAAAGTCATCCATCATGAGAAATTTCATTTTGTTCTTTATTGTTGGCTGCATGTTGTTTTGCAAACCTCAGAAATGATCAGAATTTGGCCACATTGGATGATAGACTGAGCGTGCTCAGTCATTGTTATCAGCAACAATTATTGTCTTTTGTTGATTTGGCAGGAAGAGACTGACTGGCCATGTTAAAAATGAAGGCGTGCTCTTCAGAATGTTGCCAACACTGGGCAAGATCAAATGCACGAGCCTGTATCGTTTGCCAAGGACGGCAATTAAAGCACATTCCATTCCAGGCTCAATACTGGTTTTAAATGTCTCCAACGTTTCCTTTTAAACAATTGTGGAAACAGTTTAGATTATTAACATGTGTGTCGACACAGTCCTGCTCACTGACCAAAAAGAATTTCTATGGTTCAGCTTTGATGAGTGCTCTAGTAAATGATCCCATTTGTCAAGTAACACGTTTCTTTAAAAACAAACATTTTACTAGTTATTTTTTGTATGAATGTTGTTCCTGGGATCTATTGAATTCACTCTCCCAATTTGGAAGCATCAAATGCTCTGGTGAACACTGGTACAACTTTGAGCAAATTCTGTATTTCCTCCTTGAGTCCTTGGTATTTCTTGAGCTTCTTGATTTCCTTCTTTAAGTTACTACAGTATCAGTTGGGATTTTTGATGCATTATGTTATTTTTTTCAACCACCGCCATGTCCAGTCGGATCTCGAACAGCCCTGTTAAATCATGGGGTCTCCAGTTCACATGGACACAGATGTTCCTGTACCACTTGGTCCCATGGACACCTTCTCTGTCTGCATCTAAGGCGGGTTAATTGCCAAATACTGTTTGCACAGTACAATTAATTTGTCTAGGGTGAAGTTGCACAGGGAATAAAGCTAAAGTGAAGCTAATAAAAACATAAGAAACCAGCAATATGAACATAAAAACATGCTTTATACCAACAGTCCAGGCTGTTAGTGGTATAATAATGTGGGGAAGGTTTTCTTGACAAACTTTGAGCCCCTTACCATCTTCCAATGGCTTCCTGCAGGATAATACATCATGTGATGAAGCTCAGATAATCTCAAACTGTTTTTCTGAGCATGTCATCTGTTGGAATGGGAGATTTGTATCATGTAGCTGACAGATCTGCAGTAACTGCATGAGGTTGTCAAGTCAATATGAACTAAAATCCCAGAGGAAAGTTTTACATTTCTTGTTGAATTTATAACTTGAAGGTCTGCAGCAGTTCTGAAGGCAAAAGGGATCCAACCTTGTTCTAGCCAGGTGTACCTCACATATGACTTTAATTCCACAAATAAACTTAAAACAAAAAGCTTTTGAGTTCCTTCCCTGGAATTATCATCTCAGTGAAACATTAGCAGAAAAAATTAGTAGGAAAACCCCAAAATTAATTGTCTAAATGATTAATTACTTTCATGGATGGTCATTGAAAAGTTTTTTCTTTTTTCAAGCTGGCCATCGTTCTGGACTGACTTTAATGGTTACCATGCATGGAGCATTCCTCCGTCAACCACTTCTAGAAAAATCTTAGTGTGTGGATAAAATCACACCCAATTCTGACTTGCATTAATTGTTAACAGACATTTCAAAAATATACAAAATACAGTTACCATCTGGGGATTATGTTTCAGTTTTATAACCTGATAAATAGAATATTTTGCCATAACATAAGAAAACATTTGGATAAATATTAATCTGATCATTTAAAAATGTACATTTGAGCTTTAAGTTATAATAAAATTATATTTGATTATCAGTGAGTTGAAACCTTTTCATCTTCACTTACACTGGTATTTATATTACATTATATTAGACTACATTTATATTACTTTACATTACATTTATGTTTTGTTTTTATTTGATCTTATTTTCTGGTCTAAATTCCAGGTATATTTTTATATTGTGTTGCTTTTTTCAGGTTTGTTTGATCACAGTTGCGGTGTCTCTCCACGGTGCTGTCACTGTAACTCTATAAGATTTTAGCATTTAGGTGTTGTGACTTTAATAGGCATTTTATGAAGAAGATAAAATGGTTTGACCACAAACAGCTGTAATTATCACTGTTATTGTTTACATTCAAACTGAAATTCCAGGCTCCTCCTCAGATTTTGATACGCAACATCATACTGTGTTTATGATGCCGCCAAAGCCTTTATTACAGTCTCTGCTGTCAAAACAGTTGGGGGGACTAGCAGAGGGCAGAAAATGGCAGGCGAGCCTTTAAGATGTAAGCACATATACATGGCGATAGATGTAATCCTTCTCTCCCCCTCGTGCCCTCTGTTGGCTCCCCCCCTCTCCCACCCCACCTCACCCTCATGGTCCTTAATGGCAATGAATCCCTTTTCAAGGCTGTGAACCCACGCAGCCCTCCAGTCTGCCTTCATGCTTGTTGACTTCAGAAGGTTCTGATGTCATAACGAAGGGGATTGGTGCTTTGAAATGGCTCCTTGTGAATTTCATGCTCCCTGTGCTTCGAATGAACTTCCAATGTGATGCTCAGTTTGAGAAAAACTATGCTCATAGTTTTATGGTCTCTGCCCAAGGGGATTGGCAGCCATGGGGGCGGCAGCATCAGGCCACATCTCGCCGGCAAATTTTCAAGCTGCATTTCTCACGCCATCTAATGTGAAAGCACAGCTCAAATCCTGCTAATCGCCTTCATATACAGAAGGACACAGAGTGGTGTACCAGTTACAACAGTAGTAGTATGTTCAAATACTTTAAAGACCTATATATTGAATCTGGAACTTTAACTTCCTGTATGCTTTTATAAATCACAGATTCTATTTTGTAGAATTTAATTCTTCAAAAACATACAGGTAATGAAAGAAGTTAAACCAAAATGCCAGATGTCATTTGTAAGATGTTAGGAAACAGAGAAGAAGCAGATGAATGTGTGTTTTGAAGTGAAATTCAGTGTCATTCTCTCAACATATATCTTTATAACATCAAACATGTGGCTCCATGTCAAAACAACAACAGAAACAAAGCCTACATTATTTTCTCCAATACCTTTAATGATGAAATGCAGTTTAGTTTAAGAGGAGGAGCAATCAGTGGGGATATATGGCATTTCTACATGCTTCCTGGAGCAAATTGTCAGTGCACAGACGCACTTGACAGGAGTACAAATTTATCATTTGCTTTACGATATCCCCAAATCATTTCAGAATGCCTTTAAAGGGGCCCGTAGGGAAGTAGTGCAGAGACACATGTGAGTCGTCTGTTCACCAGCGGGCTCCCCATGGAACATAAATTCTGGGCTTCCACTGCAGGATGGGGCTGAAATGGAAGCAGACATACTTTACTAATAAAAATAGTTTTCCATCCATGGTAATGGCTTAAAGGGGGGCTGAACCTAGTTAAAAAGAAAAGAATAAAACAACTGAAATGTAAGTGGACAAAATCTTCCATGTATGTGTATTGTCATTGATTTTTAAAAACACAAATTAGATAATAAATTGTATGTAATATACATGACACTTAACACCTTTTTTTGTGACAAATTATAACAATAGGATAAATCCATGACTCCCATTAGGGATTGTGATGTAAATTGGTTTTTAATTCCCTGATGAAACAATAAATTAACACTGTGTTAAAAACCTCCCATCCAAGCTTACAGAGGGTTTTTTTCTGAAGGGAAATGATAACATGGCTAATTTTATTACCCTGCTTCATGTGCAATAACAAGATTATGAGATGGATTTCTCTCTTAAATCCAGAGTTTTCCCCTTTTCAGGAGTTATGTATTATTTTTCTGAAATTTCATAAAAGTGATAATTTGACCCGGTTCTGTATTACAGTGGTCGACGGTTATATGCACAAACTCGGTGCCCAGCAGTTTTGTGCATATAAGCGTTGTGTGCATTTATCTGTCAGTGGTCATTTAGATTGTAAACATGGGTAGCAGTGTTTGGTATTGATAACAGATAATCAGAAATGATGTAATAACTCAATTACAGTATATTAGGAGAATAAAACTCTCAAACAGACCGAGTTATACTTGGATCCAATATAACACTAACAGATGCACCAGATATGCGTCCACGGACGCGACGCAACGGCACATATTAAGTTACAGTTAGTAACAGAACAGAACAGTTTTCTATATCGGATATTAAGAACAAATGTTACATGTGACACTATTTCAGCAGAGCAGCCTTGATCCAGGCACATGACAGTGAGAGTGTGTGTGGGAGACCACTAGCGGAGGTGCACACTCCCGTTACTAGCGACAAACAGCGAGATGCATGTATGATACCTCCAAATGTTTTGTGCATTTATCCGTCGGAGCTGTGTATATAAGCGTATGGATTCTCTATGACGCAGGAATGTTCCAAGCAGTTTTGTGCATATAAGTGTTGTGTGTATAACTGTCGACCACTGTATAATGTAGGAAAATCATCCTCTTTTTCCGCATAGTACACGTGTCAATCCACCAAGCGTGCACTCTCACGTATCGGAAGAACTCCAGCCAGCCGGCATTCACGAGTTGTTTACAACACAGCAAAAACATGTGAAACTGAAAAAATATAACAAATGAACATACGATTGTTTAAATGTAACTTACCTATGAAGTAACAAAGGTGGTGTGTGTGCATGTATGACAGCCGACACTTCCTATCATTGCCAGCGTATGACGGTAACGGAGGGGCGGGACTTAAAAGTGCAGTATCGGAGAACAATTGCATTTGCTAATATTAGATGTGGATTGACACATTTATAGATTTTCACAAGCTTTGCAACATGTTTGGCGAAAACAGCAACAATTATGAAATGCCTGGGATTTCTGACCATGAGGATTTTCTGCTTTTTCAATTAAAATCTTGCAGTTTATGCAAATAAATAAACAAAAACAAGCAAATGATTGAATGGATTGTAAACAATTTGAAGCATACACTATCATACGTACACAATTCAGTTAAAATTGTTGCACATGTTCTCTGAGGTTGTATGTTTTTAATGTTTTCATCGGGGTCTGTCTGTCTGTCTGTCTGGCTGTTAGCAGGATAACTCAAAAACAAATGGATGAATTCTGATGAAATTTTCAGGAAAGGTCAGAAATGACCCAAGGAACAATTGATTAAATTTTGGGGGTGATCCGGATTACCATCTGGATCCAGGAATTTTTTTAAGGATACGGACATAGTACTTTCTACAATATGTGCACTTGGCGGAGGTCTGTAATGTGGTAAAAAAAACATATGATTACAATTTATGACTGTATTTTCAAATGGTTTCAATTCATCTAATGTTTGTCTGTTTCTTCCCCTTTTGGTCTCTCATTTCTGTCACAGGCAGGATTTTACAGAATGAAATGTCGTCACTTGATTTTTTGATCTGCATGGCGAGGAAGAGCTAAGTTATTGATGAAAGCTTGATTGGGGTGTTAAACAGCTTTGGCAGCGGTTTTAAAAATCAAAAATATTCTGGAAGGTTCTGCAACAAAGACGGACTTCTAAAAGAGGAATATTCTGATCGGAGAAGTGAAGAAAGATCTGATGGACAAAATGAAAATGATGACAAACAGATGCTCTCGCAGGATGCCAAACAACATGGTTATTTCACTTTGCCATGAAATATGAATTTTACTAAACTTTCTTCAAGCCAGATACTGATGTACTTTAAGGTGGATTAATTTGACCTCAACCAAACTAAACTTTAGTTTGTTGTGTAATCACAGAGTGGACACATTTTAAAGTATTAACCCTGTAAGACCCAACTTATTAAAAAATAGCCAGAAAATTCTGATTATTTGGAACTGAGACGTTTACGAAGCCTTAGAACAAAATTCATAAACTTTTTTTGCTATATCATGTTATTTATAATAGATTTTTTGTATCACATTTATTACATTGGCAAGTACAGAAGAACACAGAAAACCTGCATTTTATTGAGAATGGAATGTTAGCATGAGAGATGGTACTTATTTAGTAGTTTTTTTATTTGATTTTTGCCATCAATATTATAATTGCAATTACATTTAATAATAAAAACATGTGAGAAAGAGTTTTTTAGGTTTCATTGGACGGTAAACCTTTATTTTTGTTTCAAATATTTCTAACAATTTTATGACCCTTATATATGAGTATACTCCTGTTACAGTTGAGAAAACCACCTCCTTTTGCTGAGAAAACACAGAAAACTGAGCCTTCTTCCCTGAATAATAATACTCTAAATATATAAATCTCAGTATTTTTACAGATGGAGACTAAAGTAAATTAATGCAGTGAACTAGAATGTCACAGTACTCCTCACGTTCTGTTTCAGCTGCAGTAAATTGTTGGCAATTAAGCATCAGTTTTCATGAGGTTAAACCTTTTTGATATATAATTATTTATCTCACATTATTTTCTTTCATTATTTTTACATTTTATGTCACAGTTTTTGAATCTGTGTGTTTCTGACATGCAGCGTTCAACAGGACTGTAAGGAACTCTTATGTTTGCGTTGGATTTTTGGGTGCAGTGACATTGACGCAAAATGGCACCACACCATAGATAAGTGGTGCCATCTTGCCTCAATCTTTTTATACATCTCTTTTTATAATGTCTTGTCAGCAGTTTTTACAATCAGAAAACAACATATCAGCCAGAATACATAAATGACTCTGGGAAAGCATTTTGTACTTGACTAATCTCTGGCCAAATATGAAGTTCCTGATAGCGAAACACAAGAACAACTGGCATTCATTAACATGGTGGAGAATGAACTGTCCCAGGAAAGATAAACGAGCAAGTGAATGCGTTGCATGGGATCAAGTGAAGTTTAAGCGTGAGATGCTTCTTTCAGCACACGCTCTGGGTCTTTGCTGGGACACCTTGTTGGGAGTGCACAGCGCTGGATGAACGCTGTCGCTGGACGCTCAAGACACAATGAGCAGCAGACCAAATGATGACGGAACGTTTGCCTTTGATCTGCTAATGTATGCTAGCTCTGTCTTTTCTCTGTAATAACAAATTAATATTCATTTAAAACTAATAGTAACTCTCCAGACATGATAAAGCATGATTACACAAAAACCTGGATATCATTTGATAAGTTCATTTTTAACCATCCAATGCCAACATTTTTTATTTCTGATTAACTGCAAAATGCATTTCTAATCAGTTCAGCATTTTTCTACCTTTGCCAGGAAGTTATGTTTTATTCATTGGTTAAAAGAAAAAGGGAAATGAGCACAAACTTCTATATATCAGTCAATGTGCCCTTGAATCTGTTATTTAGATTACTAACTGATGTTTTATTGGAAAAAAAAATGTAAGAACTCAACATTTTTCAACCAAATTATCTGCTATCCTTTTCTTCATTGTTCCTTCCTGAATTCTCTTTTGCAAGATGTTAAACACAATTTGTACTGCAAAAACTTGTAATAATGGAAATACTTTCTCTTATATGAAAATAAAAATATTCTATACAACAAACACAAAATGTAATCACTCCAAAAAGAAGCATCTGATAAACAGAACGGACAGCGTTCTGACAGGTCTGTGAGGGGTTAAGTGGCCCTTTAGTTTGTGTCGTTTAAAAACATTTTAATGATGATCCCACAATAACAACAGTAACAGTGTCACACACACTCACCACTTTTATTGAGCTTGCTGCTGGAAATGTGAAGGATTGATGCGTCGCCATAGAAACACTGACCCATTGCAACGTGAGGCCAGTCTTAGATTTATGGGTGTTTTCAGCTTGTTACAGCAGATTTATCATCACAATAAAAAAAAACAACAATCTGCTAAAATCATTAAGGAGAGTCTGTTAGAAACGTCAGGTCAGTGGCAGCTGAAACATTTAGACATAAAGTAAAATTTTTAAAAACTACTTCAGTTAATGAATGATTTAACACAAAAGTTTAAATTTGCCTTCTGTATCTAAATCAGCGGTGACCTTATTTTCTGTCCTTTTTAGTTTTATTTTCTCTGAAATTCGCAGATTTTTCAGGATTTTTTTGTTTGTTTTTCTCTTTCACCTTTTAGTGAATCTGTTTCTGTTCTTATTTATATCTCACACCTCTTGATATTTATTTACACTGATTCCTGCTAAATTTAGTTTTAATATTTATGGTCATTTTGTACATTGTATGTTAATGATACAAACTATTTGCAGATACTTGTACAGCTAATTGTGCAGTAGTTTTTTTTTTTTTTGTAGGATATTTATTTGTTTCTTCTTTTTTTCAGTATGTAATTTATCTCTGTGCTTCAGCCAACTGAAGGAAAAACCAATGACTTTTTTTTTCTAATCCAAAATATTCTATAAGAAATAGACCAGAATAAAAATGGAGGTGAAATATTTTACAGCTTTTCCTCTGGCATGTCATGATATTATTAATAGCATTTTTAAGAATTTGAAGCAAAGTCAGGAAAGAATGGTCTGTTATCTGAAATGAAGTTTATAGCCCTGCTGATAAAGACAGATGACACATGTGTAAAGTGGTGACAAGAAGCTGGAAGGTTAAAAGAAAAAAGTCTGGAGTATGATGACTGGACTGGTATTTTAAGAAGGACATCTTCATTCCTTCCTGCCAGAGTGAGTGATCTTCTTCCATTTGCTATGGTAGCAGGCTGCATGACCCTGCAGGGGCAGCCTGACTGACTGGCCCTGTTTGAGGGCAGCCAGCAGCGCGTCCCTTAAGCAGGCTTGACCGACCTGAAGTCACACACTCTCTGGTCAAGCTCTGGGCAGAGGGATTTGAGATGTGGCAGTATAATCAATTTACATGATTCATGATCGCCCCAATAGGAGGTCGTGCTGAGTGACTGGGCAGCTGAAAGAAGAGGGTAATGCTGACAACAGAGCTGAGTTCACTGTCATGTATAGCAGAGGAGAAACTCTGCTGCTTCTGCTTGTGCTGATTTTATATCTTTTACAACGCCTGTTAATATTAAGTAACAAACTCAATCCTTGCTAAAAAAAATCCCTTTTAACTAAGAATCCTCCAGAGACAACTCAAAGCTCGGGGTCAGCTGCAGAACAGAGGGGCTTCCTGTAACTCAGATCCAGTTTAAAATCACAGGACCACAGATTGACTAACAGCACAAACGTTTTACATTAAATACATTTCATCCATATAGTTAGAGCCATAAAAATGGCAAATAGCAGCAAAAAAACAGTAAAAGGCGCCTCTCTGTTTGGCTTGTTGGGCTTTACATGACATCATATCAGACCATGTTGGTAGAGAATTAAACATCTGAATAAACAACATATTTGTTGTTAGGGCTGTTATATGTTCTTATCTTTTGTCTTTATATGTCTGTTTTCTTGTTAGAGATTCTCTTTATTGTGCAAATGATATTTGGCAATAAACTAATCCAAATTCTGATCTGATTTTAATAATATTTTTTGTTAGACATACCTCTAATAGATATCAGTTTGACTCTAGTTCAGCACAGACATCCTAAAAGCTTTTAAAAAAAGGGGAAAGTCAAATCGTAAATAAGAGGCCGGTTAGTTGACTTCATCTTGTGTCACACACCCTCTCTTTTTGTTTGTCAAGCACTTCATGTCATGGTCTTTAGCCGGATAGCAAACCACAACAGCTCTGTGTGCTAAACATGGAAAATATTGATGGTTCTGTGTATGTGTGGGTGGAGTAAAAAGAGAGAATGAAAGGCGGGTCACATCTCAAGAGTTGATGCGTCTGCCTCTCAAAGGCCAGCAGGAGATTGGCCCCTCTTGCCCAGACGACCATTGACCCCTGTGAAGACAGGCCCGCGTCAGGTTGCTGCTGGGTCTCTTTGAAAACATCCTCAGCTCTGCTTGAGTGATCGGCCATATGGGCTACAGTGCCATCCAGGAACCTCCCCCCCCCACTGTGCCAAGCGTGGGGCTGTGGGAGCCAAGAGAGGGTATCATGGCAGCCTATCAGCTCCCATACTGCAGTCAGTAGTGTTTCTGTTTTACGTCATGTACACACACACAGATATACTGTATGTATTACTCACACATTCACATTTGAGATTATTTCGATACATGTCACAATCATAATCAAGTTCACATAAATGAAAAGTACAATAATAATTGTTAAAGTTTTTATTATAGTTGTCTCTTTGGTGTTTATTTGTACAAAATCCTGTTCTGTCCTGTTAGTGTAATCAAATCAATAAAATGTGACATTTTGTAACAAGTTGTGGTCATCAAGATATTTACATTGTGTACCATGAAATTACTGCACATAAAATGATATAATTATACTTTTTAAAACATATTCTTTTCAAGGTTTTAAAGCTTGTAAATATAAATAGATCTGAAACTTAAATATAATCAGCATTGCTGCTAGCTTTGCTCAGATCAAGGTCAAATGCAGGTGACATGCTTGTCCTCTTTTAAAACACTGTCTCTGTCTTCACCTACTCACACGTTTGGTGTACCACCACCAAACAGGCAAAGGTGGGTGAAGTGCCTTGCCCAAGGACACAATGGTGAAGTGATTGTTTGCAGACGGAGCAGGGATTCAAACCTCCGGTTACTAGACGACCTGCTCTAAATCCCAGTAAGATAACTGTTGTTAGTGAAGCCTGTTTAAAAATGACTTGGTGATGTTAACATCACAGCTCGCTGAAGCCATAACCAGAACTCCTCTGTTCTTTATTCATAACAGCTGAATAATGAAATCTAGTTGTTTTCCTTAAGCAGAGTTTTCAGACCTGATAACAAGAGGCTGATACTCTGACACTCACTGCTGCTTTCTCTGCTCAAACAGCAGTGGGGCGTTTCGTCAGAGTTGTAAATTTCCGTGCCAGAGAATTTCTTTGATTTTTCACCCCTCCTTTTTCCAAATCTCTCTTCGTGTACGTCACTGTGTTTCTTTTGCACATGACTGTGTAAAGCCTCCGAGGCTTGCAGAGGGGTTTAAAATGAGCACAAGTAATTTCCTATGTGTGGGCACAAATTTGTTCATATTTTGTTGAGGTTAAGTCTTCGAGCTGCAGTAAACCCCCCACCAGAGAACTCTGTTTCCAGTCCACATGCTTTATTTCAACTAGAACAACAACAACAACAAAACATTTTAGAAGAACTTAATACAGTAAAATCCACTTTGGAAAAAACAAACATGTTTTCACAAAGACACAACATTAGATTGGATTAGGCATTTTAAGGTAAAATTTGTTCAATGTTTAGGACTTTTTTTTTTTAATTGAAAAAAGTCCTACTGACACCATCATCACATGCAAACCATCTTTGCTCAGCTGGCAGCAGCAACATGAAACACTTAACAGCAACTTGACAAAGATCATAAATTAAGTCAACGTGTTTAGCAGGTGCAGGAAAAGAAGACAGTGGGAAGAATAAAACTAAGCACAAAAAAAAATGCATTGAGAAAAAAAAAGGATGAAGGGACTGACTTTTACTGGACAAACTTTAACCTCTTACTCCTAGCTGGACAGAACTGTAATAAATTCTGCATCGTTAAGGTTCTGGACACCTCATGGCGCCCACTTCAAAAGAACTCAGAGGTTCTGCTTGTTAGTTTTAGATTTGGCATGAAGTGCAGGGCAGGTTGTCTTCCAGTTGCTGCTCAGTGTGTTCACATCTGGATGCCAGCATCTTGGCTGAAATTGAGACTTTGTGTCTCCTGAAGTTTTCTTGTGACATCTTTATGATCGGTTGCTGTTACCCGCTGCACCCACTGGCTTTTTGGCCATTTCTCTCACAATAACCTCACAACCCCCCCCCCCCTCCCCCCAGCCATTTCCAAATCACCTATGGTTTCCAACTCCTGTGAACTCTGACAGTAATGTAAAACATTTGGAGTGTCTTCCTATTCAAGCTTTCTGAGAAAGTTGGTGCTAAATGGAACCTTGCAAAGTTGTTTGGATGCAGAAAAAGCTACCTGCACACCTTGTCTTCATTACTACAGCAGAGACGTTTTATGATGTTCTCCTATCAATGAATCTATCTTGCTTTTACTGATTTATTGAAGGGCTGGAGGTGGCTGCTGAAACCTCCAACCCCCTGAAGTTCTGTCTGTCCTGCACAAGTGGAAAAGAGAATAAAATAAAAGAATGATGTCCTAAAATTATTATTTTCTTCTTTTTTTAAGCTCTGACCTGTGCACCCACTTCTACTATTACTTTTCTCCACAACATGGTCGTAGTCTGGATTCAGTATTGGGCCTTGAACAGGTGCAGGGTGGAAACTGTGAACTAGAGTGGGTACATAAATTACACTGTTGCTGCGTGATTCTGCTCAAAGCTTTGAAGACTAGAACGAGAGATTTTTCTTTGCAAAAGAAAAAAGAAAAAATCTCCTCCTGGAATAAACTGCCATCATCTGACGTTGACTTTACTACAAAACTCAAACTCCTCACACAAAAGTTACTCAGAAATATTAACTCTGTCCTTAAAAAAAACAGACTGAAAGTAATTAGTTGAAAATAAAATGATCATGTGTCATTATAAGAAAAATGCAAGAATTGTAGTGCTCATACGTGACATGTTATATTACACTGATACTTGTGATTGATCAATTCTAAGATACACTGAAATCAGTTCTGTAAGTAACAGCATATTGTCTTTGATTATCTTTCACAATAAAAGCCTAGTTGATTTAATACAGGAAGTCTAAATGTAGTGATACTCAATAGTGTGTTATTATTGTATATTTATCTTTTGTTTACACTCACATTTAATCCTTAGCTTCTAGATTGATTTCCTTTTTATTTCTCCATTTATCAGTTTGACACATGATAACTTCAAAACCATGCAAAGTGTCAACGTTTCCAAGACAAATGTAGAGTTAAAAACCCAAAATACATCATCATACATTTTATAACAATTCCTATTAAAATGAACTTTTGGTTGACTTTTACAAACACACATGATTTTGAGACAAAGCATTTAAAAAAGACAATAAATACAAAGAAAATAGGACCAAGAATCAGAAATAAAAGTCAGTCTCAAATAAAAGCATTGCTCCTAGCAGCTGAAATAAATAAAATGTTGTTGACATTGTATTTAATGGTTCAACATATTTATACTGATGCTTATTGTCATAAAGGAAATTAAACCAAAAATGTCAAATAAAAAATGTCTTGATAAAATAAGATAAAATGCTTTAGCATGCATTCCTCTTATTGATCATATAACCTGAACAAAATCCAATTATTCTCATCCTACTGTAGATACAATGTTTATTGGCCTCCTGAAGGATATCTGCTGAAGTTCTATCTGTCTGAAGTCACAACAGCAGACAAAGTGTCAGAAACTTTAGATGGTCTGGGATGGGGGGCTTAGTGGAGCAGGACAGAAAGGAGGGTTTGACAAGTGACAGACAGTTTCATTGTGGAGCTATAGAAGATGGGCCTAGCTGGACTCCTGGTAGCCATTGGTCTGTGTGAGTCCTTGGGACTTGCTGCCATCGCTGGGGGCACCAAGCATCTGACACTCAAGCACATGGTTGTGTTGATAAGCTGTCGAGGCCAGAAAGCTGCAAGCATCCAGGCATACTGAATCAGTATGAGCACATGCACACATAGACATGTGCACGTGCATATTTGTGTGCACATGTAAAGATCTCTATTTTATTTAGGTTTAACTGGAAACTGCAGACAAGAGGGAAAGACTGAGAGAGTCGAAGGAATGCAGAGGGGAGACGGAGGGCATTCTCTTTGGCTTTGACAGGAGAAATAAATCATTGCAATTATGGGCTGGCCCAAGTAAATGGGGACAGGTCAACCTTATCGTTCCCAAGTTCAAGGTGTTTCCTGCTCATCCGAGCCAGTCAGGCTTTAATGCCAGCAGATCTGTGGCTAATGACAGAGATCTAAATGTGCCATGGAAGCTTGTGAAACACTTGGCTCAGGTATAGAGTTGTTCCATCCATCTGGGCAGGATTTTTGATTTTTATAAGATATTGATGAAGCACTTTTGTAGACATTCAATGAATATATAAAAAAAATGTGATTTGTCTAAAAGAATGGAACTCTACATCATCTAGATTCTTTACATTTCTGAAATCTCACTGGATATTCTCTTGTCGGATGTTGGAGGGTCCGTCTTTAATAGAATATAATATATCATACATATAGACTCTCTTTTATTTTAGTACCAAAGAGAGAGGGAGGCGTAAACAGGACAGATATATAGACTGTTAGTGTGTGTGACAGTGGGAGGTGAGTTTGGGAGCTTTGCCAGTTTGTAAATACTCCATTAGTGAACTGAGACTGAAATTTAAACAAACGGCGTTCTACTCTAAAACAAATCAGCTTTCTCTTTTGACTCAGCATCGCCAGACTGTGTGTGACCTCTGGAAAACATCACCTTTTTAATCCTTTGTTTCTTTAACTCTCTCATTCTTTCACCAACACCATATGACGATTTTGCTTTTATCCCCTTTCTTACTTGTTCTCCCCCATTTTCTCTCTTGTGGGAGGAAGGGGAGCACAAGACAGGGGGAAATTGGTGTAATGAATTTAGGGCGCTCATGCTTGCTGAGGCGAGGCTCCCTTGGCTGCTTGTAGCCATTAATCTTCCGCACTCTGTCAGAGCAAAATTTGCGCACAATAGGCAAAGGGGGAGCTCAGATTGACTACCAATTACGCGCCTGTGAATAAAGGATGTGGAGAGAAGAAGGAGGGCACAATATGGTTCAGCTGTAACATTTATTCTAACTCTGCAAACTGCGCAAGAGCAGAAAGCTGTAGATAAGGTGTGTGTGCTGAACTTTCATTGTGACATCACTCTCAGGATGTTGTGGTTATCAACATGGTGTTTAGTGAGTATTATTTCAGTGCTCTCTTTTAGATGAATCATTCTTTCTCTTCAGGCGTTAATCCAGTTGTACATTTTTGTAACAAACACGCCAGGTTCATGCGCCATTCAAATATATTAATATTTGCACTTAAGCAAACAAATTAAAGAAAAAGGCTGTGAACCCAATTTTTTATAGCATGTTTAGTATCCTTGCCTGCCTGATATATTTTCATAATAAAGGCTCAAAAATTCACCAATAATAATAATGTTTGTATTTATTTTTATATAGAAACACAGTTTAAATCTTTATGTTTAACTACCTGATGACAGTGATATTTGATGTCTTACTGCATGTGTCACTGCATAAACGTTTCATGTCTTGCTGTGTGACGGTGTGGATTCTTTACACTGTTTATTTAACAAAAAAAAAAAAAAACAGTCAAAAGAGATTTTCATCTTTCATTACAGAACCTCAGTTCTACACCTGACCCACACAAGCTTTTCCACATTTATAACTTCACTTTGTTTTCAGCTGTAATGTTAGAAAATAAGGAGATGTCCTCCAGATTCAGGTTTATATTCCCTCTGCTCCTCAGTTTAGAAAAACACGACCCCATTATGAAACATAAAAAAAAAGAACTATAACAGTGTTTTTGTAAATGGTTGGATTAAAAATACTTACAGTTTTGGATACATGTATAAAAAATGAAATACTCAATATGTCAATAAAAATGTGATCAAATTAAGTAAAATTATTAATATTAGCATTAATATTAATATTGATATTAATAATAGTAATAATAATGCCGAAGTACATGTACTTTAAACTTTATAATTTACCCGGTGTTTATCTATATTCACGCCCAGTTTCAAAGGTAGTGCTACAGGTTACAAATCCTATCAGACTAGTTACAGTCGAACACCTTCACATTGATTCATCATTCCAACAGACTTTGACATAAATGTGCATCACAAATTTGTCTTGTTCACATCTTGAGCAGAACCAGCTGGCGCTTATTAGCTTTAATTCACAAGTGACCACATGTTTATACAAAAAACTATGTTCATAAGACTTTTAAAAGTGTTTTTGAAATTCTGAAATTTTGCACCTTTAGAATGTTTAAAATTCAAGACAACTTTGTTAAACTTCCAAGATACTGTAATAAGTATATTCCTGTTCAGGGAAATTCAAATGTTAGTGTGATTGCTGCCCTGATGGTTGTGATTATTTAACAGTTGTGTTTATTGTATCACCCAAAAGAAAATGACAAGAACTAATAAGTTCCTTTATTGTCTCTGATTTCATTCAGACCTAATTTTTGGGTATTGGAGACACGAGTCAGCATGCCTGGAAACCACCGACCTTTTAATAAGAGCATTACACGAAGGGTGTACTCAACATGTGGCTGAAAGAAAAGACAAGAAACAAAAAGAAGAAAAAAAAAAAAACCTTGACTGAACATTGGAAGATAAATCAAAAGCTTTAATGAAGTTTGACTTTCAGGATTAGCAAATCTCAGTCCAAGCTGAGCTGAAGTTATGCACAGTTTGTTATTCCAAGAAAAACTTTCACAGCTAAAATAATACTTTTCAAAGCTGATTGCTCTCAGAGCTTCAGTTTTCTTTGACTTACTAAAGAACAAATTACTGGGATAAAAAAAAAAGAATGAAACTCAAAGTTTGGAATAGATTCATTTACATGAATGTATAATCTTACCATTGTTGTGTTAATGTGGAAGGTTCTTCCATCTCCAGTGTGATAAATGGTGGGCGACTCAATATTACTGCGTGTTTGAATGAATTTAAATGTTTGTGACGTATTTGATCATTGACATTATTACCTGTGGATGTTCCTCCTTGCTTCATCGTGGATTTGTTAATTGTTGGTACTTCCTTTTGGTTTACAGTCAGAGTATCTGCTTCTTTTGATTTTTCCAGATTTATTGGTACAAATCTTGCCACAGTATGTGAAACACTGAAATAATTTGCCCTGGATTTAGTTTTATGGCTTCACACAAACGTGACATGACTGTAGTCCTTCTGCAGTCTCACCAGGATCCTTGTGTACATGTAAACATCACGGTGTCTCCGCAGACACACATCAGCGTGTGTCCCAGCCTGTCGGGGGCAGATGGACGATGTTGTTCTGGTTGGGATGAAAGAGGCGTGAAGGAGGCACAGTCAGCCAACTGCTCAGGGTCATGTAAGGGTTGTGCTCTCCGCTTGAAAGACTGAGGCAGAACGACTTGAGACAACAGGATTTCACCAGCTCCTCATTTCTCTCTTACTCTCTCTCTCACATACACACTTTCACATGCACAGTGTCTAATGCAAACATTATTAACCAAACAAACACACTTCCTTCAGGACAGGAATAATCACTGACAAATTGTTCTTGTAATGTGACAATTGTTTTTTTTTTGTTTGTTTTTTTTAACAGCTTTTTGTTGCTTTTCTTTTTTTTGCAGAACAGATCTCACATCAGTTAAATTGATAGAAAATCTATCTTCATTGCGAGTTAAACTATATGTCAAAGTAATAAAAAGGATGACTTCTAATACACCAGCAGGACTGCAAACATAATGTTTCTCCTCACTTAGGAAATAGACATTTACTTGTTTGTACTGCAACCTGTAATGAACATTTGATGTTCAATGAGTTGTTTTATTTATTTATTTGATGCCGCCTGCTTGTCTCTGATCAGTATAAACTGCTGTACATTGCATCAGAGTCTGTTGAACTTCTACTCGATCACTGTAGTGATTTTTGTCCTCCATACAATTACATGTTGCCTGACATTATTTTCTCCAGTTCCTGCCAAATTACAGAAAATGTTAAATTCACATCCTCTCAAACGGATATTTTCTTCAACATTTTCTCGGCCTGCTGACGCCTCCCCCCTCAGTCTGCACACGATACGGTGGCTGCGGTAGGAAAGTCTCACTGCTGAGTCGCTACGCCCTCTCATATTGATAGAAAGAAGGAGACATCAATCTTTCACTAATTCCTTCATGTGTGAAAGAGACCTCATGATGTTGGCCAGAGGGAGAAAATGGTTCTAGCCGGAGATATTGTATGAAGTGTGGGGGTGGGTGGGAAGAGAAGAGTCTCCACACCACCGAAACCATTCCTTTTGGGTTCCCCTGAGCCTCCCCACCTCAGCCTAGCGATTGACACCCCTAGATGGCCGAGCAGATGGCAGCAGCATTAACCCAACAAAGGCGATCTAATTAGGGGTACAATAGAGAGAACAGAGGTGGGTGACAGTGTCCTGATGGACGGCACGCCACAAGAACAGCCATGCAAGCCGCTTGAGACCAATCCCATCCCTCCAACCCCCATCTATACACACACTTTCCTTCAACACACACTGGCTTACACCCCCCTGGCAGTAATATAGGGGGCTATGACTTTATTACCCCTCATTAACACAAATTAGCCCACTTGAGCCTCCCTGAATGGTGATGACAAATTGAATTAAGTGTTTGGAAACAAGTCAGTCTCCTCCCTCGGCCATGCTGCGACCATATTGCATTGACATTCAGTAAAGGGTGGGTGTGTAAAAGAGGTGCTACAAAAAGTGCTATTATTTATAAGTAGAAGGAGATTCTTTCAGGCTTAAAGGGTTGAATTATTTTGGAAAGGATTTGGATCCTCCTGACTGAGTTAAGTTAGAGAAGTTAAGTGAAGAAGAAAACAAGAGAAGCAGATGGTTGGAAAATAGCCGCAGCAAAAACTAAACATCTTATTATTTAGTAAAGAAATACCTAAATAGTTTAATCTCTGAGACAAAACATTTAGATGATTTGGACTGGAGTGTTCTGTTTCAAATAATTTAATTATATATATAAAAGAAATCTCCAACATGGTTTCTCTAATTAAATAATAATAGCAAAACAACAATTAATAAGAAAAAGACAGAAAAAATTTCCCATGAAAATTTTAAATAAATATATTTTCTTTAGTCACCATTTAATAGCACAAACCTGTGTGAGAGAATTTGTGTGAGAAAATGTGACAACAGTGTAACTTGTGAAATATTTGAACGCAACTATTGGGATAATTTTTACACATTAAATTTTAACTCAATCATTCTTTTGCAAAAAATACAAGTTATGTCAAAATGTTTTACTTTTATTTTTGCAGCCTTTTGAAATAAAACTGTTTCATGAAAACCAAAATATTTAGCATATTTACCTTCATGGTTTAAACATATTGATAAAGGTTACTTTGGGTGATTTAGGTTAATTGTTATTTTTGTTGGGGGGGTTTTATGGTTCTGTCATGATTGTTTGTTTATTTATTATTTATTCTTGTATTTCTGTTTATCCGGTTTTTTTCAGTCTGTTATGCTGCACACCAAGTCCGTGTTTCATCACCAGCAACTTAATCATCTCACATATGTGCCGTCAGACTCTCGTTCTTCTTTCTTTTTATTTGGTTTCTTAGTTTGGGGTCAATTTAGTTTGAGTCAGTTCAGTCCAGCATTACGTAATTTACTGCATACATTAATTATTTTAACTTTTTGTAATATAGTGTTTATTTAGTTTAATTATTTCTCTTTGCAGATTTGAAAATATGGTTTATATACAGTACAGACCAAAAGTTTGTGTCCAAAATTTTTGGTCTGTACTGTATATTTAAATAATTACTAATAGATAAGTATCTTACATACACATAGTATAATATTTTCTTTTTTAATAACCTTATTGTTGATTGGACTGAGAAAGCCAATCATGTCCCACTGTAATGAATCCTTTATTCTTTACTTTATCCAGCCTTAAAATCGTTCATGAAGGATTTTGCTGACATCCTGTGGTAGAAACCAAAATGACAGTTAGCTGTTAAAAACAAAACATAACAGATTCCAGCTGGAATACATTTAAACATGATTATTGTTATGTAATGTTCAGTGTTTATGGAGATTTTAGGTCATTGTTTTAGTGTTTATTTCATATAATTCAGTAATTTACAAGTCAAAATGATAAAGCGGTTTGAGGTTTGATTTCTTCTTTGGAGTTTCAAATAAACCACTTAATATTAGAAATACATTTACTTCCTCCCCATTTTATCTTCTACTATTAACACATGTCCCTAAAAAATCCTAAAAGTGCTGCTTTAGTTTCCAGGGTACATAACCTCATTTTAGAAAAAAATAATAATAATAAAAGTTATTTAGCAAGAGAAAAGCTTTCTTACACAACAGTTCTCACTGAAATCCTTCCTCCTCCTCTGGAAGCCCAGCAGCATCTCTACGTGGGGGTGTTAACAACAAATAAACAATAAAATCTTGTACAAGAAATATCTCAAACAGTAATGTGGTGACAGGGTGACGGGTCAGAAAATGCCCATGCACTATTTGACCTCTTTGTTATTTAGGTATCACTTATCTGAACAACTAAACATGTCTTATTTTAAGTTTTGTTGTTGTTTGTTGGTTTTTAAATACAGCAAGTTTTACTCAGTTTCAATATAAGCAGTCAAACACCAGAGGGTGCCAAAAACCTCACCTCGAAATATTTTAATAAAATGTTAGAAGATAGATAGATAGATAGATAGATAGATAGATAGATAGATAGATAGATAGATAGATAGATAGATAGATAGATAGATAGATAGATAGATAGATAGATAGATAGATAGATAGATAGATAGATGTTTGCAGTTTTCAGTTTCACATTTACTAAAATAAGGACAATATTCTTTATGTATTTATATTTTACATATCTCACTACTTACGTATCATCACTGTTGTCACATGGTACAAAGTTTGTTGTTTAACTCCAGAACTGTTTAAAGCAGCAGAACCATCAGATGTAAATCCTTTACAGATCTTCCACACGTGCATATCTGATTTCAGCTGCCCTGCTGTGTGTCACTATGTTTTTCTTTAAAACATTTTTCTGACTAACACGCTCCTGTTCACATCTGTTTCCAGTAAGCTGAGGAACTTTTAACCTCATAAATGTAGTGCATCTTTCAGCCACACGATCGTGCTGTTGCTTCATCCTCCTCTTCCTCCCTGGTGGACTCGCTGGGGTCTCGTTTGCCTGTAGACTGAAGGACTGCGTCCACCTGGAAATGTTACAAAAGCACAGTTGTGTAGGAAGCTTCTACAATTTCCTCCCTCTTGCGTCACAAACACATTACTGTGCCTCTTACCCAAACCACAACCACATGGGAGCGTGTGCAGTGCTGGAATTTTCCCACTGACAAAAACACATAAAGTGTGCAGAAGCTATGAGCTGAGTGAAAGGTTGGGATGAGCGGTTGCTGAGATCCACCAATCAAGGAGCCTCTTCTTAGCACCACCTGTCTTGAGTTAACAATAACTGAAGCAGCTTTCTGTGCATATCAAAAAATATCTCAATCTTTAATGATTATATTTAATTTTAGTTTGATTTCTCAATCGCACTAATTTTCATTAACTTTTAGCACTAGCTCGCCATTGTTCCAAACTTCTAGCTGAAGTGAAGAGACAAAAATAAGCATTTGTGAAACAGTTTAAAATATTATATAAATGAAGAAAAAATGGCTTTTGATTTTACTGCAAATCACCAAAGGATCCAAATTTCTTTGATTTCAGGCGTCACTATTAGACTAGAAAATCAGCTCAATACTTCTTCTTATTGTTGAATGAAATCTGGGGAGATGCAGCAATTCTCCCTGAAACACAGAGTAGAGTTACATTTCAAAGTAAGAGCTTCCTCGCAGAGACATTTATTTAACAGCAACCTAAAGGTCACTTTTTCCTTCAGGAAAAATTGTAAATGAGAACCAAAGTCATTGTATCCCATGGCAGTTTTAATTCAAAGCATTATTAAATAAGAGAAGAAGAAAAAACAGGTTAATTTACCTCTTGGACGATGATCAATGGAACAGCATGGTCACAAACACACACATATAAAACAGCACAGCCTTTGGCCGGTCTTAATGAACATTATGTCTGCAGAAATTAAGTGGATAGGAATGAAAACAAATTGTGGTGTATAGAAGAGCCAACTTTGTTCCATAAGCTTCACTCAAAGCAGCAAAGGCACGAACTACTTCCAACTGCATTAACTTAAAACTGCAACAGAAGCTACGATTCATTCCTCTCTGAGTAAAATGAGATTTAAAACTCAATTTCAAATCTCTTATGAGATTTATAAACACAATAAATTGCCTCAGACGCTGACATCAGTTTTGATCTATTCTGATGACGAGTGTCTGTTTGCAGCACTGGTAGTACACACTCTCAAAAAGTAACAGCCCACATTCACAACAGTGAATATTTAGGTGTCCACTGGGAGCAGTGTAGGTTTAAATGAGTGTCCAGGGTCCTACACCAACCATCACAACACTAATGTTTATCACTGCCTGATCTCAACAATAACAGATTACTGACCTTGTCTATTGGTGTCATGTTTATTATATTTCTTTCCCTCTTTTGTATATTTTATTTTGCTGGCATGTGGCCCCTCTTAGCCCATGCTGTACTGAAACCAGCTGCTATTTGACCCACACATTCTATCACCACTAGTAGTTCTGTGTTATTAGCTGTTGGACCACTCATGAGTCCATCTGCCTTGGCTGAATACCCACAATCCTTTACTTTGCAGAAGGTGAGATTAATGCAGAAGGATCCCTCTGTGCAACAATGTCCCAGGCCTCCTGAATCTATAGCCAAACTTCACAGACGTTAACTTTTGTTGGTGTTTGTAGCTGATCCTGCTTTGCCAAAGGTTGTGCATCAGTCCGGTTAGAGGTGTTAGAGAGGTGTCAATCATCGGTTCTCACATGAAACTTTTAGTTTGTTGAGTAAGATATGAACCACTGAAGAGCAACACTAAACATCCCAGTCCATTTTACTAAGTGGTCAACTAGTATGACAGAATCAACAGTGTCAAAATATGTGACAGATTCAACAGAACTAAGATGGAGATGTTCTCATGATCTAAGCTGAGGAGCATGTTACAGGTTACTCTCTGCTGTGTGATAAAAACCAGAATACTGTATGTCATTCCATTCTGCTACTTTCAAAAGATTCTTTCCCATTTTAGTTCCAGATTTCTGAAGAACCACAGGGGTCAAAAGTGTACATTAATCTTCAGCTTCATATACATGTTAAAGCAACACACATGTTTTTATGAAATGTCTTCACGGTTACTGATACACTATCAGTAACTGCTTTTAGGGAAAATTGTTTTACTTTTTTTTTTTTATCAGTATCTGATTTTTACAAAAAAGAAAGTGAAATAACATAAATAATACAAAATGACTTTAACATGCTGAAGCTCCCTTTTTGTCAACTATCCCTTGTTTTTCAAAAAAAATCCTCAAAACCCCCTAATTGTTCTTGTTTATTTTGTTCCCTTAATTATTAAAATTTTTCAACAGTTTAAAAAAAATCATCGTGATTCATTTTAATCAATTTAATTTTTAAGTCTTTGCACACAGCATGCCTTGTTCATAATATATCAGTATTTCAAACATTTTTGTATAAGTTTTATTTTCTTTTTTCATATATGTCTTAAATCACAGAGGACGTCTTTGTGAAAATGTTCTTAAGATATATTTTAGTAAAGCTATTTTTCCCCAGTAGTCTGCTAGAACATGATTACTGTTCAGTGTAAAGAGGATGATGAAGATAAATCACTGAACTGAAGCTGAACTCACACCTTGTACACAGGTCACATTGCACAGCAGAAGAAATCCATCTCTTGCATTTTTTCCTGGTCTCTGAATAACACGAGCACATCAAGTCTTTTTTCAAATTTGCAACAGATATGTGGCACTGAATTGTCCCTGGGCCATAATGAAAAGGCTAAAGATGGTATCCTTTTTACCTCGCTCACTGGAATGACTTTCATGCTTGGCTGCTGTCCAATTTTATCTCCAGGAGTTGCTAGGCGACAGGAACATCCTTATTGCAAGTGTATTCTGGGAAATGTTGAGGCCAACAAATGAATTCCCTGTAAGTTATCTTCTGCTTTGAACTCTGTGATAATTTGTTATAATAAAATGGGAGGATAATGATGTAAATGAATCATTTTAACTGTGTAGCTGTAAATCTACGTTATCAGTAAACATTTTGTGCAGCAACATGAATTGGAGCTGTCTGAATTAAGACTATATATTTTCACAGTCACGTACCTACAAAGCTTTAAAATCACTGCTTTGTATCAGCTTTATCATTTTTCAGGCAGGAAGCTGTTTTTCTTTCTTGATGATAACTCCTCAGAGTCCCTGCCTGACAGATCATGTACCTTTTAATTAAAAACTATTTTCAATGAATGCTTCCGTTTAAAAAAAGAGCCACAGTTGTGCTGAAGGACAATTAATGCCATTATTGCTACACATTTATTTCTTGATCACTGATTTAGAAGAAGACAGTCTTTAAATCTGTCAGAGAAAGTACTTATAGCTTTCAGAAAAGATAACTGCTAATGCACGTCAGGGTAAGCTTGATTGATTAGTTCATTACTTCATCCCACATGAATAGACCTAATTAATTAAGAAGACAAAAATGTGGAGGAGTCTCACATGAGTCAGATTTTATGGCTTATTAAAAACTAATTGTCACGTTGTCCCTGAACAAAGGTTAAACCCATCAACAAAAACAAAACAAGCCTCTCGTGTGAAAACATGCACGTTGGCTGAAAGTTGTAAAGTTTTGTGACTCAAACTACTAAAATGCCTTTTGACCTTCAGAAATGATTCAGATTGGATTTATTATAAAAATACTACAAGGATGTAAAGAGCACTTTAAGCTACAGAAGTGATGAAATAAAGAAACAGAATGTCTCAAATGATGTAAAAGGTCCTTCTGTTAAATTCTCTTTAGTTCAGTTGTCAGTTAAATTTTGATGAAGTTTTTATATCCATTCATTAATTTTCTATGCATGATTATTCTGATCAAGGCTGCAGATAGGGGAGGGGGGGGGTCTTTTTCCTTCAATCACTGGTTCCAACTCTGAACAGGTCACCTGTCCATCCCAGGGCCACACAAAGGTAAACAACCACAACACACACTCACACCCAGGGTCAAATTAAAATCACTAATTAACACATGTATGTTTTCAGTATGTGAGAATAATCCTAATGACATAAACACAGGAGAACCCAGAACTACTGCTGGAGAGAGACAGAATCTTAGACATGGAAAAATCCTGATAGGAAATGTTATAAAGAATTTGGTGCTGTTTCACAATCAGACCAGGTAACCACATGACAGATTTACTGGCAACATCAAGAGGAAATAACATGTTTCAAAAAACTCTTTGTGAAAACACAGAAATGAGCATAAAACACATTTCCTGCTGTTTTTTACTCACTGAATATTTGCCAGTTTTAGTAAATACTCATAGAAAGACCTTGACTGAATGAAAACAGCCAGAAGTTTTGTTTCATGAACAAAACAACTTTAAGATAATATCTAATATGCAATGCTCACTGGTCAGATGTTAACATTATTTAAAGTTATTTTGCTGTGTAGATTTCCCTTCAATGTGAGGATTATTTCAACTGACAGCACATCTGCACCAGTAAAACAGCCACCAAGAAATAAGCTGGTCATGCTGTGCAAGAAACTTAATAACCTGTCCACCTCACTCAGAAAGCTGAGGGTTTAGATTTCATACAAACTCTTTGTGAAATTTCAATTACAGCATCAAAGCAGTGATTTGCCCTCAGAGGGACAGAGTTATTATTGCAGAGTGCAATAGATGGTCAGTGCAGCAATTCTGACAGAGAGTTCATTAACACCAAAGCTGTCAAAATGAATCCTTCCACACAAGTGACTGCAGATAAGAAATGTCACAGAACAGGTATTAATGTTTTTGTAACGCCGCTAATGACCACTGGAGGAGCTGTGCTGCCAACACATGAACTTGTTTGGTATCAATTTAAAATAAAAACTCCACAAATAAATAAATAAATAAGCCATCAAATACAAAGGCTAAAGGTGGTACCCTCTTTACCTCGTGTTATGGGTGGATTTTTATGCTCAGATGCTGTTCGGTTTTATCCCCAGGAGTTGCTAGGCGACAGGAGTATCCTTGAAGTGTGCTCCGTCTGAGAAATGATGATACCCATGAATGAATTCTGCAGCTTTGTACCTTATTATTAGCCTCCCAACCTGTTGTAATGTGGGTCACTGATAGAGAAGAATGTTATTCAAATAGGCCATTAGTGCATTTAGCCGAGTCATTTCAGTATTTTCTCTGTCCTGCCTGCTTAGCAACAGGGTCAAATGTTTCAGATCTGTTATACAGAGTGATAGAGAATTATAGACTAGTTTTTATATATTCAATGTGGGTTTTAAAATGTTTTTGGCAAACAACATATATATTAATCCTCTGATAAAAGCCAAAATGAAGCTTTTATTTTTTTCATTTGAGCTTGAACACAGAAATACAACTTAAATTATATATTGTTTTATTTGCTATTTTTTGTTCTTGTTCCAGTTAAAAATAGTAAAAAACAGTTGTTTAAAAACATAAACACGTTTTTTTTACCACACAAAATCCAAAATAGATGAAAATGTTGCTTTTTAGCCTAAATAATTCATCATTATTTGTGCTGCCAGGGCTTGACCTCAGCCAGTGTCTCTGTGATTAAATGCAATTAAGCAGTTTTATTCAGCCATTACATTCATCAAACAAACACAGCAACAAAGAGCCTGAGCTCATCGAAAAGGGCTGAACGAAAAAAAAAATTACTGATCAGCTGTATGATGCCACTGTAAACAGGAAACATTGTATGTTGCAGCATTATGAGGAGAGCTGCAAGTTAATGAGTCTAATTAATCAAAGAAACAGAAATGATGAAATATGGTTCTGAGGATTAGTTAAATCTTGATTACCTGCCAGAGAGCATCCAGATACCTCATTCCTTTTAACAGACACTCCAAGTCAACACCTGGCTGATAACGTTGCCCTTTAATTAAAACCTGTCCTCACTCAGTTTTGTTTTTTAAATAAAATGAAGGGTCAGTGACATAAATTAAAGCTTCAGATATTCTTACTTCATGGCTCTACAGAGAGATTTGTTGTGCACACAAAATGTATGTTGCATGAAAATACTCAGCCAAGACATATTACAGGATCATGAAAGATACATATCTCATAAATGGTGCAACTAACTAGATTATATGAACCCCTGTCTGCAGAGGCTAATGGGCGCTGAGAAGTATTGGGAATAGGATCTGTTAGCTGACCGTGTTTGCCTGAAATGCTAGCCTGCCAGGCTTTTTCATCGCTGCTCTCACAGAGACAAATCCCTGTTGCACTTAGTAGTCATCCATTTTTAATGCCACAGCCTCAGCTGGAGAAATACATGAAGTCAGAGGGAAGGGAAGGGGAGGGGGGGTGTTTTAATATATGCAAAGAAGAATCCAAAGCAAATATAATGGTTGTGTTGCTGGTTGGAGAGACTGAAAACAGTAAAGCCATTCAAAGACTAATCATAATAATTCTCTATTCATTAACTTCCTAATTTAAGGGACATTTGCAGTAGTTCATGTTGCTGTAGGATGTCATTGCATAACTGCACAACTTTATACAGCTCTGCCTTTTTCACAGAAAACAAACAGCAGCAAAGTTTCCTGTCTGCTTTGAGCCTCATAATAAGTCTGCAGCAGCCATTCCACAGATGGCAGGCGGAGAAGGCCAGCAGGGCCAGCTATTCAATCCACTTCAGTGCAAACATGATCCGTCTGAACAGAAGCATAAGCCAAGACATTCCTGTGTGGGCAGACCTCCCTAAACAACTGAACAACTGCAGCTCTGTGTTTGTCTCCTTGAGAGAAATCTTCAAAATGTGAGGGCAACAGATCAGCATGAGTTTGACCGAAGGTTAAAGTGAACTTTGTTTGTTTGTTTCTGTTGAATGAAGGAAACATATTTCTGAAGGAGTCTCTGTTAGCGAGGGAGTCGTGAACAGACCAATTATGGCTCGCACAGACATTTCTTTGTTTCCAGTCATCACCCTTGCTTGATTCAATTAGACTGCACTCCACAAATCAGTTGTTAATACAAAAATCTGAGACTTTTTTTGTCTCTTATGTGTTTAAAGAGTTGTTGATGTACCTCTTAAGTCAAAAGGTTAGTAAAAAAGCCACAAAAAGGACCACATTAATTCAAATATTTGATATGTTTTTATTAATCTACTGAATTCATGTTATTCTGCACAGCAGCATACAGTAAAATATTGTAAAATATAAATAACAAAGTTCAACAGTGTTTTTTTTTTTTCATCTTTTCATCAAAAACCTCTGTTAAAAGTGGCAATTGTTGTCAGCATTTTTCAATATCCCCTCTTGAACACTCTCAATGTAATATTTGACATCTAATTTTTAAAAAGTGTGGGCTTAATCAGTATTTACAGACAAACACCTTTTGGTGAACAATGCTTATAGCTTCTGGAAATTTACTTCCATTATGTTAAATGCAACAGAATGAAAATAAATTTATGTCATACAAAGATCAAAAATACTATCAAAATCCTCATTATAAATGGCAGCACTACATCAATAAACTGTAGTTGACATTTTACATGTAAGTACAAAATCCTGTTGAGGTAGCACCCTCTGAAGTCACTTGTAATGTTAAAATACTGAAAAAAAATCATCACTTTCTTTTACAACAGCAAATCCTTCACCTTCCCTCAACACAGTTGTATTCCTTTGGTAAACAAAACTGTCAGAAATGTGCTGTCCTGCAAGTGACACAGTCAATCGTACATTCACAACATTTTTGCACCTTTTTTTGGGATTCTTCAGGTAGGAAATAATGTTGTCTACTAACATTCATTTGCTTCTTTCCACCCTCACAAAGAGTGAAAGCTAAATAGGACTTGCTCTACTTTGCATTGCAGAACAGATCTCCCCCATGAGAGTCTCCGGTGAACAAATTGTCAGGGCAAACAAAAACAAAACAAACAAACAAAAAAAACAGAAAATAAATCCAGTGTGTCACCTCAATTGGGAATGTAAACATTAAAATCATGGAATAGTTTCCTTCCATTTCTGTTTGTAATGCAGGAGAACTCTCTCATCGCACAGAGCTGGAATGATGGTTTGGCATATATCAACTGATCAGAATCTCCTCCAGAGAATCTGAAACTAAAACACAGACCACATTGTCTTCTTTTAGTTTTTTTTTTTTCCTCGCAGATTGGATGTCTACTTTTAGAACAAGATGGAAAATATGTTGGTTGGCAGAGTTTCCTCCTCCAGTCAGACCCACACAAATATTCATTAATGACACATTCTCAAGTTTCTTTAATGGCAAAACATAACTTTGGTTTTATAAGACGTGAAAGAAAATTGCAGCGAGCTTAGCTCACTGTACAAAAATACTTGGCAGAAATAGGCTGTGACATTCATCCCCTTTTAACAATGTCAGTGTATTTCCCTATATGACCAAAATATATATTTTTTAAATGTATTCACACTTTTTGATTATTGATACATAGGTGTATTTATATGCACACTCTCAAATGACTACAACTAGAAGAAATAAATCCAATGTATAAAGCATAGAATTATTCTATGTGGATAAAAGAACCATAAAAATATAAGAGATCTTATAGAAGGAAAAAAAAAGAGATAAAATCAGTATGTTTATGAAACAGGAATAAAGGCTAAAGCCGAAATCAAAACAGTCATCTTAAAATAGTTCAGTGCAATTCAATTTACTTTATAGTCTCGTCTATTTAAAATATTTTCATCCTCTTACCGCCCACAGCCCTCCCCCCCTTTAATGGTCGCTGAGATGGCTGGTCTTTTGACAGTGGACAGTACTTTATTGTGTGGGCATTGTCCCCGTTGGCACTGCAGAGGGGGCAAGTATAAGCCCTCAGAATCGGGCACACAACCCTTCCGTCTGGAGTTTTCAGGACGTGGGAGCCGAACACCTCCTCCGGCGCTCCGTTGTTTCGACAGAAGACGCAGATTTTGGGTTCCTGTTTGCTTCTGGAAGCGGGTTTTCGCATCTTCCTTTCCATCCCAAAGAGATCGAAACCCGCGAAGCTTCCACCAAAACCCACTTCCCGTTCAGGCAGCTGGCTTTGGAATGGGCTTAGGATCGAGAAACGCTCTTTCAAGTCCAGGATGGAGGGCGGCGGGGGGCTCCCGGACGGGCAGCAGCAGTCCAGGTGTCCGCTCTCTCCAACGCCGCCCGCGATTACGCACGGACACGTCGGGGAGTCGTCCAAACCCAGAGTCGCTTTTAGTGACTCAGTGATAGAGTTGGGATTCTGGGGCATACTGAGCTTATTATTCTTCGTAACCAACGTCGTCAGCCCCAGATAGTCGTTCCAGAAATTAAAAGTATAGTCGTACGGGTTGCGCGCATTCAAATAGTTGTGATTGAGAAAATCCATGGCCACTTGTGCTGGTTTGCTTGCAGTGAAAAGATGAAACAGCCAGTGTAATCCGTTAGATCTTAGAAGCCAGAGTTCAGCTCCAGGAGTACTTCATACAGCGATGTGGTCTCCAGTGTTCCTGTTTTGTTTGAGCGTCCTGCAAACACAGGCTTTCTAGTTATAAGGACCCGGAGGGCGGGGCGCTCTCCCTCCTAACCCAAGTTTCTGATCAGGACGAAAGCTCCTTTGCTTCAAAGCCACATTCAGACATTTGTTTTCCTGCGGGCAGGCTCCACAGTCACATCAATCACCTTTCTGAGGTTCCGGTAGTTTCATAAAAAAAGGTTTTTAATAATTAATGATTTGCCAAAACACGCAGAGAATTGATTTCGCTCACAAAGCCGAGCTGTAGTTAATCACATTGTTAATCATAATGAGCATCAATCCTTTACCTCTCCACAAACATTACAGCTCCGCATGTTCAGTTAATCAATATTGCTAATCATTGCCCGTAAATACCATCAAGGCCAACTTGGTGCTTTCACATCTTAACTCCTGAAGTACTGAGAAGAAAAACACCTCGTTTCGTAGAAAGAAACAGAAAGAATCGACTCATGTGTCTCCTATGATGAAAAAAACCCAAATCAGATTTCAGTATGTTTTTAAGTTAGACCCCGAAGGTTTTCAGACAACTTTTTATTTTAATATAAAACCATTTTCTTCCTTAATTTTAACAAGGTTCATTTTTAGCAAATAGAATCACCATAAATATATAAATAGAGTATTTATCTAATTGAAGCTGCTAGTATATAAGAAAACTGTTGAAGTTAATATTTTCACGCTCAACTATTTGTTTGCTTACATAGAAAAATCCCCCAAACCTTGTAACACCGAGTTATTCTTTTGTTACCTAATTTTATTCATGGTTTTAAATCCACAAACGCTGAAGACAAACTGCACACTGTGATTTCAACAGGGGGCAGCAACACGCAGTTGCAGGTCAATCCATTTCAACCAAAACACCCTCCACTACCCTTTTTGTGCCATAAACTCCAAAACACTAGTAAAACAGAGAAGAAAACTACGTTGGAATATAAAAATCCCTATATATGTTCAACTAAGGTAATAATTCAGCAACATATGTTAAACAAAATGAAATAAAAGTAATAAAAAATGAATGTCAGCTGACTCAGTATATCTGAATTTCAAATAAAATGCCTTTTAAAAACATTACACATGTTAAAATGTGACCTCATGAACTTCATAATGCATCTCATATTCTAGGCTCATGCACAGTGAACCCTGTTTCATCTTTAATTTGATTGCAACATGAAGTGCGACATTTGCTTTGTGCCACCAAAAAGAGACTTTTCATAAGAAAACCTTTGTTGCTCTTGATGATCCACAGTGGAGTGTCAGAAAAAATGTTATATTCTTCAGGTTTTGCCATTCTAATATATTTTTCTCTCTCTCACAGCATATATTTTAAGTCTAAATTACTTTATGTACAGTGGGGCAAAAAAGTATTTAGTCAGCCACCAATTGTGTAAGTTCTCCCACTTAAAAAGATCAGAGAGGCCTGTAATTTTCATCATAGGTATACCTCAACTACGAGAGACAAAATGAGGGAAAAAAATCCAGAAAATCACATTGTCTGATTTTTAAAGAATTTATTTGCAAATTAGGGTGGAAAATAAGTATTTGGTCAATAACAAAAGTTAATCTCAATACTTTGTTATATAGCCTTTGTTGGCAATGACAGAGGTCAAACGTTTTCTGTAAGTCTTCACAAGGTTTTCACACACTGTTGCTGGTATTTTGGCCCATTCCTCCATGTAGATCTCCTCTAGAGCAGTGATGTTTTGGGGCTGACGCTGGGCAACACGGACTTTCAACTCCCTCCAGAGATTTTCTATGGGGTTGAGATCTGGAGACTGGCTAGGCCACTCCAGGACCTTGAAATGCTTCTTACAAAGCCACTCCTTCGTTGCCCGGGCGGTGTGTTTGGGATCATTGTCATGCTGAAAGACCCAGCCACGTCTCATTTTCAATGCCCTTGCTGATGGAAGGAGGTTTTCACTCAAAATCTTACGATACATGGCCCCANCTGTCAGTCAAACTACAGCACATTTTCTTACCATTAGTAACAAAAGAGAGCCAGTTTTTGAAACTTGGAGCACACATGAAGCAGCCATCCCAAACAGACCTCTCACTGTGCCTCTGATCCTGTGATGAAGTGGGCATCTGAGGAATGTGGAAGCGGCTCTCTTGAAACGACGATAGCACGAGTGACTGGTGCTCTAATTAAAACTTGCAGGTGAAGGCTACACGAACTCACTGGCTTGGAAGGATCACATCTTTTTCTAATGAACATTAAAAGAATGCACTCTCACAGACAGATAGATAAAAGTTGAGTGAGAGCTTGATTTACTGAGCTACAGTGTTTTAAGGGCTATTTCTCCCAACTCAACGTGTTCAGCAAGTTGAACTGAAATGGTATTGACTTCTCATTGGATTTTCATTCCATCACACTGCAGAAAATCTGAATNGGATCAGTCGTCCTGGTCCCCTTGCAGAAAAACAGCCCCAAAGCATGATGTTTCCACCCCCATGCTTTACAGTAGGTATGGTGTTCTTTGGATCCAACTCAGCATTCTTTCCCCTCCAAACACGACAAGTTGAGTTTCTACCAAAAAGTTCTATTTTGGTTTCATCTGACCATATGATGTTCTCCCAATCCTCTTCTGGATCATCCAAATGCTCTCTAGCAAACCGCAGACGGGCCTGGACGTGTCCTGGCTTCAGCAGGGGGACACGTCTGGCACTGCAGGATTTGAGTCCCTGGCGGCGTAGTGTGTTACTGATGGTAGCCTTTGTTACTTTGGTCCCAGCTCTCTGCAGGTCATTCACTAGGTCCCTCCGTGTGGTTCTGGGATTTTTGCTCACCGTTCTTGTGATCATTTTGACCCCACGGGGTGAGATCTTGCGTGGAGCCCCAGATCGAGGGAGATTATCAGTGGTCTTGTATGTCTTCCATTTTCTAATAATTGCTCCCACAGTTGATTTCTTCACACCAAGCTGCTTACCTATTGCAGATTCAGTCTTCCCAGCCTGGTGAAGGTCTACAATTTTGTTTCTGGTGTCCTTTGACAGCTCTTTGGTCTTGGCCATAGTGGAGTTTGGAGCGTGACTGTTTGAGGTTGTGGACAGGTGTCTTTTATACTGATAACGAGTTCACACAGGTGCCATTAATACAGGTAACGAGTGGAGGACTGAGGAGCCTCTTAAAGAAGTTACAGGTCTGTGAAAGCCAGAAATCTTACTTGTTTGTAGGTGACCAAATACTTATTTTCCACCATAATTTGCAAATAAATTCTTTAAAAATCAGACAATGTGATTTTCTGGATTTTTTTCCCTCATTTTGTCTCTCGTAGTTGAGGTATACCTATGATGAAAATTACAGGCCTCTCTGATCTTTTTAAGTGGGAGAACTTACACAATTGGTGGCTGACTAAATACTTTTTTGCCCCACTGTACCTGTCAGTCAAACTACAGCACATTTTCTTACCATTAGTAACAAAAGAGAGCCAGTTTTTGAAACTTGGAGCACACATGAAGCAGCCATCCCAAACAGACCTCTCACTGTGCCTCTGATCCTGTGATGAAGTGGGCATCTGAGGAATGTGGAAGCGGCTCTCTTGAAACGACGATAGCACGAGTGACTGGTGCTCTAATTAAAACTTGCAGGTGAAGGCTACACGAACTCACTGGCTTGGAAGGATCACATCTTTTTCTAATGAACATTAAAAGAATGCACTCTCACAGACAGATAGATAAAAGTTGAGTGAGAGCTTGATTTACTGAGCTACAGTGTTTTAAGGGCTATTTCTCCCAACTCAACGTGTTCAGCAAGTTGAACTGAAATGGTATTGACTTCTCATTGGATTTTCATTCCATCACACTGCAGAAAATCTGAATTTTATTATAAAGTATTAATAATGCATTTCATTGCCAATTCTTTTTCTGCAAGCCAGGAAAGATTGCAGGAACAGATTCTTGTGTTGCTGCAGTGTTTCTGAAATATTTATGTCCACATTATCCCTTTAGTCACAACAAAGAGGAATTAATATTCTGCCATTAACTGAAGCTAATTCTGCTGCTGCCTCAAGGTTGCATGAGTACATTTGACAAGGAAGTGAAATTAGCAGTGGAATGATACATAACATCAGCTGGATGGCCATGGCTATAAACTGATTTAGAAATCAGTTTATAGCCATGATTGTTGTGCAAGAGTTCTTCCCATGGCAAAGAGACAAAAAACAGACTTACAAATAAAGTGGAAGAAGAAACTGATTGTGAATATTTTCTGCAGGGACTCATTACCAAGAAAAAAAAATGTTGTTGCAATTCAGATTAGCTGTACCAAGTAATGTGCAAAATGCTATGATAATGTCTGATTTATACATTTTTGCAGAACTAATCTTTCACTGATGTTTAAATATTATGATAATTAGCACCAAGATAGCACTTGCTATAAAGCGAGCATTTTTCTTTTTGGAGACAACCACATTTGTTAGGAAAAAAGACAAATCCGTTTTTGTTTAATGTGATCATTTTTATGGACTGGAGGAAGACAAATCCTGTTTTTCTAACTCTGTTCCATCTTCTAGCTGTGACATTTTTTAAATTATTAAATATATGCTTTTAATATCTAAGGTTATATTTGTGTGAAATGTGGCTTTCTATAAATTGTCTGCTGCTCATTTTGGGAAGTTAGTTGGTGTTGTGGATGTGAAGGATGTGAATAAAGCACCACAGTGCCTTGCTCAAAGATACTTTAGTAGTGGATGTTCACTCCAGCTCAATTAAGGCTGATAAACCAGCCCTCTAAACAACCACATGGGCTCAAGAAGACCACCACCCTCCCCATCTCCATGTTTACATGGCTAAATATTGATCCCTGAAACAATACATAATGGGTTTCAGGAATTGCTGAAAAGTTTTTTTTTTTTTTTTTGCCATATTGATTGCTGTAATGAAGATGAATGCTGATTCACTCACTTTGAAAACAGTTCATTCATTTGCAACCTGCATTCTTCATAGCTTTTGTCATCCTGGGAGGAAAAAAAAAAAAAAAAAAACTTTGACTTGCACACAGATTACCATGTGTTTTCATTCACAGCCATTAGAGCTCTGCTTGTAATTATGCAAATGAGAGCAAGCAGGAAATTTAATCAAACCACAAATTTGATTTTGTATGAAAGATTGCTGGAGGGCGGGGGCTTGATCGCATAATATTGGGCAACAAAATTAGGCTTTTTTCCCCCCCTTCAACTCGGACACAACACAGCTTTGAAGGTTTAAGGTTTGCCTTGGTTTTAAAAGCTTTGAGTCAACAGCGCTGCATAAGGTTTGATTACCCTTTGTTCTCCCCAGAGATGCTGAATGGAAACTGTAGTTAATGGGAAGCATTTCCATATCAGCAGCAAAACACAGCAGCTTGTGTTTTTGCATTTTTATTGTTGCTGCTACCCCTGAACCAAATATCGAAGTACTTAGTTTTCCTTTTGTTGCGCAGCTGAAGAGCCAGAAAATGGACTCCTTTATAATAGCACATAAACTCAAATGATGCCATTGTGTTGTGTGCCATTGCAGATAACTGGTGATTAAACTGGATGTGTAGATTTAAAATCAATAACACATTCCAGCTACTGAAGCAGGTTGGACTTTAAGTTCAGGGATAAATGGAAATAATGTCAGTTTGTAAAAAAACAGGTTTTATTCTGTAATCTGCTATCCAAGTTATAACAGGGGAGTTTGTGTTACATCTGACAGCAAAATCCAATCAACTTCAATTTTTTTTAGGCCCAGAAGAGCTCTTTGTTTTATTTATTCTGACAGAATGTGTCTGAACATCCCCAAACAAAGTGTTTCCAGCAGGGTTTGCCAATGTTGGAACATTTAATATGGAGCAGCATTTACACACTTTCACATCACAACATGACCTTGTACCTTTTCAAAGGCCTATTTAGGTTAGAGGCAACACATTTTAGATTTCATAGCAAAATATTTTTAATATAGTAGCAATACCCAAAACACAGGTGTACATAAAGGCCCCCAGAGATCTGCAGGCAATTTCACTACTTTTTAATAGTGTCCTTCAGTTTGTGCAGAACATTGACAGTATTTCAGTGTATATGGTCTTAGGCATACCAAGTATTTATCATACCAGTTTTCAGTGAGTCAAAGTAACCTTCATGGTTGTTTCAAAATATGCACAAGGTTTAGAAAGTGGCAAAGAGTTTGAATAGTTATAATTCCTCTTGATCAGCTTTTACCAAAAGCTGCCCATCAGTGTTTCAACAATCTTTAGACTCCCTTTGTTCCATCACAAATCTTTCTACAACATTTAAACAGTCTATAATTTAAATTTATAATCCAGGCATGTTAGGGGGGGAAAAAAAAAAAAACTTCCATTAAGTCCTTCATGAACGTTTTTCTTTTAATCAGTTGTTACAGAAACGTGGGGAGGCACCAAATTTAGGAGAGCTTGACATGTCAGTTAAAACAGGATTTATTTTAGCATTCTCCAAACCAAATGAGTCAGTAAGTACAATATTTTGAAAGATAGTTAAAGCATCACAACAGTTTATTTTTTGCTGCTCAGATCAGGGGAGAACGTCTCCAAACATACAATCTTCCTCCAAGGCAAGATTATAAAGGAATCCACTGCCACCTTTGTAGGCACTAGTCACAATCCTGAGCCAACCTCTCTCACCCTAAAGAAAATATAAAAAGCTGCTGGTCAGATCATACAATAACTTCTAAAATACCAAAAGTTTAAAAAAAAAAAAAAAAAAAAAAAACCATAGTGAACCATTGAAGAAACTTTAAAAATTTGGAGCATCTGATGACTCACCCATGGCTCTCCCCAGGAGTTGCGCACAATCCAGTATTCGGTGCCATTTTCTACTCCCCAGCCAGCTACTGACACAATGTGGTTAATGAAGGGAGTCTCGACATACTCCGAGTATAAACCTCCGGTGTATTCATCAAGTTTTTTAGTGGCCATGATTCCACAGCTAAGAAATGACAGTTAATGCAATTTAACTTTTCCACATTTACATTTTTGCAAAGCCATTATTTTCTTCCTTCCCTCAACTTTAATACCTGATTGGTCCTCCTGCATAGATTTCTGCCATCATGTTATCTCTTCCACTAATGGCTCCAAAGTCACCAACTTTCCACAACGTGTAGTTCTGCACAGCATCACACTCTCCAAAACTTGTGCAAGTTCCACATGCAGTGAAAGGCTTGCATTCTAAAACGAGAACCGAGAAAACATCATGTCTGCACAATAAAAGTGTTGATGACTGAGCTCCAGATGTTACCTTGGTCAACAGCCTGGTAGTTGTTACAAGTCTCATCAGGAATCCCATGATAGTGGGCATACTCCCACACTCCTCTATGATCTCCTCCATGACAGGTTCCAGAATTGGAGCAGTCAATCACATGTTGGACAGACAAGAAGGCAGATGGCCACGCTCCTCCCCGTTTGATATTAATGCGGTCTAAAAAGCATGAAATACGTGGAAAATGTTCTAGTGATTCAAACATTAACAAATGATTTTAAAGTTGTTAATTAACACATTTAAGGTAACCTCATTTAGTTTTAATAGCAAGTGAAGAAAAGTTGCATGCATAAGTAACAATGCAAAAGGCAAAAGACCAGAACTTACCAGCCATTGCACTGGTGCTGCCATGTGCCCAACAGGATCCACAGAACTGAGGGATGTGTTGGTTCCGAGTCACACTCACATAGTTAATGCCATTAATGTTCCTCCAGTCCCAGGACTTTGGCAGTTGAGCTAGGTTCAGGAGTTCATGAGGACGAGGTGCAGTCCTGAGAAACATGGACAGCAGAGTTACATTAACATTCAGTTTTCATGCTCAAATCCTTTTAGGAAAGTTACTGCATCAACGTATCAAATCAAAGTTGAAAGCTAATCTGGGTGCAAACTGTAAACAAGGTGCTTCAGATTGTGTTTTCAGCTGAGGGGAACTTCTCAGTAACAGATAAGCATGAACATTTGATTATGAGTGAAAACACAAAAAGCTACAACATTAAACTTACTTGACCCCAAAGTTAGACTTCCTTTGAACAGGCTGGTAACATCCAGGGTTATTGTTAAAAAACTGTCTTCCTACAACAGTATGTGAAATTATGACAGAAATTAAAATCATTAACCAAGCCATGTTGATGTACAGAACACACAGTAAAGCACCGTGGCAGAGAGTAAATAACCTGTCACACAGACACAGCTGATGGGTTTTTAGGTTTAATCAGACTTTATTGAACACACCTGGTTGTATCTTGGAGCGTTGCCAAGCAGCAGTCAACCTGTGGCAGGCCCAGAACACACTGAGGAGGTTATTCATTAAACTTTTACATCCAACCTTCCAGATGGAGGTGGAAAATGTTACAGGTGAGAGTGAACCAATCAGCCTGGATCTGCACCCAGAATATGATGAAAAGGATAATTAAATGAGCGGATGTCTTAAAGCAGAGCAGAAAAGTGATGTAAGTTGTAAATAATGTACTTTAAAAAATTGCATACATTCGTGAGCTCAAGTGGTTTTACACAGTCTAACTTATTACCAGTGAAACAACTCAAACCTAAAGTGGAACCAATTGACTCTAAATCTGTCTAAATTGAGGACATTAATACTTTAAATCAGCAGTTATTGAAACTGGAGCTGATGATCTTCACATTTAAAACCATCATTCAGAAACTGACGTTTCTGCTAATAAAGACTTTTAAATTTCAACCAGGATTTTGATTGTTGACAGAAACTCGTCATTAAGTTGCTTCATTTCCACACGTCACTTTGTCTTTCTGTTTCCCGTCTCTAACAGGCTCTCTGTGACAACAAAGACTTTATCTGGCTTCTCTGTGAGGCTGCAAACAGAGCGTGATACTAATTGACTGCCTGCCATCTTTTCCCATCTGCAGGAATAGAAAGTCCTATTTAATGCATTGATTAAAATCTAATTTCTCCATGTGAGTCGGAGATGAAAGTCATTTTCATGTAATGGAGACTATTAATATTTAGATTTGAAAAGGAAACCAGATCTCAGATTCGCAATGAGCTGGGGGATAGTAACTATTTTTTTTAGGTTGTCAGTGAGCTGGAAACCCAAATCTGCAATGCAAATAAGTATCTTTTTCCATTAACATTTTACTTTCAATTTTAAAAATGTATGTTGAGCAAATTTTCCTCTGGACATATATCTACAGATTCTCTTGGTTTAAATTATTTTGTGCTCTTGTTCTGATCATGATAAAACTTGTTGTGATATAATAATGTTTGTGATGTGGTTGATGGGGATTTGCTGAGTGTCAGCCAGTATTTTAGATCAAGACTTATCACTTGGCACATTTTCAGTCTTCGTGACAGCTGAAGGAAACAAATCCCTGCAGTAAGAATCTGCAATTCAGTGAAAAGTTTAAAACATGACAAAACAACAAACGTGAGTTAGAAGTTTAACAATTTGGTGTTTATTCATCGGTTCTTTTTATTTTTTTTACTGGAGGATTTTTTCCAAGCACCAATTAGATTCATATTGTTTAACACTGATTGGTTCCTAATTGGTTTTCCTGTTTAGAAATTCAGCATTTTTAATAGTATTCTTTGAAATAATAAACCAAAATTTTAGGAGGCTACACTTTCTTTAGAGCTGTTTCTCCATTATTACCGTCTAAAAATCAGTAAATCGCTTTTTGTGATATTTTCACGAGTTCCTGCTGGAGTGTGTTGAATAGAAATATATCTGGTTCTTGATAGAACATTTCAAAATAGGAAATAAGTGAAATAGCTGCAAAAATAAGCTTGAAGACATGTTTGTTTTCTTTCTAGCTTTTAAAACTTTAATCAGGAAGCACTCTGAATGCATACACTTAAAAACCTCTTCAGAAAAGTTAATTGATGACTCATTCTCTAACATGATTGCTTGGTACAGAGGCATCAGTGTGACATCTCTATGATTAGCATCGTTGGCTGTCCTTGTGACCGTGTCCCCTTTCTCATTAACATCAACATCATTAAAGTGCTTGTGAGCCAGATGATGGATTTTTGTGGATGTGTGAGCTTGTTGCATTTATCTGGACTGTTGTGTCTGTCTATCTGTCAGCGTGTCCGGGTTGGACCTAACATCCTTGTCCACTGATCTGTGTGGAAATTAGAGGTCAGTTGTCTTTCACTGACATTTCCTCAAGATAATACTTCACTCCCACATATTCTCCACTCACCTGTTAACTGTCATGAAGCGGATATCAGATAAGGGGACATTTACTCTGACACAAAGTTCATGTCGTGATGCTTTAACAGAGCTTTGTTGAAAGAGTGGAGCTGGTTTAATTCCTTAATATTAATTAATATTAGAGTCTATAAATACAGACGAGACATTAATTTTTTATTATGAAATATCTAATTACAATGGATTAAAAAAAATTACATTTAAAAATATTGTAGCAAGGTAAGAACTACACATATCTACACATGTCAGCACCTGAAAAAATTGTTATTTTCACAAATACATCTTTTAGTTCAGGTGGGTGGGACTTAAAACTTATACTGCAGCCAGCCACTAAGGGGCACCTATTTTGTCTGCTTTTTATTAATTTAAACCATCAAGTTATTGCTAGTAAAAATTCAGCAATTAGTGAGAAAAGACTAAAAAAAGATTAAAGCTGAAATAATTACGCTTCTTTTCTCCTTTTTGATGACACGGCTCTGAACAAGAAATATTAACTGTGGCAAGTTAAACTGTTTCATTAATGAAGTGTGAATCTAATGTGTGAAACAACTTCCACACAATGGTTCAATTTATCACAAAGCAAAAGTGTCTAATTCTAATAACCCAGCACTTTTAAATATTAACAGAAATGCAAATGTAAGGTATCCACTGCAGAACAAATCCTACTTTGCAAGTCATTTTATCATTTGTGTTTTTCAGATAAAAAAAGATGCAAAAGTGAGAAATTCAGCTGTTGCTCTGAATCACAATCTACTTCGAGGTCACATTGTTTGGAAGAAAGATGCACCGTAATTGAACTGAACTTTCATTTTAATCCCAAAACTCTTGCAGAATATTTCACCACTTAATCTACAAAAGGTAAGATTTGAAGACCTTAAACTGAATGACTTGGTCATTATTTCTAGTGGGGAACTGTTGTTGTCTCCAAAGCAGCCACATTTTCCACATGAGAAGATTTCAAAGACGGCATACTGAGCCCCTGCCTCTCCAGGGAAACCACCTGTCCGCTACAACCAAATCCTTCAGTCTCAAAGTTCACTGCGGGGGGGGGGGTTCATAAATCCAGAAAGCCATTTCACATTTGATAGGCTCAACTGATTTTAACAAAGCTAAAGAGATGACAGACTTGTTAAGAACATTTCTGTCATAACTAACTTTTAATAGACACTGTATTTGAATATGGTCAGAAGACATGAGCCTCAAGAACAGCAGCTTAAAGGGAGTCCAGTGATCTCTACCGGCCGTGAAGCTGAANTACTTTGCAAGTCATTTTATCATTTGTGTTTTTCAGATAAAAAAAGATGCAAAAGTGAGAAATTCAGCTGTTGCTCTGAATCACAATCTACTTCGAGGTCACATTGTTTGGAAGAAAGATGCACCGTAATTGAACTGAACTTTCATTTTAATCCCAAAACTCTTGCAGAATATTTCACCACTTAATCTACAAAAGGTAAGATTTGAAGACCTTAAACTGAATGACTTGGTCATTATTTCTAGTGGGGAACTGTTGTTGTCTCCAAAGCAGCCACATTTTCCACATGAGAAGATTTCAAAGACGGCATACTGAGCCCCTGCCTCTCCAGGGAAACCACCTGTCCGCTACAACCAAATCCTTCAGTCTCAAAGTTCACTGCGGGGGGGGTGGCGGGGGGGGGGGTTCATAAATCCAGAAAGCCATTTCACATTCGATAGGCTCAACTGATTTTAACAAAGCTAAAGAAATGACAGACTTGTTAAGAACATTTCTGTCATAACTAACTTTTAATAGACACTGTATTTGAATATGGTCAGAAGACATGAGCCTCAAGAACAGCAGCTTAAAGGGAGTCCAGTGATCTCTACCGGCCGTGAAGCTGAACATTTTATAGCTCCTGTGGTTCACTGTGAACTGGTGTATTTAATAGAGGATAAGCAGACAGAAAGGCTGAAGCGTTCCATGATAAATCATACAGTATAAATCAGTTTAGTAAAGCAGCAGCACTTACATTCAGAGCAAGAATTTCTGATTAATTAAAACTGACCTTCAGTTAATGAATTCAGTGAGTTTCTGCTTTATGTGTCACTAGAGTAAAGAAAAATCAAGTAAATCCAAAACAATGTCATTTAGATCGGTTTAGTTTATTGATGTGATATTTTATGAGAATTTGTAGTGTTTGAAAAAAAAAAATCATCAACTTCATTCAAAACATCCTGTGAAAATTTAAATGAAAGGGAAACAAAGTAAATTCCAAATAACTTGTTGGGATGTCAGTCACATTAAGATGGATTTTAACTGCTCAAACACTCCATATCTTATCTTATCTTATCTTATCTTATCTTAATCAAGTATAAAATACAAAATGTGATGTACTTTGTTCTTAAATCAGAATAAAACATCGTACAGTCTAATATCAGCAGTTGAAGTGCTTTAATGGAGATTGTAATTAAATTGGATGTCAGGTATAAACATCCACTCTGTGTACTGTAGAGAAAGTTGATGCAGTAAATTTAAACACGCCTCTCCATCGACCATGACTCATCATTTATGGATTTCTGGAATACTGTTATCTTCTTTCCCTCCTAAAATGTCAAACTTTGATTGTTTGTTCCATATTTAGATTAAGCTGTAAATAAAAAATAATTTATGTTATTAAAACTTTTATTATGAAGGTGCTGAAGTTAACCAATGTATCTTATTCTGAAAGAACCTTCTATTTTTTGCATATTGATGCATTTTTCTTTGCATGTATTCAAACAGTCGAAGTGACATTTCTCAGAATTTTCTGTTAAGTTCTGTCAGTGTTGCACTTTCTCGTCCATGTTCCATTTATTACTCATTCAGTACTCCTCAAGGCTTTCTGACACCATTGATAGGCTGATTAGTTTGTTTCTATTTGAACATTTCCTTTATCCACACATACTGCTCAGTGAAATCACAGTATGAATGGTTTAGTTGTTTGAAACCATGCTGAGGAGAAATACAATTTGTAACAGGCACCAGGTGGGGATGTTAAAATCAATGTAGTTCTATTCTCTGCAATCACTCACTTCCTGCCCCTATCTTCACAGTTATTCAGTGAAATTTGAAATGCATCTCAAAAGGCCTGTCTTTGTTGTTGGCAGGTAATTTTTACACTGACAGACAATCTTTTATAATACGAACAAAGATGCACATCTTTCTGTCTCAGTGGACACTGAAAAAGGACATTTTTTCCACTTAAGATATTTTATCTTGCCTTATCTCTCACACCCACATACTTGGTCATCATCTGTGAAATATTCCATTGAGCAGTTCTGCAGAACTGAACTTGTGAGAGACAGAAGGTCACCTGCATCACATGAAGCCTGCATGTGCATGTCCACATGTCTTGTTTAGCTTTTCAGTATATAAATTTGGGCTGTTTTTGTCATTTGGCTGGTACAATACGGCGCCAGCAGTCGCCTTTCTGTGATAAGATTATTGTTAAATGGGTCTTTTAGAACCAAGAAACCTGAATGCAGTGGAGCATGCCTCAATAGTTGATTCCCACTAACCCCTTGAATGAACTGCCCCCTTTTATGTTCTCAGTGTGTCGTTGTCCTTGAATGGATTTTGGCACCATAAGGTTGGCCGCATAGATCACAGCCACAGCGGTCTAATCCTGCAGCATTAGTCCATTCAGCGACCACCAGCAAAAATCTGCCATAAAAAATGTTATGTAAGTAAAACTTGAATCCTTCTGTCTGATTTCTTAATGGTCACACAGAGTAAACTGGAGTTCCTTCAGCGCAGTTTGACTTTATTCTGCACAGTGATTCGCTTAATATGGAGGCTTCATGCACAGTTCTACATTAATGAGGTTTGGATTCAGCATAACGGTGGTGCTGAATTACATTTTATAAATCAGAATTATCATCAGCCACAATAGTGAGACTCTCGTCTCTTTGATCAGCTGACGGGAAACTAACAAAGTAGTTGAGCTGCTTTAAAAACACCCGATTAATGACACATCTACAGTCTGAAAGGAAATACAAAACCCAAATCCCTCTAGTATCAGGACAGATTTTATATTGTTCTTTCCTCCCTTTTTCATGATGGATGTTATCAAGATGCCACATTAGATTACTTCTTTTTTCAAATTGAGACCCAATTCAAGCAATAGCTATCTCCGCCAGCTGAGTAGTCTTGACAGAAGCAATTTCCTAGTTCTAATAGAAAGATTTCTTCATCGCTACGATTTACTAAATACCAGGCGAGGTGTACAGCAGAGCCAGATGTGTCCTCCGAAACAATGCAGCATATTTTTCTCTGAAGCACATTAGCATTGCAAATGTGTATAAAAAATTGTTGCTTAATCAACTGAAATGTGCAAATTCTGTAAAACAGACATTCACCTGCTAGACGTTAGTTTGATTAGAGAAAGGAAAATGTGTACTACAACCATGCAGTTAATTTAACACATGATCAGAGAATGAACATCATATCACAAAATAGATCTGAAATATTTCTAATGCAGTTTTCAGCAGGATGAATTGAGTTTATTGGAAGTTTTTGAGGAGAAATATAAAAGTTAAGCTGAAACTTTATCCGTCACACTTTCGAGTTTTTGCCTGAAAATGTTTCTTGTTTGTTCTGCTTGATGCATCAGCTCCAGAAGTTTTATTCAGAATATATTTATATGTTTTAGTTTATTTATAAATTCCAAAATAATAACTAAATGATTAGTAAATCTTTACTCCAAACATTAAGTTGGAGTTACATTTTTTGTGTCAGGTTTTATTTGTTGGCAAATGCACATCCAAACCAATAATTTCAATCTAAATTCTTGATTTGTGATATCTTTAGGTGAAGAAAATAAAGTGATTTATGCACAGTGAACATATTGTATTTTCCATGTTTCTTTACTTTCATCAATCCAATTCAGTGATATTTTGCTGATGTGTGAATTGAGCAACTCCGTTTGAAAATAAATTGTTCTTTCTGTACAAGAGGTGTTTATGCAAATGTTTTATCTCCAGAAAATAACTTCCTGTGACTTCTGCCTTTGTAATATTAATCATTACAAGAAAAAAAAACATGTTTATTTCTTCCTGATGAATAACATTCTTTGTGCTTTCACTTATTCTAAAAAAGCATTAAACTATTTGAAGCCTGACTTTCCGTCATGGCAGTGATGTGTTAGTCTGTTTTTCCCATCTGTTATCCCTGTGCTGAATGAAAGGCAGGTGGTCAGCTCCTAATGTACTCCTGCTTTGAACCATCATTCATCTTTGCCCAGTCAATCTTCACACAGTGATCAAAAGGAACTTGGCTATGTAACACACAAGCTCATACATATGCATGTGGTGTCTAAAAGGACTCCTCTGGCACCCATTAGCCATAGAGTCACACTTAGGTGAACTGTTTGGAGAATTTGCATGTGGGCATTAGCAGATTAATCATGAGTGACAGTAGGTGGAGAGAAAATCTGTGGCCCGAAACCACATGGGTGCCAGGATGGACTCTGACCTACATGCACCAAGTAGATTGCCGGCCTGATAACACTGTTAGATTCAAATAATGAAAATGACCCAGTTTCTCTCTGGTTCTAGAAACAAAAAAATGTCTGTTCTAAAAAAAAAAAAAAAATCATTTTAAAACACAAACCGATAGGGAAGCATAAAGGAATTAAAGGTTGATATAAGGTTTTATCTCTGCAAACAGTAAACCAACTTAATTTATTTGTATACAAAGTTTAACAACAAACAAAATTTGGAGTAGTAAATCTTGAAACAATTTTACCCACTGACTCGTTTATATTGAAGAAAGTAAAATTCTGAATGTTTTCATGTCTGAAGTACAAATACTGTATATTCTGAGCCCCTCTGATGATGCTGTGAGCTAAAGCTCCATACATTAAATATAAACATTTAAAACAACAGACACAAGGTTGATGCTTTACAAGCACTTAACAGGAAAAAGAAATCTGAGAGTTAAACATAAAATATTTAAATAATTATGTTTGACTAGAAGACAGACACTATATAAACTCCAAGATTTATTTATTCTGCACAAACTGTATGTAAGAAAAAAGATCTCAAGTTGCAAAAAATATATTAGGTAATGTTTCACTGAACAGTTTTAACATTTATTTACATTTATTTTTCATTAAAACTTGAACTAATCTCATTATCTTGTTGCATTGTCTTTTGTAGTTTCTATTGGTCCATTTCTGCTTATGATGTTGTTTTTTTTATTATTTTCTCAGAAAAGTTATGATTTTAAACTTAAGTATAAATTAAAGCACATTTTCTGCTGCAGAGTTGTTAAAAATGTATGTGGAGTGGATGAGAAGGTTCATTGCTTGGCAGCAGCAGTGCCAGGTGCCTCATGAGTACTTGATTTATTAAAGACTAAATGTTTTTAGATTACAGTAACCCTAAACTCAGAGCTGTTTTTTCTGTGTGACATTACTCAAACAGTGATTAGTGCAGATAATGCAAGTGTGTTGAGACAAATGTATGAATAGAAGGTAAAAAACCTTCCAAATAATGTTATCTTCATAAAATAAACAACAACTCTTAGCTGTAGTCATCAATACATGTAATGAAAGATGTTTTTTTTCTTTTACCACCACTACATCACTTTTACTTTTACAATGCAGTGATTGTTCTGTCTCTGCAGTGTTCCCAATGTCTCGTTGTGAATGAAGCCATAAAGTCCTTGAATGCATGTTGTTGTTGAGGGAGCTGGTACTTTTAGTGCAAACAGTAAAAATCCCTGCTGACCTCAGTAACTGCTCACTTCCCAGCTACACTCAAGGAGTCCTTTGAACTGTTTGGAAAAGCTCTTGTAGTGACTGATGAGAAACAATCAGGAAGCAACTGTTTGTATCCGTGTAATTATTTCCAAATGTGTCACTTTCCCTACCGTCTTCCCTATGGTGAGTGTTTTCCAAAGAAATAAGTAAATAAAATCTCAAGTTGCATTTGGGTTTGTCAAAAGGTCTGATTATTCAAACAGATTCTTCTGTCCACTGTCTGCAGCAGGTAACATACTGCCTGCTGACAACATTCAGCCATTTTCTATACGTTTGTTTCTGCTCATAAGGTGGCGGGGGGGAGGGTGGCGGTGTCTATCTCCAGCTGTCATTGGGCGAGAGACGAGTTACATCCTGAAAAGGTCTCGAGTTTGTCACAGAGCCACATGTAGACAAACATTCATTCACACACACTCACACCTAGGGCCAATTAACCTAATATGCATGTTTTTGTTCTGTGGTAGAAAACCGCAGTCACCAGAGGAAACCCACACATGCACAGTGTAAACCCACACATGCACACATGCACAGTGTAAACTCACACATGCACAGTGTAAACCCACACATGCACAGTGTAAACCCACATGCACACATGCACAGTGTAAACCCACATGCACACATGCACAGTGTAAACCCACACATGCACAGTGTAAACCAACACATGCACAGTGTAAACCAACACATGCACACATGCACAGTGTAAACCCACATGCACAGTGTAAACCAACACATGCACAGTGTAAACCCACACATGCACAGTGTAAACCAACACATGCACACATGCACAGTGTAAACCCACATGCACAGTGTAAACCAACACATGCACAGTGTAAACCCACACATGCACATTGTAAACCAACACATGCACAATGTAAAACCAACACATGCACAGTGTAAACCCACACATGCACAGTGTAAACCAACACATGCACAATGAAAACCCACATGCACACATGCACAGTGTAAACCCACACATGCACAGTGTAAACCAACACATGCACACATGCACAGTGTAAACACACATGCACAGTGTAAACCCACACATGCACATTGTAAACCAACACATGCACAATGTAAACCCACATGCACACATGCACAGTGTAAACCCACACATGCACATTGTAAACCAACACATGCACAATGTAAACCCACATGCACACATGCACAGTGTAAACCCACACATGCACAGTGTTAACCCACATGCACACCTGCACGGTGTAAACCCACATGCACAGTGTAAACCCACATGCACATGTATAAAACATGCCTGCTATAAACAACTGAACAAAACCCTATTTAAAAATATCCAAACTAGCCCATCGAGGGTCCAGATACACAGCAGTTAAATGCACACTTAGTTCATATTGTATGAATGTTCATATGACTTTTTTTCTCCAACATGTGCTGTTTGATCTTGACTATACAGTATACTGTGTATGTGTATTGTAATATCCATGAGAATTAGTACAAGCACTCAATGTAGAAGGTCCTGTTGATTGTTCACTATTCTGTGAGCAGCACATGGTACATAATTCATATCTCTGTCTGCCATTGAAAATCCTTTATTATTGGCTATGCAGAGTATACGTCTGACTTCTGAGTTCAGTTTATCTATCCTTTTGTGAGTCTCCCTATAAGAAAAGCCAAAGTTAGAGCCAGTAAACTACCCAACATCATGGGCATCAATCATAAAGCTGCAGTGGACCTGAGAGGAAGGACAGATAAGGAGAGTAAGGGCAACAAAACAATAAGGACCATGCAGCTGCTCCTCATTCTGAACCCTGAGCTCTAATACTAAACTTTAATACTGATCAAAGCTCTAACTCAGACCTGATTAAGGCAGATCTGTATCCTAACTAGTCACAGTTTTTAGTTAAAATCCTTTTGTTTCTACATTTAGTTTATTTTTTTCTTTTAACATGCATCCTAAATTTTGTTTAAAAGTTAGATATTTGATTAAATGCAATCTATTTACGAGGTTAATTATCTGACTGGCTTGTGTGCAGGAAAATGTTTATACTGGTCTTACTTTAGTCATGACAAAACACTTGTGTGAATCTTTTTATAGATTAAAGAGCTTCTTAATGAGTCTTTATTTGTTAATGAGCAGTTCAGTGAGCTTCAAAATGTCTGATGTCAGAACTGTCTGTTTGTAGAACTTGATTGCAATTACCTGACACATTAACTACAAGCAAGGTTTATTATTGTTTTTGGGTTTTGCACTCAGTTGTGTTTTTATTGGAAAGAAGGTTTAAGATGTCCAGGCATAAAGAGCTCCATCAGTTTCATCCAATCCTGTTCTGCTTGGGCCATCCTGCATATTTTAGTTGTTTCCTAGCACTATCACATTTTATTTAATGGTTGAATTACTGGTTCTGCTTGTCTTCAAATTCTGCTATAGTCTGTTAAACATCCATCAATTCAAATCAGGTGTGTTGAAGCAGAGGAAAATCTAAAACATGCAGGATAGTGGACCTAGAGAAACAAGACTGGACATTACTGAACCACAGGGAACTTGAGTTATTTGGAATATTTTCAACATTCCAAAACAAAACACCAAATATTAAACTAAAAGTTCAAAAGTAATACAAGAAATCATTTTTAGAAACAAGAGGAACACTTTTTTTCTCACTAACCCTTTCAGAGACAAGAAAATGATACAGTGCAACTAGAACAAAGAAAATCATGAATCTTAATGACTAATCAAACACAGATGTTACATAATCAACTAACCTAACACAGGTGGGGAGGAGATCAAAGGAAAGGAAAAAAACAAGCATTTAAAAACAAAATGATAAATATGAATAATTAACAAAGACATAATTTATGAAACTGTGGAAAGGTGATTAATAAGAGAAAGAAGCATGAAGATCGGTCTTCCAGAAAACCCTCCAACATCAAAGAGCTCAAAAAGAGGAAGAAACCTGGAAAACTACGACTGTTTATTTCATTTTGCATTTAATTGTGTTTGGTTGGAAGAACTGTTTCACTTAATGTTGGATGCTTGAGAAGTCACGGTCAGTTCAAAGTCTGTGAGAAAAGACTTCCACAATGTTTTGTATTAATCACTTGATCTGCACGGATGTTTATTAGAATGTGACAAACCAATTTGGCCTAAAAATATTTTTCCTTTATTTTTTTAGAAACTCTGTAGGTTTACTAATGACTTTCCTTTTCATTGACTGATTTCAAATTAAAAATATGTTCGAAAAACAGTATAAAATAAGAAACCAGAGGTATCAGTCTCTAAATGCGCACAACTAGTGCAACATTTCCAGAATCTTGAGTGTCATTCACCACATTTAAAATATTTTTTGCACAGGCACCCGCTGTCAAGAAGAAGGAAATATAATTAAGACATGGCTAAGGTCCTTTAAACAGGAGAAAGAAAAAAACATAAGAGCCTTTGAGACTTAAAGTCAAAGAAATGTCAGCCCAGTTAAACAAAAAGGTTTTGTTTCCCTTGAGGAATTTGAACATCAGGCAAAACCATATTACACAAGTAAAAACATGTAACAAATACACTGAAACAAAATAGTTTTGGATTGAGTTTCTTCTGGAAAAGAAGCATTTCATTAGTCTGCCTTAAGATGGTGGTTTAGAAAAGAACCAGACAATGTATGAAATGCAGGTGTGTTTCTTTGACACAAGTAATCCCAAGTTTTATTGGCTCTGGACTCTCCCTCAAAGGCCCATGGCCACTTGAAATTCTTTACTGCAAAAACTCTGCAACTTGTGAAGCGTCTTTAGCAGAACAGAGGAGGAGCTGGGCCTCCATTTAGCCTGATTTCCTGTCCTTTAAAAGGATGAATGAGCAGCTTTAGGCCATTGAGAATGCCCTCACCTATAGCACTCTGTTTGATCTCAGCACCATAGCTGCACACAGGCTGAAAGACGGGGCCCTTAATGTTAAGGCTATTCTTAATGAGTCTCTTTGGATTGGACCAACCACAGGCCCCTAAGAAAATGTAATCCCCTTTTGTGGCCCACTGACTTCCCGCAGGTCCCCAAGCCAGCTTCATTTCTTATCAGTCAAGATTACAGTGCTTTAGGTGAGGGAGTATCAAATAAATAGAATACTGCTTTATGCAATCAATGCATTTATCAATTGTTTTAGTATAGAGAAAAAGAAACCATGATGTCCTTATTTGCTAGATTATTTTGTTAGAGTCGTAATAGTTGATATAAATGTACTTTTTCCAAGTGGAGCTGAAACAGTGTAAAGCTTTGTAATATCAGTTGCTGCCGTTTAACAGAATGTTCAGAGAAAGGACTGAATAGACTTAATTTATGGGCTGCATGGAAAATTACAGAAAATGTGAGTAATTCAACAAACCACATCTCCGGATTTCATTTGCATTTGTAAATATTACACTTCCCAGAGGGAGGAAAAGATGACTATGAAATTAATTTGAAGTCTTGCGGCTTTTGCACAACAAAATTCTTCATTTTTCAGGACTGAGTGCTGAGAAGTAGAGTTGTTAATGGTGCCCAACAGGCTGCATTTACTTTGGCTTCACTGTGTTGCAGCAGCTCGGCTTTGTTTGACTCTACTCTGAAATCTTCCACTGTGCTCAGTTGCCCCTTTGTGTCCTTGTATTCCCTAAGCTCCAGTCCATCCCTTTGTTTGCTTTGGTGCAGTTTACGTGGCAACAGAGCCCATGGCCCCCAATCAGAAGCCCATACCACTGACAGGCAGGGGTGGGAGGATAAGGAGGGTGTTGGTGAGAGGAAAGCCAGAGGGAGAGACAAAACACTCCCACCGACACACGTTTTCATGCTTGTATGACCACACGTATGAATATTCAAAACCAGAAATCTACCATGAATTACAAATGGTGGCTTACCCTGAACTCAATCACCATGAATATATAAAAAAATGGATGGGAATAAAAGACAAAAATGTAAACACAGAAACTGTTTTGCTCCTTTATAATACATTGTGTGACAGCTTGAAGATGCTTCCCCTAAACGCATCCGCACAACTCCACCTTCCATTCAGGGGAAGTCTTTGTCTCCTTGGAATGTTTTTTGTTTATTTCCTCTCCTGTCACCTTTAAGAGATATCACAGGAATCTGGAGAGTTTTACACTTTGAAATGTTAACTACCACCTGTCAGTTTAACAGGATCTCCAAATCACAAGACATTTTACCCCAACCGGTTCCTTCATCCTAACTCTACATCTGCCCTGTTCTTATCGGGGTCTTTAAAGGGGGAAACCCCCAAACACCATTTAATCACTAATGTTGTCCAGCAAAAATGCTGTTTTTTTTCTCCCAGAGGAGTATGTTTTCACTCAGTACTTCAAAGGAAGTTTGAAAACTGATCCTGTTGTGCAACATCAGGCTATTATCCTTCCATTCCTCCCGCTCGTTCCTCCCCCTTCTCCTCCTCACCTCTTCTATGTTACCTGGAATTTGGGCATGGTGCTCATATTGCAGCCTGCTGATTGACTTGCAGCCATGTTGTCACATCTTCTAAACTTTTGCCAGACTTTAATCAGAAGTGCTGGCTCTCGACCTTCCTCTCTCTTATAAAAACTTAGAAAACCTCAGTTGATGCCGCTTGCTGAGGGAGCGAACATCTATTTGAATTTTTATTTGTTTTGAGGTTTTTTATTGTTTTCTGTTGGACTTATTTTAAAGAGTTCACATCATTGGTCTGTTAACTCAGAAAAAACACCACAAATAATTTGAGTTTTAAAAGCCTGAACAGATCAGTCCTATAAAGGAGTATTTTTATCATGCAGTAAAAAGGTTAACTTCATCTCTGTGTGATTTCAGTCATTTCATTACACTTTGATTAGTCACTCAATTTAAATAAAAGGCCAAAATGTGAAAATAACTGAGAACAGGAGATGAATTGGAATCAATCATTCCAAAAAATCTCAACCCATTTTAACTGTTTTATAGATATTTTTACAGCTATATGTAATTATTAATTTATTTGTTGTAAACCAAAATATTTTCTATTTTAAATCTTGTTATAGATAGTAGTGTTTCTTCAAGCCCAACTCATTTTTGTTTTTAATTGCACTGATTTCGATGCTGATGGACTTGAAATCCATTTACAACTTTTAAGTGAAGCACTAGTTGTGCAAACAGAAAATTCTGACTAGAAACACAATTTTGCAACGACAGTGTTAGTGTTGTAACAAGTAACACACATAACCAATGTTTCAGACCATGCTTTGAGCTGCTGTTGACACTTTTAATCTATTCTGTTTTTCTTTTGTCTTACTTTGCAGAACTTTAATTAAGGCTTTGAAACATAACGGTTAGATTTCGACATATATAATAAATTATATTTTGTTGCAGAACCCTTTTTGTTGCAAACATTTTTCATGTTATCAGCTCAGAGGACTCTCCACACCTAAAAAATTACGACAGCAGCTCCAGTTGGCTAAAAATGAAACTTTGTTTTCAGCTCATTGTGCTGGACAAGCACCAGAAGTCATTTGTACAAAAGAAATGAAATATTTATTTTATTATTCACTGAACGTTTCTCTTGATTCTTATGAGATTATTCGTAGCATTAAAAGCAGACGTCTATAATATCAGACTCATCAAAGTGGCATCTTCACTTGTGTTTTATTGTATGAGATTATCATATTGCATGACAACTGTTATCAACGTGCATGCTGTGACTGAGAAAAACTTAACAGCAGAGGAACAAAAAGCAGCTCTCTGCTTTCAGAAGAGTGGGTTTTACACTGATGGTGTTTTTATTGAACTTTTGTGCTGTAAACTTGTCAAGTTAATTCACTGGAGAATGCCGTCTGCACACTGTCGCACAAGACAAACAAACACATGCTGGATTGTGTTAAACAGAATGGAAGTCCTCGGGGAGCAGTTCCAAATATTGATACATGGTCTGACAAGGAGCAGATCTTCAGCTGAAACCTTTCTCTGACTCATTGGGCTCCAATTCTTAATAAACAAAAACACTGAGCTGCAGGTAATTATTGTCACTCAGTTCCAGTCAGGTTGATGGAAAGTTGTCCAGCGGTAAACATCTGGATCTGTCCTTGCATAGAATGTATTATTACAAGTTATTAGAAGGTAGAAGACAAGTCTCATGCATTTGCTCAGGTATTTTTTAAATTGGAAAATGTGTAAATAAATCAAAGTAACTTCAGCTCTGGTTACGGCTCCTAATAGAATCCTTTTTACTTTTGTTTATTTGTTTGTTTTGGAATCTCCAGTCTGAAAGAAGAACAAAACAAACCAGATTTTTCAGTTTAAAGGGTCGAAGACAAACGGATGTTAATTTAAAATGTGACTCCTGATTGTTCACAGTATTTATTCCATGTTATTTCTGTTTCCCTTGAGTCCTGCATTCAGCAGGGTTATCTAAATGCTAATGTCTCCATGTATCAAAGTAAAAGGACATAAATTGACACAAATGGTGTAATTTTAGATTTCTAACAGAGCACGTTGGGTTCTTGCATCCTGCTACATCACATTCGGTTTTTGTCATGAAGTTGCTGGATAAAAATCAATGATTATGATGTCAACTTTGCCAGAAGAAAAGAAGAAGTAGGAGATCAAGTGTGGAATTTGGGTTTAAATGACATTACAGGGGTATTCAAGAATTCCTAGTTTCTTGACGTTTATTTTATAAATACTTCACTGAATGATGATATTCGTTTGTTTTTCCATTTCTTTCCCATCTGGTCTTTTTCAGTAAACGTGGTTATGACGTGGTCATGTCAGAGAATTATTTGGATTCTGACTAGAAGATTTTTTTTTGACTCTGTTTAAATCATCTGGGTACAGCGAGCTCATGTTCTTCTGATCATGCATTAGTCTGAAGCTTGTCAGGCCTGGAAATCACCTGGCTACAGATAAATACCCCAGAGGAATTTGTGGTTTTTCTGAAGTCAGCAAGGCGAACAGGAGTGAAAGCCCTCCTCTGGGCCCTCCAGCCGCCCTTCGTTGTAAAACATTTCTAATGGAATCTGACCTTCATTACATTCCAGGTTTTGTCTAGTGTTAGCTACAGTTACATGTTTCCCAGATCAATTATTTTACAGTTATAAGGCTCTACTGCTGAAACTGCTGAATACAAAAGGAGAATCAGAGAAAAACCTCCATCCTTTTACAAACAAAATCTCCTTTCTTGCTTTATTTTACCAAAAACAGTGGTTGAAAATATAACCTGAGTTGGTTGTACCAGGTGTTGTAGTCCTGTTTGAAGACAGAAGAAGTTTGGTTGTGAAATAATTGCAGGACATTGAACCACAGGACTGATTCCCACGTTTGACTCTTTATTTAATCACCCTGCTGTTTGGTGTTTTTAGGATTAATACTTCCAAAGTTTGTAGTCGGGTTGTTTGAGTTTTTGAAGAAACTCTTTGTGTCTGAATTCGCCAGTAAATGAAGAATAAGTAAAATAGAAGTACATCCACCATCTGATATTGACAGGTTGGGGTGGGCTTGTAACTACGGCAACCAACACAATAAGCTCTGAGGTGGTCACAAGGACATCCTGCTTTGTCACAGCGATGCCATTATCTGGTTATTTATTATGCACCTACTTGTATTAACATACTGTATATTCTCCAAAATCCCAAAGTTAACATTTAAATTTTCCTTCATATTTGAAGTATTTCAAGCAACAAAATTCAGGGATTAGTTATGACACAGTTTAAATGTAAGAGACAGAATTATATTGTAGCTGATCCCAGTTTAATTTTTAATTTATTATTGCTTGTACCAGTTATGACCTTTCTCTTCCTTATTAAGTCCCTGTCATAACTTCTCATTTACATGCCTGTAAAAATGTTGAAAACAAGAAGCATGTTAATTTCATACAGAAACTACAAAAGTACATTAATAAACAGGGTGAGATTATATTCTAGCTGTTTGTCCATTGGCTCACTGTACACATGTATTAGTCATTGTGTTATTTGGACACCAACACAGCTCTGCCATCATCACCCTCAAAGCACCAATAAGAAAAACAATTCTTTGAACATCATTATCATCGTTCAAGCAGAGGCTTGTAAAATGTAATCCAAGCACTCAGACTGGTGTGTGACTGTGTGGATAAACAACACTGCAATAAAACCTGTACATGCACCAAAGTGAGTTTTATGTTTTGATTTTTCATAAATGGTTTATAAAGATTTAGGTTTTCCTTTATGACCTGAATGTGTTCAGTAAAGACTTGGTGTTTTACAGCTGTGTCACAGTTTGTGCATTGAGAAGATTTGCAAGTGGTTGCTCTAAAATACTTTCATTAGAAGTGAAAATTCATCTAGTTTGTCTTCCTTTGGTAGAGAAACATCAAGCGATCTATACAACATGGTGATGTGTTAAATCTGAGTGTGCTAGGTATTGTTTTCCTTACGTTCCACTTAATGCAACCACAGCAGCACTGATACTTCATTTATGCATGAACACACTGCTGAGGCTTTATGTTTTACAGGAAAAAGAATCCCTGCAATGTGGGCATGTTTTATCCCCAGAATGTTTAAGTCATGAGACTGTCCTACAGTTCAGCTTGTGCAGGCGCCCTTTATTCTCTGTGTTTCTCTGCTTCTTTCTCTCCTTTGTAATACTCTGTTTTTCTTCTTGTATCGTTCTTTTTTTTTGCCTTGGCTTCATCCCGCCTTCAAAAATTAACAGTAAGAATCGAACAATTTCCAGAAACAATTGAATTTAAATGCATCACAAAGCTGGAGCAGAAATATAACTCCAGTTAAACAAGCACTTAGAGAATGATGGGAAAACGCTGCAGTGTTGCCAAATGCACATTTGGTGAAGTCCAGAATTGGGAACATTTCTCAGCTGCTCAGGCAGAAATAATCTCATCGGCTGATTTACTTTCACAGCTGGACCAATTAAGGCCTTTTTCTTTCTTTTTTTTCTGTGTGTAAGCACATTCCTACTCTGTATGGAAAGCTAAATGTAATGGGAAAAAGAGTAAATCCTCACTGTAACATGAAGCACAAGGCAAAAAGCAAGAAGGATTGTGAATAATTGTTCAGGGTAATTAATGTATAATTCTTGGAGGTAACAGACTTTGACTATTAACTGTAAACCTGACTTGGTTAGCAACTATTCTGCAAGTTAAAACATTGTAAAATGTTAAAAAAGCAAATATTTGTACCCAGAACTTGTGATTTTTAAGTTAGATTTCCTATTTTGTCTTGATTTGCTTGATTAGATTTCACCTCGTACTAAACTCCTCTTAATTCTGTGATTTTTAATTAACTATCTGGCAGTTTAAAGCAGTTCCCATCAGTGTGAAGCATTTCCTGTAAAACTACAAGCCATACCTGATTACCTCCTCTCTCTACCTCACACTGTGCACTGAAGCTGAGATACCTCTGCTGTTTAATGGAGTAGAAAGAAGCACCCATGAATAAAACACAGCCAGGCAGAAGGAATCACACTCTCTGGAAGGTGTTCATACGCTTCTTGCACAGGAATGTGACATATAATGATGAATCGGAAGCACCATGGGCAGGTTTTTCATTGGCTTTTATTTACTGTAAAGAATAAAACATTTTAAATACTTAAAGCTTCTCTTTCAGAAAAAAAAAGACAATACATCTGGTTTTAGTTCTTCAGGTAATGTGCAGCTTCAAATGGATGTCTAGACCAATTCCAGGGTTTTGGATGAAAAGAAAGAATATCCACCCCTAAATACTGTAGTTTCCAGTTTCACACATTCATTTATGTGCTAATGCCTAAATAAATTGAGTCTGACAGAAGACACTTAACCAGTTATGTCTATTAACATTATCATTCACTGGAAAGGACTATTTTCCCAGCATTTAATTTAACTCTGCTTTTATTGAACATTGTGGAAACTTTTTTGGATTGTCCACAAATTTCATTTAATCTCTAGTTTATATTGTACTTATTCAGTGCTTTGCAAAAACATTGGAACAATTTGTCAGTTTTATTCACTGAAATAAAATGTATTTTAGGGATTCTGTTTGCCAAAATGTCTGAAGATAATTATGAAAACTAAAACAAAAGGTTTGGAGGTTAAATGTTTGGCACATGCACGCTGTGATTTTTGTTAAAAATTCAAGGCACAGCTCCGTCTGACCCGATTGATTTTGTTGTACAGCATATCACAGATTCTCAGCCGTAATGATATTTGGACTTTGATCTGGCAGATCCAAAATGTTTAAATGATCAGATATTAATGTTAACAAATAATGTAAAAGCCTTCATGTTCTTGCTCTACATCATTCTTTCCTCATTTAATAAGAGCTCATTAAAGGGTCTCATAAAAAAGAAATGAGGCTTCCTGCCACTGCCCCGATACATGGAATCTGTTTGGCTGTGATTCTACAGCCGATCTTCATTTCTGTGTTCAGTCCGCCACGTTCAGCAGAATATAAACCACTGTTTGTTGTTTGGGTTAATGTTCTGAAAAAGCCAAGTAGACTAGGTGCTAACAAAGAAACATAATAATATGATGATAAAAACATCCTCGGTCTTTTATTTAATTGATTGTTTTTGCATGTAGTTTAAACTAGTTCCTTCTGCTCTCACAGCCACACAGTTATTTCACAGCCCTTGTAACCTAACACCTCCTTCATGCTCAACATGCCATGACAGTGCTCATCCAATCCAAACGTAACGCTATTGTGGCTGAATGCACCTGGATGGATTTGTATTGGGATGGATGCTGAGATCTGATGGTTTTTGTGCTGGTGGTCCAGGAGCTGGGCTCTTCCTGGAAACTAGATCCTGACAGGGTGCAGAGGTCAATGTCAAGGAAAACACTCTTAAAATATGTAGATTGACACAAAAAATGTGTTCTTTGTACATTTTGTCAGTTTTCAAAGGGCACAAAGATTTATGTTTTTTTTGCCTGCAGTTTTAAATTACATCACATTTCATTTTGGGTAATTAAAAGTAATTGACATTAATTTATGAAACCACGCCGACATTTAATTTTACCTAAGATTAGTACCTTGTGGCCAATTTTTACTTAATTTATTTTTTCTTAATTGCTGTGAATATGTTACTTAAGCTTTTTTCTTTTGACTGCCTCAAACTACAAATTTAAAAAATGTAATCTCTTAAGTTTAAAGACACAGAACTTCACGCCAGTCTGTATTGACACAAGGACATTTTGGCCATATTCTCCATACGGGCTTGTTCAGTTAGACACAAGTTAAAGAATGAAACACCTGCAAAAAAACGTCCATAATGTAGCAAAAAACACATGTTTTCATAATAAACATAAACATTAATAATGCATTAATCATTTACAGAAGCAGAACAACAAATACAGATTGAGGTATCAGCACAAATCAACATTTTAAATCATTTTGACTTGGTTACTTGCATCCTGCAGCCTGTTGTCAAATAACTAAAAAAAGCAGATCATCGTATATTTAATTGATATAATTAATCCTTTATTTTGTATCTAAAGCTATTTCCAAATGTATATAATTGACAAAACAGATCTTAATTAAATAGCAGTTTTAAGTTGATAGATTTATGTTGTTCACATGCACTAAAACTTGTTATAAAAATCCCTGTATTTTTACTTAAAAAGCACCAGAAATTTTAACCAAAGTTAATCTAAAGTGTCCAAGAAAGCTTTAATATTTATCGAGTGATTAAAAATACCTATAATGTGTGACGTGTTTCTGCTGAGTCTTTTTAAGAGAAAGAAATAATCAGTTTAATTCAACGATTGTGAGCTAGTACAGTGCTTTTACATCAAGTAGTAACAGGTTTAGTGAGTTGTTGAGGATTTAATTGTTGTAAACAGGGTAGACTGTAACAATCAGCACGCTGACAGTTTCTTCATCTGAATGAAAACAAGTTCAGCACTAAAGTCTACTTGAACCTGAACTCTGCAATCACTGCAGCGGTAAAGAACTTTACCAAAGAGCTGAACATGATTGTGTTAATGAGCAGTCATTCTATTTAAAGAACATGCTTAATTGAGCTAAAACTTTTTTTTTTTTTCTGAACTGAGGCCTTTATTAACTAGAATGTTACACTCGGAGGTGATGTGGCCTTTAAAATGTGTCTGAAGATCTCCCTGTAGGCCTGACATCTTCAATGAATCCACAAAGACGTGTCTTCTCTCCCGTCTCGCCTCCAGATCATTTAATTAATTGGAAGGTTGGCACGGAAACAGATGCAGCTTTATTAATTTGTTGTTTTTTTTAGTTATAAAACTTTAGTTAACTGGGAAAACCTATTATACTTCTTCCTGTTTTACAAGCTGAACAGTTGGACAAAATAAGAGCTTCAATGTAAAAAACACAAAACATGTCAGAAAGTCTACAAATCTGACCCGTTCGGTTTCATTTTGTTTTTGTTTGTTTGTTTATTTTTGAAAAAAAAAAAAAGAGTAAAAGCAAGACAAACAAACAAAGAATTTGTTTTTTAATCACAGCACAAAAGTTACTGTAAAGCACAAACCTGTTTGAAGAAAATATCACAAACAATCATTTATTCAGGAAGTTTACAAAACTTTACATGTAATGCTGTTCGATCAACAAGTCTGTGTGATCACTTCTTGGTCGTATATAAAGTTGATAGTTTTTGTGTTTGTTTTCCACAACAATTAACATATAGTTTTATTTGTAGATGCCATTAACTCTGCAGTTGAACCCTTTTTACTGTCTTTCTCTTTCTGCAGCCAGAGTAGAAGCTCTGAGGTCAGTGCTGCAGCTTGTTTCTTGAATTTTCAACACTTGTCACATTTGTTTGACTACCACATCAACACTTGAACTACTGTAGTGTTTACATGAGCAGTCATCAAGTCTTAACAAACAAAAAGGAGTGTTGTCTAGAGAATATCTTTTCTCAGCAGAAACCCAGTGAGAAAAGCATTAAAATTCTGGACAAAATCTTTTACTGACAGTGAATCTCTGGGAAGATCAGAACACAAAGGACCAAACACATTAATGAAGGAGATGAGGTCAAGCTGAAGACAACGATGGAAGTGCCAACTGTAAATGTGAGGTTAAACTAAAATTTTCAGGCCACATTGATATACAGTAACCGAATGCTGACCTTCAGGTGATGACATCCAGGAAAAGGATGTCTTTAAAACCTTTGCATTTTAATTGCTGTCTGTTGATCTGATCCAGACTCCCTCTGTGCTTTTATGCTGCTGTCTCTCCCTTTGCTGAATAACTTGCATTCCCTAGTTGCTGCATTGCCTCGTATTATGTAGCATGAGTGCGAGCAGAGGCCTGGCAGTGCATGAATAGGGTCAGTTAGATTTCAAACCTTTCCCGATGAAAAGAGCCTTGGCTGTGGTTGGAGACACTGGAGCTGCTCCCAGCAACTTCACAAAGGCTAGCTTTCAAAAAGGAAAGAAGATGAGGGAAAGGTTAGAGGGTTTCTTTTTCTTTTTCCCCTCCTTTTTACCTCATCCTCCAAACAAGCCGAATGAAGGTTTGTTGGGAAGTAGAAGAATGAGAATAGTGGGTTGATGTGACATAAGAGGCCCACAGTAAAGAGATCTGTTAAAATAAATTATCCCAGAAGAAGTGAAGTTAGACTCAGAAGAAAAGGAAAAGAGTAGTTGTAACTGGTGGAAAGCTGAAGCGTTGAAGAAATGTAGAGATTATCTTTTTTCATATTAGTGTGACTGATGTGTGATGGACAACTACTGCCAGGATAGTTCAGTGGGAGGGTTTTTCCACAGCACTGAGTGGTCTTGTGGATTTTTTTTCCTTTCTCTGATGAAGCCCTGAAGGTGTCAGTGTGAGTTTCTACAGGCAGAACTCTTCACCAGGACGTCATTTTGTTTCATAACTTACCTGAATGTGTGATGTTTGTGTGGATATACGAAACATGATTAAAAGGAGTTTAATGGGCAAAAGTCTGTCATTCTTTCATTTTCTTTATTTTTTTGTTTTTATACAAGAAACCAGATCTTCTTGTAATAAATTCAAATGGTCTCGCAGGATTTCTTCAGACTCTCTGCATTTCTTTCAATTTTTTTCTTAAATGTATTTAGCTTCACAAGTGCAGAAAGAGTCTAAACAGGTGAATGAACAGAAGCTCAAAAAACTCCATGTTTTCACCAGGTCAGCTGATCATAAAGAGAAAAAAAAATGAAAGAAATAAAGAAAATAAAGAAATAAAGAAACGTGTATAAAGACATTTGAGCTATTTTAAAAAATGACCTTTGAATTTAACTTTTCCAAAAAACCCTGGATGAACTGAAACATCTAATCCAGCCAGTTTGTTGCTTATAAAGTGACTGATGTGAGGAATATTCCTATGGTTGAATTCAGACCGTGCAAAAAAATCGAACTAAAGTCATGTCACGCTGAGAGGCGTAATGACCATGATTTTAGAATGAGGAGTTAAGTGAGTACTTCAAGTCTGGTGATCTTTCCTAAAAGGACTTTAAAAAAGTCATTTTACAAAAGTGACAAAAATACATACCAAAGAAATCAGTTGCAATCAAAGATACAAGATACGCACAAAATAAAGAAGATACAATGAAAAAGAACATGGTTTTATGGTATTAGAGGAAATGAGGAACGGGGTGTGAGAGGAGGACAGTGGGGACAGACAACCAACAGAGGATAGAGGACTTTAAAAGACAGGAAGTAATGCAAAAGAGAGGGACTTGATGTGGAAAATGGTGTTAGAGAGAAAATGACAAGAGTGAGTATAAAGGAAGGTAACTCATGTGAAGGAAGGAAAAAGGGTGAGAAGACATCAAAAGGAAGCAGAGAGTGAGATGAACCAAGAGAGGTTGGAGAGAGAAACAGCAACAGGAGAAGGTCTGCTGCATGTCTGAGAAACCTGGTTTTAAAATGCCAGCTCACACAAAAGAACAGGTGTTTGGAGGTTTAAGGTTTCAGAGCTGATGGGATAACAGGGATGTTGACATTTGTGGATAACAAAGAAAAGCCTGTTCATAGACGTAATGCTGTTTTAAGGGAAAATATGAGCAAAAGATTAAGACATTAATGTTCTTGTGATGATGACAGGCATGAGACATTGTTCTCTGATTCTACAAATCCTGACACATGAATATCTTGTAAGTAAAGTGTAAATAAAACAGAAAAAAAACTACATTTCTCCTGATAGAAACATGATTTTTTGGATATTTTCTTTTCCCAGCTGAAGCTGAAGAGTGTGTTTTCTGTCTTCTGTGCAGTAGTTAAAGTTTTCTAGTAATAGTTGAATGATCTTGGGTCCAGAGGGAAATCTAATGCCTGAAAAGTATGACCTCCAAGGAAAACAAATTACTGTTTTAAGTGTCACATGTTGACAGGTGAGAGGCCCGGCCTTCACAGCTCATTTATTGCAGCTTTTTGTCAGAAGATATTGTCCATTTGCACGCCAAGGCCACTGAGTGTTCTTGTTTGGCTGCTGATGTGTGCAGTAATGCATGCTTGCAGATTTCTTGCATGATGATGAAAGGAATAGTGTTACAGAACAGTCTGTCAGATGGGGTGAGGGGGGGTGCTTTAACTTTAGAGGCATTGATTTATAGTGTTTAATACTTGCAAATCCACCATGTACTTTTACAGTAACTTCTACAAAGTCAGAACATGTTCAATTCCTTAGATGAATGTCAAAATCATCAACTTTCATCCCTACAAAATAGAATCTAGTCAGTTTTTTTTCAATAACATCTTCAACTTTTGTAGTCTCACTTTTTTCATTTTGTCTATTTCTGTCTGTTGTAGCAGGTTTTAATGTCACAAAGCTGATTGATGCCACCCCAGATGATGATAATGTACATGTTGTCATACATAACATGAACGTTATCCGTGTGAATTTACTTTATGGATGAGAGTCAGACTGAAAGTAGGTCCTTCATCATCCACAGAGACTTTTACACCAATAAATAAATACATTAAAAACAAACTGAAAGTGTGTTTTCTGTCCATCAGAGCTCATTCATCTAAATGACTGAAGGTTTTTTTGTGTTTTCTCATCTACCTTCTCGTAAGGAATGAGTCATGGGAGACTTCCATGAAATTAATACCAGATAAAAAACAATTATATTAGATTAGACAGGAAATCTCATGTTACATCATGAAGTCAGTTGATCATGAGGCATGTTTTTCACCATCTGACATGTTAAAAAGAAAATGTAATTAAACATAATTCACTATAATATATTTTATTCTACATTTCCACCATTTACAGTAAAAACAAAGTTTCAGTGTTTTCCAATTAAAACTGTAAGCTTTCTGGGCAGTTTAGATTTTGTCTTCCTTCACATCAAATTTTTGATTTAATTAGTTTTAGTTAAATAAACAGAACTGATTTCATAGTTTAATGTTTTTTATAAGGTGTGACATTGTTTTACTTTTTTACAGGGATGAATAATGTGCAAACTAAAATAACACTGCAATGCTTCAAATAGAAGACAACAAGCTTATCTTGAATAAAAGTTGTTTGTATTTGGTTTGGACTTGGCTGTAGTCCCAGTTCTGTCAGGGGAGGTACAGCCAGTTAGCTACACTGACTTCAACCTAACAATTTTAACTTTCGACCAAATTATGTGCCCTGGCCTAGATACACATAAAATGTAACAGCCTGGGGCTTCTGTTTCATTCCATTCTCCTCCCTAATCATATTTCAGGCTTATTCTCACATGGGCAAACTATGTCCCTCTAAGGCACAAAGCAGGAAAGTGGTGTAGATGGAGGGTACCCAACAGAGTCGCCTGTCAGGTGCGACAAATTAATGGCAAATCCAAGCCGATGCTGCTGCCAGGCAGACAGGGGTGGCAGCTGTTCGACGAGAGACTTGCTCTCGCTGCTGCACACATTAATGTGCCATGGAAACTTGTTTCAGGCATCACTGAGACGATGTTTACCAGCTCTGATGGCTTCTGAAAGGTGAAGCGTGGATGAAGGGGGAGCAGAGACCAGCTGTTAGTGAAACCTGATGGATCTGACTCAGCACAAGAGGCTCTGCTGTTAATGATTGCTCTCTGGAATGTGTTTCACATTACAAGAGGTGAAAATCCATGGTTACAACATGCAATCTTCAGTCAGAAATATCATCCCTAAGAGCTTTTTATTCAACAGGACATGAAGATTTCGGCTGTGTGTGATTTATAATACAGTTTCCTTCTTATCCTGCCAGTGTAATTCCAGTATTCTGACCTTTTATTCATCCAACCACAGTTTACAGATTCAAGCTTCTGAAACAGTGAGTCTTGTCGTCATCAGTTCACAGAGTTTGAAATCGTACCCGGATGCCCGCCCCCATCTTCCGCTCTGTGCCACTGCAGCTGAAGCGTGTTGGTGTGATTGGTCCTGAAAGCCTGCACTGACCGGAAAACAACTCCTAAAATTATAAATAACCTCCCTCCTTTAATCCAGGGGATCCACGATGGGAAAGTGCCCCCTTCGTTCACACATCCAATCAAAGTCTTTAGAAAGATCAAAGGTGTTTCTGGACACTAATGCAAATCTCTACAGATTAACACCAGATGAAACCACTGTGGAATTTTCAGTAACTCTGGGTTAAACCCTGAGTCTGAAAGAGAAGCTAATAGCTGCAGCCGAGCTTGATGTAAAACAATTTGCCAATCCAGAACTAAACTAAAGAACAGAGTCTTAATGTTGCTCGTGTTTGAACACAATTCCACAGCACTTCATTCCACACTTGCATTTATTGTTTTTCTCTATTTGTTTCTAATTGCTGTTTATTATCAGTATGCTAGTATTTACATTATAACTTTCACAGATTTTCAAGGTTCCTCAATATGCATCTATTTAAAAATCTATCTGCTGCAAAAAAATGATGTTTTTTTAATTCATAATTTACTGTTTAAAGTTTTCTGTACACTTTTATGAGTGCACATATCCTTAATGTATGTAGCAGAATGTATGCAGCTCCTGTAATATTGTTAAAGCCCCTTTTAAACTTTATAGATACATTTCAAGAAGAACATGAATTAGCATTAAATATTACAACACTTCTGCAAAGTCAGCATTCTCAGTTCACCAGTGTCCTTGCTTTGACGTGACAGCGTGGTCAACAAATTTGACTGGCCATTAATGTAAACCATAAAAAGAAAAATATATATATTCTGACATTTTTATTATTTTTCTTTTCTTTTCTTTTGACATTGTTTCCAAATAAACTCTTTTTTAATCACATCCTATATTAAAAAAAATCCAAAATATTTTGCAGACTATGACTTATGTTTGAATAATGAGGCATCTTAATTAAATATCTGGTATGCAATGCTATTCTTCATTCAAACATGAGGCATATTTTCTTTTTTTATCTTAATTTTCCTAATCATATCTAATTTTAGACATGATGAAGCCCAAAATTTTGAATTTGGGGTTTTAACTTGTATGTTTTTGGATATAGGGATCAATCTGACTCCATCTGACCTGCAGTATGAGGTTCCTGGATTTCAGCGTCTGACTTCTAGCAGATTACACATTAAGAGTATCACTTTGTATGTCAGTTAGAGTTTTATCTGCATTCTTTCTAAAGAAATTAATGTTTTGTAAAATCCCGGATGCGAGCGCTACAGGGTGTATCTCTTTGTGCTCCTGTGGCGCTCAACGTGTGTAGAGATTCCCCTGCAGGGTCCTGACCAGTGCAATATCCAAAGGGCTTTGATGAGAGACTTTTGGACTCATTCATCCGTTAAGTGAGCATCCATTTGCAGGTCTGAACTGGTGCACCAGTTAAGTTACAAGTTGTGACAAGCTCAGATGGCTCCCTCAGTCTCAGCCCACAGTATTTATTAAAGTTTATTCAGTTCTCTGTCCTGCAAAAGTAAACACAGTGCCAGGCCACTAGAGAAAGTGCTGACTGAGGGCATATTTTAACCAAGTTGGAATAGAATGGGTCTGAGCCTTATAGCCCCTAGGATACTGACCCCGCGGGGGGAAAAGTGAAGCGCTGCTGATTCTGCAGACGGAGCCTTACTGCTGCAACTACGTGAGCAGAACTTCTTTCCACTCGACTTCGGGTGCAGTCATTTGCAGAATAAAATGGTTGTGTTGCTGGAGAGAGAAAGCAGCAGGGAATGTTGGAGGGGGTGGAAGTGGGAGAGAAAGGGAAAAAGATGATGAGGTAGAAAAAGAGAACTCTGAAGAGCCCTACTCTTCCTGCCAAAGAGGGTAATGAGGAAAGGAGCTGCAGAGAGAGGAGAGTTACTGAGCTCTTCATTGACATGGTAAATGTCAAAGGTGAAGTAAAAATCTCTCGTTAAGCCTGTGGCTTGCCGTTTAAAGAGCAGCAGTGTAATGATGTGAACGCTTGCATCGAATCTCACATCTACAGGCTGCTGTCTGCCATGACTCCCATGAATCCACAAAGACTTCAGAGTGTTAAGAAAGAACAGGATCTCTTTGAAAACAAACAGATAATCCATAAAGCTTTAAAGTTGAACTCAGCCTGTTTGAGAAACAATCAGTAACCTGATTTTTATAAAAGTTCACTGAGCTGAGGCGTCCACTTCACGTCTCAGATGCTTTCACGATGGTGAGCTCACAATAAAACACGTTTTATCATACAGAAATAATCATGTCAAATAATATTGACAAAAGAGACTTCTGATTAAATTAAAAGCATTTTTACATTTACTGACTGAAGTTTTCATAATATTTCATTGTTTAACCAAAATCCATCATTTCTAATTATAATGAGCTAGTAAGTGTTGTACACTATCTGCAAATGATTATGTTGTGTTACTGGCTGTTTTGTTTATTTGTCATCTGTCTGAGGATTTCGGATGTAGGTCAAAGTATGGCTTTGAAGGCTGCTTAGAATGAACGCGTCTGGTGCATGTGCTTTCTTGTGTTCACTCTTGCATGTGTTCCCCGGGCTGTGGTAAACACCAAACTGCTGTTCACATTTCTTTCTACTCGCCTCACTGGCTGGATTCCCTCAACTGGCAGATTTGGCCAACAAACATCTGCCTTGCCCTAAAAGCAAATGACAGCAAACAAATATGTGCTTTGTTTTGGTTTAGTTTTTTTCTGTTTCTGATTTTAAGAAAAAAAAACAAAAAACTCCATCTTAAATTAGAGAGGTATTAAATTGCCTTAGAGCTTATTTCAAATTGCAGTTGAGCTGTTGTGCAAAGAAAAACAATTTCACCAGAAACATTGACGTGCAAAAAAAAAGGAATTTGATTTGTTGTTGTGTTAGCTTGGGCATCTGGAGAGGATTATGGGCTCCAAAGAAGGAATATAAAATAAATAGTCAGGAATTTCTGATATATCTCTGGCTCTTGATGCAAAAAGCAAAATAAAATGATTTTAAATTTTCTACATTTCAGCAAACTGAAGTATCAGATTCAGACTTTTTACATGAAACAGACACCACAGAAACTGCATGTTGTGTGGGTGGGAGACCCTGAGGGAAGAAGATTTGCACAGAGGAAACCAGAATCATCGGAATTCAATTTCAAGATCAAAAGGTTATGACCCCACTTTTGGGGAGAGCCTCAGGAGAAGAGCTTTGAGATTGGCTGCCTCCTTCTGACTCCCACCAGCTCTTCTCTAGATGCACACCCACAAACATGCTGTCAGGCACACATGCTTGAACATTTCATCCACTTGTTTATGACGAAGGTTAATCACTTCCTGAGACCTTGAGCTGTGGCACTTGCCTGAAGCAAACCCAATTTAATTCTTCTTATCACTTCCTGTTTGTTTCTTTCCTCTTGCTCTGCTTGTTTTCATCTCACAAACCTTTTATGTTTAATACAATGATCAGCCCTCATTTTAGATATTTTTGCATCCAAGTAAAGGATGGAAACCTCAGCAAAAATCTCTGAGAAGAAGAAGTAGAGTGCATGGGGGGGGGGGGGGTTTCAATGGACCAGCGAGGCTTAAAGCTCCGATGTTTCTCTACACTGGGTTGTATCGTTTTACTTACCACTTCCCTGCCATCTCTAGTGGCCTCCTCCAGTCTGGTTGTATTTACTGGTGCAGACTATGAAGGCACGATGGGAAACGTCAATTTGGACAAAATAAAATCTACCTGTAATGTTTCTGGCCATCCATCTACAGAGTTAACTGCTTGCACTGCCCTCATGAGGCTCAGATTGACTCTGCAAAGCAAACTGAGATGTAAAGAAAAGGATGAAATAACAGATCTACAGAACAACAACATGAGACCATGAACTTTGAACAGGTTTCTGAAAGTATAACTTCTTTGTTCCCTTTGATCGTCGAGTTCTTTTTGTTGTTATCTATTTGTAGTGGTCAAATCTGTCAAACTCTGACAGCACTATGCTGAGTGGCAGACTGCTGCTCCATAGATGAAAGATCTTTACAGCTGGTCTTTTTTCCTGTAGGTTTGAGAACAACGATCCTCATAACAGACAACCTAATGCTGCATATTACAAATAGGACCTCTATCAAAGTGCAGTCACTGCTGTAACTGTTCATACTGCTAGCCCCCCCAGTCCTTTCAATAATAGACAGAAAGTCATGCTGAAGCGTTTGTTTATTGAATAACTGCTTTAGGAAGGACTTTCTGTAGCTACTTTCATATGCTTCTCTTTACGTTCAGCCCTGTAAGCAATCAAGACCACATTTTAGGTAATTGTAAAAGGGGAAGAGAACCAGCTACACATCTCTCTGTTCAGCCAAACGTAAGTACTNACCACTTCCCTGCCATCTCTAGTGGCCTCCTCCAGTCTGGTTGTATTTACTGGTGCAGACTATGAAGGCACGATGGGAAACGTCAATTTGGACAAAATAAAATCTACCTGTAATGTTTCTGGCCATCCATCTACAGAGTTAACTGCTTGCACTGCCCTCATGAGGCTCAGATTGACTCTGCAAACCAAACTGAAATAACAGATCTACAGAACAACAACATGAGACCATGAACTTTGAACAGGTTTCTGAAAGTATAACTTCTTTGTTCCCTTTGATCGTCGAGTTCTTTTTGTTGTTATCTATTTGTAGTGGTCAAATCTGTCAAACTCTGACAGCACTATGCTGAGTGGCAGACTGCTGCTCCATAGATGAAAGATCTTTACAGCTGGTCTTTTTTCCTGTAGGTTTGAGAACAACGATCCTCATAACAGACAACCTAATGCTGCATATTACAAATAGGACCTCTATCAAAGTGCAGTCACTGCTGTAACTGTTCATACTGCTAGCCCCCCCAGTCCTTTCAATAATAGACAGAAAGTCATGCTGAAGCGTTTGTTTATTGAATAACTGCTTTAGGAAGGACTTTCTGTAGCTACTTTCATATGCTTCTCTTTACGTTCAGCCCTGTAAGCAATCAAGACCACATTTTAGGTAATTGTAAAAGGGGAAGAGAACCAGCTACACATCTCTCTGTTCAGCCAAACGTAAGTACTTTGGCAGAACCACAAACAAACACACTGCCACAGAGAAACTTCATTCCAAACATGAGCGTGTAGTTGGTCATATCTTCTCAGGAGCAACTGAAGCTTATTCATTCATAATTCTTGAAAGCGAAGCATGCACAGACAACATATGGAAGTATTTTTCCATAGCAAACTCCACATGGTAGCAATATTATCCACAGCAGCATGACATGCTTGGAGATGGGAGAGGCATGAGGCTCTGAGTCTTAAAAGAAAACATTTTTTTATACACTAGTTTCTTATAGAGGAAGAACTCTGAAATAAAAATATTTAAAGCTCTATATGGAGGCAATCATATCAACCTGTGTTCTCCAGTAATGCCTGTAGTCAAAAAGAAATCACTGAAATTCCAATCCCATCCTTTTCTTTCATCTGTTCTCCTGCCATTTATCCAGACATTCAGTACTCAGTCTTCATGTCTCTAGACCCTCGTCTTCATCATTATTTCCTTCTCTGCAGCAGTGTTCAGCTCATAATTAGATACTCTCAAGGTCCTACTTCAAGACAAAAAACCCTTTGTGGTGTAGTATACAGTATCTGCAGGCTTTGACTTTTAAACACCTTTCTCTCCTGCTGCAGATTTAATTTAAATTCTTCCTCCTATTAATATTGCTCTGTTCCCATCTGGGGTTCACAAAGAAGCTGTTAATTTCACTGATCAGAGACAAACAGGAAGAATAAATGAGGGAGTGAGAATCAAAACCTTGAAAATCCAAAATTGGTTTAGAGTCAATCGGGAGAAGAACAAAACAGAGCTGCAAAACACTCCTCACATTCCCTGGAAAGCTGCAGCACAATGAGCCAGATGGCACGTTAATCAGAATTAACATTCTCTACGTTTAAGCAAAAAATCAAACAAAAAAAACAACAAATATTTACTGAAAGCTCCAGCCTTTTGATGCAAAAACATATGTAGATGTTCAGAATTGTGATTATTACAATAAAAAGAAACAATGTGGCGCCAGTCAGGATGAAAATGTTGCAAATATATAATATTTTGTACGTTAGTATGTTTCCAGCTGTAATTCTGTGCAGAGCTTCTGAATGAAGGTCATGGTTGGTGGAGTTTAGCTGGTGAAATGCACATTGACGAGCATGCAGGCTGCTACATAATGTTCTAAATCCTCTGGAAACAGTCAGGATGTAAAAGGTGTTTTACCTACTTTTTTGCATTTTGACTTGATTTTTATGTAAATGGGATCAAATGGATCCTACGTTGTTCATCTGAAAACATCAGACACATTTTATCATCTTATTATTGTATGAAATAGCCCTATTTTTTTTCCTGTTGTTTTTATTATTATTTGTTAAAGTAGAAAATCATGAAAAGAAAATCCTATTTTCTGATGCCCACCTTCTTTCATGTTCAAGTATTTACTGTATTATCCCTTATAAAGTTCTGTTTTATAAATAAAACTACCAAAACTTGTGAATCCTTCCAGGAGACATGGTGTGGTTTGAAAGTTCTCCCAATGTCAGAGAAAACAGATGAGTGATTGAAAATAAAATGGGGTCATGACCTCGTCTTCGCTGCACGGTGACTTTGTGGCTTCTTTCAGAACTGAGAGAGAAGCAACATTAAATAGATGAATGAAATGATAAAAGTCAGGTGGTTATGCTTAAATATCCAGCAGTGAGTCTTCAATCTAATCATGCTGCTCAGTCTGCACACGATGAAGAAAAGGTTTTTTAATTGCATACAGTGAAAGTTCTACATAGTTTAACTTTCAGTAAATCTGCCTCTCTAAAAGGAAAACATGTAAAGATGATTATTTTCTAAAAAGTTCAGTGCAGTGACAGTAATTTTAGTTTAGGAGTTCAAAGGAACACTTTCCTAATTTCTGTTTTCTTTCTCTGAATGCTGCCACGACCATTTTGAGCAGCACAAAGCCAGACAAGTGCAGTTCCTCCGGACATTAAAATTCACCAGCATCTGCTTCAAAGAAAATCCTTTTACAAATCCAGGAATGCATCTCCTGTGGATTTCAAGCTTTGACATTTCACCAATGTGAATGTCCCCCTGGCTTAACAGCTTGAAAAGTGCATCTTCAGCGCTTCATAGTATGTATTATTCCCCCTTATTTGCCAAGTGAAGTCTGTATAGGTTATATATAATTCATTTTTGTTCCAGAGCTGCGGTAAGGTCAGATCTATTTCAATAACATTTCAACAGTAACTAATATAAATATGTATTTTTGAGAGGAGCTCTTCAGAATTCCAGCCTTTCCTTTTCCTGTATGGATGTGTGAGTCATGACAAAATCAGAAAGAGAGTGAAATACACTGACTGTATAATGAGAAGTGCACATCACCTCCTAAGATGAACAACATGCTTTTTCAATCATTTTTGTTTCATTATACAGTAGTAATGAGTTTCTATATGTGTTTACTGGCAAGTGTTTCTGGTTATTTAATATAAATGCAAAATAAAATCAATTCACATTCCGAGTTGTTAATATTACACTTTTACTCCTACAGCAAATGTGATATTAAGGTCATAATACCAGACTCTGTATTTGCTTTGTGTGTGATTCAAACTAAGGAGGTTATTTCCATTTGGACTTTGAGTCATTTACAATAAAAGATTTAATGACATGTCACCTTTGACTCAAAAAGATTGTTTCTGTGTCCAGTTAATATGAGCCACAGTTATATGGCAATTTAATTAGACCTCTGTCCCAGTTTGCAAGCACAGGAAGAGTCAATTTATCGACTGAAGTATATTTGAAGATAGTTGGTAATGTGCAGCTCCTCAGTATTGGACTTTTTCTGGGTGACATCTTACCATTGAAATTAAAACAAACACACAGAGCACCAAGGCTACATGTGTCAAATATGGCCTAGTAAAAACTAGGTGTAAATAATGTTGGGGGGGGGGGGTTATGGTGAGCAGCAGCGTTTGCTGCAGGGGGATAGAGGCTATAAAAACAGCAGCACCATTTGTCTCAATCTGAGCTGCTTCATGCTGTTTGCCTCCACTGCATCACAATGACTTCATGCATTGTGTTCACATTTGTGTGAGATTCTCTACCTTGATTTAGATTAACCATTTCTTCTCATCAAGAGTTTATTAAGTGATAACATGTTTTACTTATAACAAATAGAACAAACGTACTTTATTTGTTGTTTTTCTTTGTGAGTCCAGCGTTTATTCAGCATCTATTGTGTTAGCAGAGAAAAAACTTTCTGTTCTGTGACTTCTAAATAATAAATAAAGGACACGTACAAATTAATATTTGATGTGCTTATATTCCTGGACAAATAATCACAGACAAGTGAGATCATTTGTAGGGATCTTATAGAACTGTGTACTCAAGAAGATTAAATTTGTTGCAGCTATGGAGAATGAAGACACAATGCCAGAACAAGTAGGACTCGTTCTATGAAAACCATGAATACCAGAGTGTGAAAATGAGTGAGAATACATGTTGTGCAAGCAGATAAGTGAAGATTTTGTCTCTTTTTTGAAAAAGGGAAATCAGATGATTTTTAGAGAAGATCTGCTGGAACAAGTATCAAGCTGCAATGCTTTTAAAACTCAAATCTTATTGTGCAAATTATCTGATTGGTCACATTGGTCAAAAATGAGCCAGTAAAGTGGCAAATCAAAACCCAGACAGTCCATATCTAAATGTGTGATGCCATAAAGAAAACAATGAAAAGCCTGGCATGTTCATCAGACTTTGTTTGAGAGAGTGACCATGTTGTGAACTTATATCAGGAAAATTCCTGAGAACTCTGAGGCTGAAATGTTTAATCAAGTCAAAAAAAGTGATAAAAGCATTAAAAACAAAAATATTATTTCTGCTCCACCCAACATTTGCCATGGATAATAAAGTTTTACAGCCTTCATTTAAAGCCTTGCCATATTTTTTAGAAGTGTTTCATATGTATCCGTTTTCTTTTGAAGCTGTGCTGAGCATTCACACAACTCCCAGGAGTATTAAGCAACCTTTGACACAAATGCTGATTGACTCTCTAGTTCAGAGAAACTAACTAAGCTCTCCCTGAGAAGTCCATTACTACCTGTCCCATTGTTTCTACCCACTGAACCCAATGGCTTGGACTGTGAGATATGCAGTGACTGCTTTGATATATGTCCCACTGTCAAAACTCATTCTATTCCAGCGCTGCTCTGCTCTGCATAAGTGTTTTCCTTTGACACAATGGAGATGTCTTATGTCGAAAATTACAGTCAACATTTTCTGACCCCGGAGAGCACAGAAGGAAACTGTCAACGATAAAACAATGTGTGCTCTTCCATACAACCACTATGAAATATGTTTTTGTGCTACCTGCTGTATGTAGTGATAATAAGCCCAGGAAGGAAGTCAATGGCATTTTAAGTGAAAGGGGAACTGTGACACAAGGACCTGGTCAACTAATGATTTATATCGAGGTGCTACATCACTCCCTCTTCTTCACATGATGTATTATGGCTCAAATCAATTTGCCAATAAAAAGTTTATGATTTTGACTCCAATTACTAAAGTCTCCTATACAGATGTTTGTGGTGTTGAGTTCATTTGGGAGATCTGGCTCATAAAGGTCTCAATTTCAAAATTTACAATGTTTGCCATGAATTTCATACAAAACAAGCTAATGTTGTTTGCAGTTCTTGTTTTTTTGGGGGGGTTCAGCTCCACATTGTGCTTTGATTGTTTTATTTGTGTTGTGTTAAGATCTGCTCAAGAATACAGAACACAGATGGACTTGTAATTAAATTTTTATGCTTAATTACAGCTAGGGTTTGTTCACAAGTATTTTTACAGTTAGACGTGTTAAAAACCAGGTCTGATGTGGGTTAACAGGAGTCAGTGAACACTATAGTGTCAAAATAATGCCAATGATGTTTACATCTAACAGCCACTAATAATATGTCTTATAACACAGTCACAGAATACAATGAGTCTCTATAGATCGGTGTCCAGTCCTGGTCCTGAAGGTCCACTGTCCTACATATTTTATAAGAGTGTATGAATGGAATAAGTGTATTAAGGCTGAGTGGTACTGATGAATGCAGGCATGAGCTGAAAGGAATTGGAAGGCTAATAACTATATATACACTGAAAAATCAGATATGTGGCAGGAAAAAAAAGAAGAACAAATTAATTGCATGAAACCTGTTTATTTCGTGAACTACTGACCCCGAGTTCTGATAAACCATTAAAAGCTGTGATTCTTACTGCAGAGGGCTAATCAAAACAAGGTTCCTGGCATTTGGCCAGTGTTGGACCAAAAAGGTCTTCGATTCATTTGACCTTATGAATCATTTTTGTACCCTCTATATGACCAATCCTCTAATGTTGAAGCCTTTTCAGGAAGTGCTGCACATTTCAGAGCCAAAGGGCACAATGAAATTCCTGTTTTTCTTCAAAAAACAACTTGTCTTCCTTTCTTTAAAGTATCAAAATGTTATTGACAAGTTTGTTTGTTTGTTTTTTTCTTAAGACACAATTTATTCACGAAGAGGTTGGGGGTTGCCTTCACACAGTACTTTTAATTGTGGCATCATGATAACGTAGTTCGAGACCAAGTGCTGACAACTGATTTTTTACATTTAGATGATTTCCAGGTTATATAACATCCCACAAAAAAAATAAATAAATAAAAACGCAGGTCATTTTATTGACTGACAGCTGCTTTTTGGTTGAAGAGAGTTAAAGGGACGATCCTGGTTAAGCTAAAGCATGTGATTTAATATAAAACTATTATTTTTTTATGCTGGTTATCTTGTTGACAGACAAATAACATACATAGAATGATAAAAGTTTTAAATTGAATGTGACAAGCAACTTCACTCCGAACAGAGAGCAGCACAAACCAGAGTCTGAGTCATTTTCTGGCTAAATCATATTCTGAAAACAGGACTCAAATCCACAACAGACTGGGAAGGCTAAAACACATTTTTTTTGGCTTCCTTTGCAGAAAAAAGGTTGTTTCTTAAATAAGTCAAGACAAAGCCAACAAATCCAAAGAGCAATCAATAAAAACCTGTAAACATACAGATAAGCTCTTAGAATCAGAGCAGTTTCAACAGAAGGAAGTGGAACAGACAGGATCAAAACACAAGTGCCAAGCTGAAAGAAACACGTGATGATTTCACTCTGAGATGCACGACGTGGTGCTTTTATGTTATTCCTGTGTTATCAACCACAGGTGTGTGTAATCCAACACAGGTGAACTCAGGGGGAAAAGAGCATAAAGGAGTAAATCTGCTGATTGAGTGAGTGCAATAAAAACAGAAGCAGGATTTAGATTTAATGAGAATTAAACAAACACATAAATGATTGATTCAATAAATCACTGGACATTTTTTAATGCTGTTGCCTCAGATTGATTGTCCAGAAAATCAAAAGAAACTGTTTTAACTGAAGAAAACAGAATGTGATCCAGAAGAAACCGTAATTTCATTTGAGACCTTGTAAAATCTGACGATTATTTGATTGTCTCTCCTTATACTTATTTTTACAAAACCGTCAATTTAAATTCAAAACAATGTTTCCCAACATCATCGCCAGTGTTTGAACTTATTTTTAATTACTAATCTTACAACATCCTCTACTGCTGAATACAACATGAATTACAGAGAAAACTTGTCTTTAAAAACTTTAATTTAAGATTATTTCTTCTTCTACTCTCTTTTTCTTTGTAGCTAAAAATGTCCCAATAAATCTAAATGTAATCCGAGTGTTGCTCTTTGACATAATTTAGCTCAGAATCAACAAAATGAGGAGTTGGTGGCAACCACGAAGAGATGTGTGACTCCTTTGAGTTTGTTGCTCTCCAGCAACTTCAGGGCCAAAGAAAACCAAAAACCTGAAAACAGTCAGCTGATTGGATATTTACCTGGCAGAAGATGTAACACACCCAACTGCAAAGTCTCTGACTGTTCGGACAACGTGCCTTTTCATGCAGCTGCCTGTTTCTTTGACCAGTGAACTCTCTCCTGAGAGTTTGTTACATCAATCATCCAAGGTTATTTTCAGGAAACACCAGGAAACTTTGATGCTCTGCGTATTTTTCAATTTTCAAATACTTAAAATTTCTTCATTTATGTCAAACGTCTGCGTTTAGGGGGACGAAGGCGACGCTGGCAAGAGCCCACCTGCGACAAACCCCAAAGTCACTGGAAGATTTTTTGTGTGTGATTTTCTCTATAGAAGCACATGTAATGCACATCTTAGTCTTTATTTCATGTTGCAACGATATCACTTTTTTCAAACCGATACAATACCAATACTTGGATCAGAGTACTTACCGATACCGAGTACCAATGCCGATACTTCTACCACGTGGTTGATACCCGATACCAGTATCAATATCGGTGCGTCCCTACTTATTAGTTAAGGTGTGCATGTTTAAATGCTTAGTTAGAGAGTAGTACTCAGATTTAAAGTAACTGCCATGTTCAAAAACAAAATGTTAAAACTCTCCTAAAAAAAAACATAAAACGATCTTTTCTTTTCTGTTGAGAAAGAGTTTATTTGACATAAATTCAACTTATACACAGCAATTAACTTTTTTTCCTCCATACAACCCCATGTAAAATCAATAGGACTCATTAAAAATGAATTGATTGGATTTTTATCTGAATGAACATAACAAGTCACTTGGAAAAACCTCCATAATGTGGTAACTTTTGCAGTTGGGCCCAATAATGATGTTATAAAGTGTTTCAAGTTCAAAAGAGCAGCTGCTCGCAAAAACATTCTATAAACACTTCATCGACAACCACAGAGCATTGGGTTTACCCAGTATGACTGTGAATATTTTAAAAATGAAAACTCACACATACAGATGTCTCTTTCAAAAAGTTATTTTACTCCATGCTGGGAAATATGTAAAGCCAGACTGCAGGGTGCCTGCTAGACAAAAGCTCAAAGCAAGAGAATCACAAGCAGCATCAAATCACAAATTTAATGTGTGCAAAACAATTTGTCAGATGAACACTTGGCCCAAAAATCCAACTTGGCACAAATAGAATAACATTTAGAGTCATGAAGAAAAATGTCATTTTAATTTCATTATGTAAAACAAAGATTCACAATATTTCTCTCATTGTTTTGTGAGATTTTGTTATGTGACCTTTGCTCATTGAGATGTGACACAACAGCATTGTCAATCACTAGACTCAGTGTTTGACTGCTATCTGCTGGAGGTCTTTGGCCCATCATAGTGACGGGGTGCAGAGTAGGCAATGGACTGTCAGACCCCTGCAAGCACACTAAAGACATTTTAGCAGAGCAGGCGCCAAATTACTGTAATAGTCTATAGTTGATGAAATGGGTTCCCAAGTTGGTTCCTTATGAAGCAGGACCACAGAGGAAGAACCTGACAAATGCACTAACACGTCCTGGACAGCTTACTAATGTTGTTTGATGGGGAGTTGGTATGAAAGACATTAGTGCTGGCAGCCCTGGAGAGATTACCTGCTGTGTGGGTGTATAGGACAGAGAAGATTTCTGTAGACAGATGGGCTGTATAAAAAGAGGCTTACAGAAATACTGACAATGCATAAGAGAGGACAGAGAGTGACTGCTGAGTGCTGCTTTCTATAAAACCATTAAGGAATGTTTCAAACACCTATTGACAAAAAGTGAGTGAGTAAGCAGGCCCCTTATCCACTGAATAAAAACACAGAATAACAAAATCATCTCAGTCGAAAATTATTGGACAGGAACTTACACTGCAGAACAGTGAAACTGTAACAGTCTGAAGTTGCAACAATAAGATGTGGACTCAAAAATTGTTTCTAATTTATCCTATTTATATTATGTATATCTTATTATGACATTGTTCAGCTCAAACAGAGGAGGATATCTGAGTCATTCCTCTGCAGCTCTGATACTTTCTTCTCCACAAACAAACAATAAGGTGGGATTTTCCTACTATTACTGATTATACTTTAAAAAATCTGACTTCTGAATATATCAAATATTATCATCAGATATTTGAACTAACCCTTGAAGTACTTGTTATGATCCCACATTTTTCACTTCTAAACTGTCTCTTTTGCAACATCCAACACCTCTTTCATACCCCTGAGTGTTTGTGGGGTGTAATCACATGAGCACTTTAAGTCTGTAGGAGTAGTTTGTAAAAAGGTGCCACTATGAAAAATGGATAAATCATATTACTGCTGCTGTGCATTGTGCTATTTGTGGCTAAAAGCTTTGCCATTTAGTAAAAGTCCTTTTTCCTCTAAGCAGTGGAAAATGTACTCAATAAGGTCTTTTTTTAACACATAAAAGTTTTTCCCCATGAAGCCCATAATAATCAAAACCGGGAAAAGTTTTAAGTAACTGTTCTTCTCAACAACCCTATCAAACACTTTTTGTCACAGTGTGGTAAAAACCTTACTTACAGCTGTCTAAGAAAGCTGCATCAAGAGGATAGTCCAATGTCCTAATTTACACAGCAGTGGCACTAAATGGCCATGCAATTTATTTTAGGGGATCGGCCACCAGTGAGAGTCGATACATCACACCAGCACTTGGAATTGGAGTGATGGTGAGAGCTGATGTGCTCTGGGGGGCAGTTTTCCTCAGGGCTTACCTGAGCTGTCGGAGGGAGCAGACGACAGTCTTCTCCATCTAACAGCCTCTCGCTCTAATAACTGCAATTCCCATCCCAGAGAAACCCGCAGCATGACTGATCAATGTCGACAGGTAGTTTCAAGGCCGCTGCTCATATTGCCCAGAACAGGGAGCAGCACATTTTCCTGAGGGCTCAGCTGTATCTGCCTTTTAAATTATATAATAAACTTTATTTGTGTTGCGCTCTCAAAATCATTGTAACAAAGTGCTTTACAAACTATAAAACCAGCAAGCTATTTAATAAAAACACTGATGCATCCAGTTTCTTTGGATAAAATAATGCAGATCCAATTTTACAACACTTGCACATTACTTTTAAAACTGTAAAACAAAACATTTCAACTGTAGTTTCAGCTCAGAGCTGCTGTTAATATTAATGAAAGTGACAGCAGCAGCAGTTAAATATAACTCTGAGTGTATTATGAGTTTAAACACTCCCATAACTAAACAAGCAGAGTGAAACAGAAAAGCAAACATTCTCGGCCTGTGCTGGATGAGCAAAAAGAATTTCACTGAAGATGCACTTTTTATGCTTTCTACTTTGTTTTTCGAAAGAAAATTACAAGTAGACAGCTCAGCTGCAAACTTTAGCACTAATCTCAAAAGCATCACGTCATATGGTCAGACAGCAAACACCCTGCTGCAGTTTCCATGGAAACCAAGGTCTCTCCTCTTTCCCAGGAGAGCGTAAACACTGAAAGGACGAGAGACGATTCTTAGAAATTGTCCCCTACTAATCTTATTATTTCTCATTTTCATGCTGGAATGAATATTGGATTACAAGAGGCGGTGGGGGGGGATTTATGATCCGACATTTTATTGTAATGCACAGCATTCTGCATTAGACCTCGAGCTGCTGAATCCCTGTGAAATGGTCAGGGAAGATGCACACACAACTTTATTTCTATGGTGTTTGTAATGAAAACAGCAAAATGCTTCTGAGAACGTAATTAATATAATTTATAGGATTGTCAGTGCAGCTTTTTGTTACAGTAAATGATTCCACCTAATTATACCACAGCCGTGCTAATGGATCTGTTATAGGCTGTACTGAGGAAAATTAAAATGTTAACATGCTCACATGTTTACAGTTGCAACATGTTAAGGTGCAGCAGAAAGAATGTTCATCCTTGTTCAAAGTGAATTAATTAAATTTGCTTGTAAATGGGCGGAGTTTAGATACAACTTCATCAAATTAAACATGTTTTTCTCAGAACCATAAATGATCATGTAAATATATGATGTCAGTTTCCACATACATAGTATGCACTTTCTACAAGTGTAAAATAATTAAACAGATATGTTTGTTAAGCTCGAGGTATGATGTCATTCGTGATATAAAAATGATATAAACAAATGATAAATACATGCATTTGTTATAGTGTCAGAAAAGTATTGTTTCCTTTGAAAGATTCAGCTCTGCCAGTTTCAGATTTTTGTCTAAGTTTGTTGAAGTGAGAATAAAAATGTACCAAATAAGTCTGGACCAGAGGGTTTCATGAGGTATTTTTGTTGGTAATAAAACAAAACTCAGTTATATCAGTAATGTCTGAATTGTTGTTTGTTCACTTTTCTTAAATCTTTGTGTTGCTTGTAATTCTGTTTTTATTTCCTGGAACAGAGTGTTGCTGTTTCACGGCCGCTTCATTTGCAGGTCTATTGTTTCAAAGTAAGGCAGTCTTTGCTGTCCCCATGTCATGAATCATGTTCAGATATGAAACGGCTGATAGTGGAGCAGAGAAACATTTTAAATCATTATAACTTTCTAACAGACAAGTTTTCTTTGACTCACGAGACACTACTAAGGACAGAGCTCATCATCAGAAGCAGCTTTAAACTTTGAGCATCAGCTCAGAGAACCTGAAACTCCACATCTCCACTATGTCTGCACACTCACATTCCTACTCTTCCTTGTTGTTCTGGTCTGGATTAGGCTGCATGGCATCAGTCTCATGCAGTACTTCATCTTGTTTGTGTTAAGACTCATGTGTCCAACTTGATAAGTGTTCAGTTCTTCTGCAGAATCAAAACAGCTCTGATGGATTTTACAAAACCAATTAGTAACTGCCTCTCAGTGCTGATTAAAAGAACTCACTGTTGCCTATTAATGGCATTGGTAATTAGCAAAGTGATGACAATCCATTACAATCATCATCTCCACAATCTAATCAGGGATATTAGTTATAGAAGGGAAAGACTAACGATTCCTCAAAGAGACTATTTGATCATAAATAAAATCACAGAGATATCAGGTTGTTTATTTGTTTATTTTTACTATAAAAGCGTATTTAAGAGCTTCTAAGAAGTTTTACGTGAAATTAAACTGACGATGAACTTGGCTTTTCTAGTCAAAGCAAGAACTAATTGTATTTATGTGACAGCGTTTTTGCACCCTTACAGTTTTCAAGTGTTTGATAGTTTTAATAGCAAGTTTATTCATTTATAAACGCCTCAACACTAAGTTAGAGAAACATCACTGAACACCAGAGAGAATGATAGAAGAAACGATGGCACTGCCTTCCTGCATCTTCTTCCATTTGTTTATAAACCATCTCTTCATAGTGAAATCCCTCAGCTCATCTCATTGATTCAGAGTTATTACACTAGTAGCAACTGGACAGCAGAGTGCACAAGGCGGAGGATTAACAACGTTAGCGATAAAAGTGCAACTGAATTAGTGTCTCTGTATTTAATAGCTTCCACATAGAAGTGCCACAGCTTGTGGAGCCTTTGGGATTTCATTAAAAGACAAATGCTTCAGGCTTGGCTGAGTTTTGGAAACTGGGGGGAGAACTGATGGTGTTGGTGGAGGGGAGGGGGACAGGTGAAGGAGCTGACAATTAGCAATTAGCCTAATATGTGTAGACATTTTTCAAGCAAAACAGAAGCATTAGGAAGACCAAAAGGTAGTGTACAAGAAAAGCAATGCAATTATTCCTTCCCTAGAAAGTTTAACAGATCCATGGATTAGAACAAGAAAAGTTCATTCCCTAAAAAATACACCACATTACACCAGACCACAATAAATCTAAAAATAAACATTTATCTACATTTTATGTCCTAATTAGGGCAAAAAGATGGACAAAACTGAGCCCAGACCCCCTGTACAACACATCAGCATGTTAACTAAATCTGAATCAGACTCTCTGGGCACATTTTAAATCACTCTACAAAGACTAACAAGTGTTAAAAAGATGGAGTTTATTTTACAAATCTCTATAAAAGCTGGTTGACTGAATGTTTTACTGAGTTATTAAAAGAAAAACATTAAAACGGCACTGAATTAGTAAGAAAAGCGTTGTACAGGAAATTAAAGTCAATGACTTGATGTGTGAGGGAAATATTTTTACTTTAATACATTGAGCATAAGGTTGATTCTCACTAACAGGCGGGAAAAGTTTAACACATTTAAAAAAAAAAAAATTATATGATAATATTTCAACTGCATTTACAGAACAATGGAGTTGAGTAATAATTCTTTAGACAAAACTTCTAACCTGCTAGGTTTTTACTCATCACAATACACATTAGAGTCTGTAGTTCCAGGGCAGCTCTGAGCAAATCAAACAGCTTAAAATTTAGTCATTCAATTCAGTTTTTCCGTTTCCTTCTGTTTTTTGCAGTGCTCAGCCTTTTGCTCAGCATTGTTGCTCAGAGAGTTTGAATCCACTGGTTTTCCTGTCTGCCTCTAAGTGGACTCAACCGTTATTGTGAACAACAGAAAAATGAACATAACACATCTCACTTCAGTATAACTTGAGCAACAGCCTCTGAATTCTTAAGTCTTCCTGCTGAACTGAAGGTTTTTGAGGTTTTTCTCTGCCCCCACAGAAAGAAATGAATAATTAAGGACATTTTTTATTAAAAGGAAAAAAAAATCAAAATGCAAAATTTTAGCACTCGTTATTCATACAGGATTGTAATAAAGATTATTCACTCTTATCCGGTGTTTGAATTCAACATCATAGACAGAGTTAAATGTATAAATGTAACATTAAGGATTTTTTTCTTGTACAAAATAATGTTACACTCATCATTTAGACATATGGATGCTTGCAAGTATTTGTGACCCAAGGGACTGACTGAAGCAGATACTTCTGAACAGTTATTTATAAAAGTTCCTGTTAACTATTTGTGTAAATAATTAACAATTTAAATTAATCAGTCAAAATCCAAGCACAAGTAAAATTCCAGCGTTAGAAACTTTTATAGAAGTGTACAAACTGGCAGGCATGAAATGAAAAGGTGCAGCCGTGCAGGCTCGGCAGGGAGTCATTAGGAACATCTCAACCAAAATCCCTCATATTCATCATGCGTGCCAAAACACAATGGATTTTAAATCCTGTTGATCAGTCAATGACTTGATGTGGTGCAGCTTATTGCCATTGTGTTGACTCAAATTTACTTCAACAAGAAGCACAGAGAAAAGATCAGATGTGGTCCCTTCCAAACATTCGTTATCCTGCTAGCTTAATGACCTGTGTAACACCACATTACCATCATGAATAGTGATGTCAAGGAGTTCTTTTAATCTCATTTTTTAGTTGGACGCAAGCAATCAATGGGATGCGACTGATGTTCAGGATGTGTGTATTTATCCTTCACATATAGAATCTGTAATGATGAGGCCAGTTATGATGCTGTTGCACACGTAACCTAATTGGGAGTGTTTTGCTGATGATATGCAGGATAAGCATCTTTAATTGGAGTCCTAACAAATTTGTTGTTGAAAATGGGAAACTTTCAGATATTTTACCAACCTAATCAGATTCTGATATAAAAACAACCTTCACAAGTGTAAACAGACAAACAAATGTAATCATATGATTTATAGAAAAGTTCAAAAAAGGTTTTTGCACCCAATACAAATACATAATTGTATTATATGTTCATGAATAGTATGATGAGCAGAAAACTCATAACAGACAATTTCATCTTGTTAGTGTCACTCCTACCGTGTGAAGTTCTCCACCATACCAGATGTTAATTAGATAATCAATCTCTCCTAAACTGTAGTGGTCTAAGGCCTTGGTAAAGCACTTTATCAATGTCACTATGTCAGCAGCTCTCCTGTCCTCATTTCCTCCCTTCAGCAATCTGCAAAGTTCAGAGAATTACAGTGGAGGATTTATCTTGTGAATCTCTCAGGCTTACTAAAGTAAAGTTTATAAAAAAGAAAACAGTAAAGACTGTGGGAAAGACAGGCACAACAGTGCTGCAGAAACTTTTCAGGTGATTTATATATCTACAGATGAAGTAGGGGGATGTACCTCGTCTGATTTCTGCTACCTTTGACCCGCAACCAGGATTTTACAAGTTCTCTTGTCAGGAATCCTGAGAGACTTTAATTCCCCTTTCTTCAGAGTAAACCTTAATGGCAGATGTTTATGGAAGATGTAGGCTTCTCCTGATGTAGCTGGTTAGATGGAATTCAGGTGTTAGAAGCTAACAACATACCAAAAGCCTGCAGAGACCTTTTAAGCCAGTGTGTCTAGAACGTGCTTCATCATCCTGGACATGTCCTGTAAATAATAATTTAAACTGGGCTGAGTGGATCGGGATGTCTGTCTGGTGTTGTACAGGAAGAGAGAAGTTGTTCCTTTAGTGCTGAAATATAAAAAAATAAACAACTCCTGAAGGAAATAGTGTCAGTAATGTGTTAAAAGTCATTAGCGGGACTCGTAGAGAAAAGTTACTTCTGAAGGAGGAGTTTGTATCTGTACACAGAAGTTAGACTGGAGAACGTTGAGGTTTTAGTAAGTTCTCCCTTTTCTAAGGAGTGAGTGATAGTTCTCGAGACATGATCCAGCAGCACTTTAACAAATTCTTTCCTGAGATGAAAAAAAAGAAGATGTGAAGTGACATTTTCTTTTCTTGACTCTGAAGCAACATGAACACAGAAAGCTTGTTGTTTTCCACTTCATTTCCCTGCTGGTTTATTCTGGCAGACTACTGAAGGAGTTTCCTTTGTTAACAGAACATTTCACATTGTATACATCACTGCTACAAAATGACCACAGAACTAATGTTCTGTTCTGTTTTCTGCAATATTTAGCTGGATGAATTCTTTCAGCGACTGTGTTGCTGCTGAATTCTATTTTTTTTTTGCATGATATTCTCTGCACACAGAACTTTAATGAGATCACTTGTCACTCGTGTCAGAAAAGTTGCATGTGCAATGTGCTTTTAGCAGGTGAGAGCAAGTGCATGACAGTGAGGTTTGGATAATAATCAGGTTAAACATGTACCTCTCTGCACACACACACAGTTAATTGTCACTACTGAATGTGTCTTATTCTGTTTGTGTTTTGTGCTCTTGTGTGGACTGACAGTTTTTTGACAGTGCTGAGTGGGTGGGATTTTTTTGAGAACAAAAGATGATAAAAGCTGTCTGTTTACATTTGAATTAGAATTCAAAATAAAAAAGCACTGACATCTAAAATAATATTACATTTATAATGAAAAAAGCATGCACATATTAAAATATGTCCTTTCAATAAAAGAAGTCCTTTTATAGTACAAATGAGATTATCAATGCTTTTATTTGTGAACTTTTATATGGAGACTCATTTGCATCTGCAGGCCCAACATAAATGTCAAACTGCAGTCGCTGGCTCATTTATAATAAAGTGAAATGTCTAGATTGCAAAGCTTGTGTGGCATTTTTGGCAATTAACAAACTGACTATTGCAATCTCAAATGCTGCCCTTGGGGGTCCAATATGCATATGATAAATATTTAAATGATAGTGAAGTCAACAATCGGCTGAGGAGAGCCAGATTTAGGTGGGGGCTATTTAACCAGTGTCACTCATCATGAATTTTTATACGTGATCCTGCTTACCCCCTCAGCTAAGCATGGTTCATAAATGTGTAGCTCTTCTCCCATCAGCATATTTTAGCCTAAACTGTGCCAAATAAATGAGATGTGAATTTATTATGGTATAGTTTTAATTTGGTGGCGTAAAAGCATTTTATTCTTAGCAGGTCACCTTCATAGAGTTCACACAACTTAGAGAGACATAACCTGTTTCTCTCTGTGGGGTTTTTAGCATAATTTACAATCAATTCAAGAATTTTGATGAGTAGCATGGTCGACTTAGTCACATGATTTACTGTAACAATGTGTGTGCTATGTGATGACAACTGGTTCAGTATCATGCTACGCTTAAAATCCCATTCAAGGTTAATTCACACCAAAAAAATATTTAATTTTTTTTTATATATAATTTTTATGACAGTGAAAATTCTGCTCACTTGCCAGGAGTGTCCAAGATTGTATTTCAATACAAAACAATAAACTTTTCACTGTATGTTCATTTTTGTTCTGTATTTAATTACAAAAAAATAAATGACCTTGCCTTCTATAGCCGTGACAATTTAAATACAAGCTTTCTGAGTCTTAATTGTTATTTTTCTGCTTTTGACATTAAGCAAAAACAGCAAAAAAACAAGCAGATAACATTTAGTTTTATATGTTCTATTCTTATCATATCCAGATAATTACATCTCATTGCAAATTAAGCAACATACATCTCATTCTGCTTGTTTCTGCGTAAACAAGATATTGTTTTTATAGTCAAATGGGAAATACAGTCAAAACACCCACATTCACTCAGGTGTTATACTCAAAAAATGTTACAAATCTGTTGTTGTGAGCTGAAGCTAAGTGGAGTTTGATGGAAATCAAGTCAACCAGAAATAAGCACACATCCCATCAACAACATATCCCAAAGGATAAAACAATCCATTACCCCACTTTCACTCATGCTTGTTTTGGTTACTGCTCATTTGATCCTGTTAAATAAAAATAGACCATGTTAGAAAGCTGATTTTACCACCGAGCAACACTGGTTCCCACGCATTCTGTTTTGTTGGCTGTTGTTAATGATCTCCTCACTTGATAGTCAACAAACTGGGAAGTTATCCTCTGGTGTGATGCAGCGAGGAGTGAGAGGAGTTTGTTATCTGTGAAAAGAAATGCTCAGTCTATTAGAACTGTGTGCTGTTTGTCCTGCCGATGCTGCTGAAAAATACATCACGAGATTGCTGAAAAAAGATACAGACTCGTCCTCCCTGGAGTTTCGGGTGTCTAAACGCAATTCATGTTTTCTTCATTGTCAGTGCTGCTTGCGTTGTTTACCAAGCTAGGATAACACAAAGCACAGTATGAAGCAGTGTTCATGCTCAAAAGATGTGCAAAGAATTCACTACCAACTGTGATGTGAATGTCATTAACTGTGGTCTGAATATTGAGAGGCACCAAGGGCATCAACAAGAGCATGTTGTGTGTTTTAGCATGCTGTGAGCTGCCTTTTAACGCATTTCCAAGGGCAGCTTTGGAAATGTGCTCTAGGAGTCCAGAGACAGAGCACAATATTCTCCATGGGCCATCAGCTCATGTTCTTTTCCCAGTCATTGGGAAAAGAGACAGAAGAACAGAGAAGGGGGGGGTGAAACTGCCATGACCTTTAGAAATTCCCAGAAGACAGGCGCTCCCATCTGGGCTCTGAAGACTGCTGCAGCCTCAGAGCAAGATCACGCAGGTTCAGTGTTTTACAGAGTTTTCACTGCACACTCTCAGACATTACTTCCACTCAACTTAAAAAGGTGTTACTGTCACAAGAAGGTCTGATATAAGAGCTGTCAAGCCATTTTAACTTTACAGATGACGAGAAGAGTTAAGATACCAGTACCTGTGCTAATGTGGAGGTGTAGTAAAGCATAACACGAGTCCTCAGCTATAGAAATCTCATTGCATTCACGACAGTTTCCAAAACATCTTTAAACATTTCCTTGCATGAGTTGAAGAGCCTCAAGGATGTGTTGCCTGAATTTAGAATATTTTAATAAAATTTGCACAACAGATGTCTGGAAGTCCTCTACATTATTTCTCTATTTAGTTTCCATGAGTCAGAAGTTGGAGAAAAATATTTGACAACTCTGAGATCAAACTGTAAATAAAATGAGAGTAAATTGTGAATAAACTGAAACTAAATAAAAATGAAACTGCAACAAGAATGACATTATTGAACTGTACATTACATCCTCAATGTGACTATAAATAGAACAGGTTGCTAAAGAGTATGTATCATGTGTATCAATTTAACGAGACTGCAGCTGAAGGTGTCTGTACTTTCTCACATAATAATCACGCGATTTGGTATCTTCAGTCGTCGGCAGTCACAGTTTTAACAAACACACATGTTGCTTTTGTTTATCTTGTTGCTTTTTGTTATAAAGTCAGTCAGTAAGTTATTATCTAAACCGGCTTTACCTGTTCAGGGTCATGTGTGATGGCTTGTTTGTTTCCATGTGGCCCTGTGATGGACTGGTGACCTGTCCGATGTGCATCCCACCTCCCACGGAACGACTGGAGAAGGCACCTGAGATCACAAACAGGAACAGTTACAGAAAATGAACGGATTGGTGGACGTCTCATAAAGGAAACTGAAGAAGAATCCCAGATGTGCATATTTCATATTGTCTCCAAATTGAAACTAGTTAACAAGAGACAAGCTTGTTCTGCTTGAAGTAAGATTTTTCTGCAGCTAATGCCAGTTGTCATAGTAACACAATTTGCTTTTTTTAACCTCAAGAACATTTCAGGAGTGCAGCAGTCATAAAAAAAATAGTGAGGGAGAAGTTGTAAACAGTTAGCAGGAATTCAGAAACACCTCAGCGCCAAAGATGTCAAAGTGTGAGCTGAAAAACAAGTTGCAATGCCTGAAAACTAAACAGGAAGCTTTCAAACACTTTTAGACAAACATTAAGTCCAAGATCTTGTACTGTGCATGAAATGGTTCAGTTCTAACTGCAGAACCTCAATTTATTCTGCCCTCACTTTAACACCATGTTTGTCTTTATATAGCTTGAATGAATGAAAACTGATGTTTACCAGTAAATCTGAAGCGCATCAACCCCAGAAACAATGAGTCTATGTATAATTACTTTGTATATAAAAATGTAAGTTTAATTGATGTTATATCTGAGTTTTTTTTATATCCTCTCAGTAGGTTTGAGTTCTGATTTAATGGACATGCATGAGAAATGTTCAGCGTTTCTACCAGCATTTAAAACATGACACTTTGGACTGACAAAGTGATGGAGAGAACTGAAGTGTAACATACATGTTTTTGTGCATTAGTGCCACTCATTCATGTTGTAACTCTGCAGCTGTTTCCTGCCTGTGCAAAAAGCTGTTAACTGTTATTCATTCTGAGAAACAACTTCCACAAAATAACATGATTCATCACAGGAAACATTTTATGGCTATTGGTTTATGACTAAAGTTGATGTTTTAATGACATAAACTATAGCTTAACACTAAAATAATAATCATTTAGACGTGAAAAGGAAGTAGCTTTTGAAAAATTGCTAGAATGTCACCTGTACAGTCCTGATCTAGTGTTGGCAATGTCAGTGTTAATTGTATTTTTATGACACATAACAGCAACAGAAGCTGCTGCAACGTGCTTAACATGGAAAAAAAATAATGAATCACAAATGGTAGATAAATCATAACACAGTAAAAAGTTGCAAAAACCTTGTAAAAATACAATAAAGACCTTAAAACCTCAATAAGTAATGAATTTTATGTTATATGGTTTATGTAATAGTTAAATATCAGTGTGGACAGAAGGCATTTGACTGTCATAACATTGTTTGAAAATTGCTTTTTCTAACACCATGGTACTTTCTTCCAGTAGAAAACTGGTAACAGATACATTTCAGGACAGCTTGGCTGGATTGAATGTATCTAATTATTTCATCCCTTTGATGTAAAAAAGGAGCTTCATCTTACACCAGCAGACTTACAGTTCTTATAATGACCTCAAATTACCTAGTCTGAATTTAAAAAAAGACTTCACTGCTGCATTTCTGCAAAGTCTACAACATGGGATCAGTCACAATACCTCTCTGTTATTATCAACAACAAAAGTTTAAGTTTATATTAGTCATTTTATAGATTTATAGAATTAGACAGAAGTTGCTGCACATGAAAAAAAATTCCTCATAAGAAAAAGATACAAAAAACTGTCCTGACAGAGATTAAATGTTTAAAAAAATAATGATCTAAAATTTCTCTCCTCTGGTACTCGCCATCCTCCATCTGTCCAGCTCTATATTGGTCACATGTCCACAAAATCATAACCTCATTTTCAGCTTGCTGAATCTTTTTAAATTCGTTTTTTTTTCACATTGTATCACCTGCAGTCAAGACATCACTCAAACAGTAACTGATGTTCTTTATGTGCTTTTGTTCTTCTCTTGTCTTCTACACACTGTGAGATCACCCTGTCTTGTTTTTCACAAAGCCGTGGAAAGTTAATAAAAGCAACATATCCAGTAAGAGACGCTGCAGCGAAGACAAATAGAAGGACACTGATCATCAGCTTTAACACCATTAAGACTGTCCCCACATCTCATTAGTTTCTCAGGACAATCTGAAGCTCAATAAAATGTAAATCAAAATCACTGCTTTTCTCTTGGGTGATTTATATCTCAAAGTGCATCAATAAAAAGAATCCACTGAGATTTAAGGTCATGCTGAAGAGTGTAGAGTAATGGAATACCAAATGAGCACGATGGACGATTAAAATATAGCTGTGCTCTATATTGTTTGGTATCAGGTGTTTTAATCAGCCTAGAAGGCTGAGAGTGACTGGTGATTTGCTCAGCTCATATATATGTGATTTAATGCAGTTCCAGACTCATCGCTACTCATTAGGAAATGAATTTATTTCCTCTACTCATGATTCTTGTACAAGAAACAACAAAGAAACCACTGACAACATTTAAGAGGCAATTATTTTCCAGGGAGTGTATTTAACGAGCATATAGGGAAATAATTTTTATATCTCCTCTACATTTAGAACATTTAATTTGATCCACCTTGGTGTGGAACCTTCACATACACAAGCATACCCCTTATGACTGCATCCCCCCCTCCCGCTCATATATTTCTCCCCCATCCTGTCCTTTGAGAAGGGATGCTTTCTTACACTCACATTTTAATCCAATTCATTATTGTTGGACTCCACTGGTACACTCAGCTGTCAGGAGAGACAAAAGCCCTGCCAAATATGGCTGCATTTTTGTTCGCTTGGATTTGTACTGCCCTCCCCTGGGGGTATTACACTCCCCTCACCCCTTACACTCTAACACACTGACACCCCCTCCCCCACCAACCCCCCACATTCAGAAGAGTAAAAAGACAAAACCAGGGGCCTTCATTGTAGCTCCTTTTCCATGAGTGGAAATGGTGCTCATGAAGAATGAAACAGCTACAGTGGAGGGAATCTGTTTGGATTGGTGGCACTGATGCAAGAAAAAAATGAGAATTTCAGTAAGACATTAACTATTTATTGATAAATATTGTATGTAAGGAAGCAAGAAGGGGCTAAATTATGAGTTTGAATTTTCAGTTTTAATTTACTATCCCTTTCTATCCCTGTGTGTGTGTGTGAGAGAGAGAGAGAGAGAGAGAGAGAGAGAGAGAGAGAGAGAGAGAGAGAGAGAGAGGACTAGAAACACTTTTTGTTACAATAATATATTTTATAACAATAATTTTACCCAACTGAGCAAACACAAAGACGAGTGAAATCAATAGTGTCACTGCTCACAAGTTCAANGACATTTTCCATGTGACTGAATCAATAATTTGATTTTATTTGTGACACAGCAGGTCACAGAATCTCTACAGAACCTTTAGTCAAAACCTTCAGCTCAAGACCTCAGACCACAAATGCAATTGGGATTAGATGTACATCAACATCCCTTCAAGTGCAAAGTTAACACTTATATGCCTGTTTTATTTTACATGTTTGGATATTTATAGTTTCTTTGCTCACAAGCACATTGAACTCTAGTGTGTCACTCACTGCCACCCACTGGCTCTATATGTTTATTCTAATTATTAGGATAATGTCACAGTGATATAATAATCTTCATCTCTTAGTCAAACAGCTGTCTAAACATCAAAACGGGTGTCCATGAGAAGAAACATAAAAATTGTGTCAGACAAGATAAAAATGCAGATAAAAACTGTATTTTTTGTGCCTAAACATGAAGAAAAATGTCCACAAGAGCATCTTTATATGTTCTCAGTTGGTCAAATATTAGCTGTTTCTGTAGATGACAGCTCTGCTGTTGTACTGGTACCAATTACCCAGAGTGATGGGCAGAGGTGCAGAGAGGCTGGACATATGCTGAGGTCACTAGAGCTGGGTCTCATTTAACACACACAGACCAACATGGCATCTGGCATGGCTCTTATCTCATATTTATAGAATAACACAGAGACAAATACTGAATGTTGTCAGGAGTCAAGACCCTGAAGGTTAACTGATGCTGCTTCTGGATTTCTGCAGCTGCTGCACAGAAATAAGGAAGAAAAACAAAAGTTAACTGAAAAGTTTAAATAAAAAATGTTAGAAAGCTGAAAAAGCATCCAGATGGGTCTCATCAGGTTACTTTATTCAAGTTACAATCAAATACAACTGGTTCAGACGTAGCCTTTGATTTTTATAATGGTTTGGTTTTATAAAGCCTAAGAGGCTTAGAAGTAAAAAAAAAATAAGTTCAATCTCATATACACTTATAGGATGATGAAAATGTCCGTCTAATTTATGTTTTATAATATAATCCGATACTGAATCAACATAATTGTTTTTAGCTATAATAAAATGTACCTGTTAAATTTTCTGATTTGTTTTATGTAAGAAAATGTTAAAAAAGAAACTCAGTCGCTTTATTTTTAAGAGATCCAAGTCACATGAAGAAAACCTCCAATTGAAACATGCTGGCCAGTTAAAACAAAATAAAATATATTCAATTAAACTACACAGATAAAAATGTGCTTATTTCATCTGAATTTCTGAAAGTTCTAAATAACTGAACAAACATAACATTTGTTACATTATTCTTCAGTGTTGATTGTATTGCCAACTGTCATGACACACGTGATACATCTACATTTTGGAGTTATTTATAATTTATAAATCCACTATCTTCCACTTTCTATTGTTGATTATTTCATCCCTTTCTCACACAGATTTTTACTCTGATCTTCCGAGTTGCTAAAATCTTTCCAGTGTAAAATATGCAAATATCTGCAGACACTTTAACAGGGAATCTTGACATGTTGTAAAGTTCACTGCACAAAGAGCTTGTTCATGTGTAGCTCGCTGTACTGTGCAAAGAAAACAACAGATGTTGTTTTAAATGTTAGAAAAAAAATGACAACTCAATTGATAAAAAATGTTTCTGCTGTTCACAAGTTCTAAATTAATGAGCTTTGGTCTTATTAAAAAGGAAAATAAAAATGTAACTCGTGTGCTAATTGCTGTGGTATTTTCTCTTGGTTCATTATGGAGATTTAATGCAGAGAGAGTAGTTTTCAAATTTCATTTTATGACAACTGAAGTGCAATCAAAGCTTGCATTAAGAGGTTCGTGAGGTGACTGTTTGTGGGATTCAATTTGCATCTTAAATCTAACAGCTAACTGCACAAAACACACAGCTTGCATGCAGATTGGTCTAATTAGAGTAAATCCTGTCCGCATATTTTAATGGTGTCTCTAGTTGACAGGAACAGCTTCATAACATATGATAATGTGTTGCAATGTGAAAAGTATATGTAAAAAAATAAGGTCAAGCCCTACATTTTACTCATGAAGGCAGACTGCAGTGTGATTCCAAATGTTTTGTAAATAATAAACAAGCTGCTGTATAGTAATTATGGACTATGTTTAAAAAAGAGACTTTATTCTGAAAGATTATAAATGAATAGAAGCAAACTCAAATTTATAACTACAAACATACTGAAAGGTCAAAGTGGACATTTGAATAAAGGCTGATTTAAAGGCGTCGGAACTCAAAATACAATGTGATAATAACATTTGGTGGATCATTTACATGTGTATTACACTAAAATATTTAAGATAATTCAAATAAAAACATATTCAAAAGAATTACTGAAATAACAATGCAAATAATAATGCATCACTGACTGCTGCACTCATAGAATTACATGAGCAGCAAAAACAGGCATCAAGCTGACATCTACTAAAAAAACTCTCCAATTGTAAAACCTTCAGATTTATTTGACTGTCCACGTCTATTGGATTAAAGGGGGTCCTGAGATATGGCCATGGGATGACCTTTTACCCCCACAGACACACGACGGAAGAAAAAAAAAGAAGAAAACATATTCAGCTTTGAAACTGACCTTGACAGATCTGACTTTTCAGGTAGACAAAGCTTTTTCCTGATGAACCATTTTAAGAAAGAAAAGACTAAAGCTGGTAATGTTTCCTTTTGTTCACACAAAAACAGAAAAATTCAGTAACCAAACGTTTTTAAAATAACACAATTTCATAGTTTTATCTTCAGAAATGACACCTTCACAGCCAAAAACCCTTTTCAGAGTTTTTCATCAACACTATTGTTGTTTTGATGGTAAAAACTGTGACGGTGTTCCATTAAAAATAAGTTAGTTCTGTCAAGAAAATCACCCAAATCGAGTTAGATTTGCACTCAAGGCAAATGGACTGTCTGTTCAGATTTAATCAGGGTCTGATCTAACTTTACAAAAGCTGCAGTGTTATTTACCCAACTGTACTGCCATAAATTTAAACATTTAACATTCCAAATGAGGCTTTCTTTATGCATGTACTGACCTCAGGGTAAACTTGCAGGGACATTCAGTCCTGAGAATAACTGTCTTCAGTCTGAATAATCTTTCTTGTTTTAGAATAATGGCCCAAAATTGCTTTAAAATTGTTTTATATCTCTCCTCAGACTGACAGGTAGAAAGACTTGCTCATCTCAGAGCTTCCCATGCGATTGGTCATATTAAATCAATGTGGAAAATCAGTTTATTTTCACTGGAGTCACAGTTTTTATGATGCAAACATAATTTATTTGTTTAATTGTTGTTATTTTTGAGCTATTTTTGTTTACTCTAGTTTTTAGTTATGACTGATTCAATAATTATTGATTAGACTTTATGTTGTGCACAACACGTTGGTCAGCAGCTCACATGTCCTTTAACAATAACAGATTTCATTAGGATTGTAACTGATGTTGGTGTTATTCAGCATTTGGCTGCTGGTTATTTCTCAGTATTTTCATGTTAGAGCTAAGATTAGTGTCCACGCATGTAGATTTTGGGTTGGTCATCTGTGTTTCTTGATCTGGTGAGGACCAGAAAAGATTTTCATCATTTTTAAAATTGTAGAATTTATACAGGCTGTGCTTAAATTATTCCTTTACTCAATGCTTTCAGAATATTACCTTAAATGAAATAGGACTCAGATTCTGCTCTTCTAACTGAATGAATCTCCATTTTTCTTTCACACCAACAGGAACAGGATGTCATTTTTGTAATCAGAACCGTGAAGGAGAAGCTTTTACTTTTCATGATACCAGCATATAATTTTTCTGCACGTAATGTGCCTCTATCACACATGTGTATGTGCAGTGTTGGGAATTCCTGCTTCTTTCATACATTTTTGTAAGAGTAGACTGTGATTATGTAGCTGCAACAGTCAATTTGTGGAGTCTTGATGGAACCTAATGGATATTACAGTTGTTACTCTAGACCAAGAAATCTTTCCTCTCATTCATTTTTGTAAAGCTAAACCATGTTTTTTTTTGTTTGTTTTCTGTTTTTTATTTATTTATTTTTTACTTTAGCAGCTTTGGACTGAGCCAGATCCGATTTGGGTAAAAGCTCTGTACAATATGCCCAACAAGTTACAATCAGCATGAAATGAGGGATCATTCATCACATCTTAAGAGATTTAATTTCCTTTACTGCTCTGATGATGATTAAAAATCCCAATAATGTTCTATATTTAATGCATCAGATCAAACAATTGTTCAAACTCACAGGCAAGCTCAAATTCAAACAAGCTGAGCACAAACATGTCCACGTACACGAACCTTACATCAACAAACAAAGACCTGGAGCAGAGCCAGCAGCTCCATTGTTTGTGATTTGATCATCTTTGCTGCTGCTGTGACCTGAACTCATTCTGTTCTTAATGAAAAGTGCATTAGGATGAGACGAAATGTTGCTTCCTTTTCTCTTGTTGACTTCTAACGCAGGGGTGCTCACAGGGGAGTCAACTAATACGGGTTCTCAGGTAAAAAGAAAGAGACCATGGCGATGCATCAGTTTAGACATTCACAGCTGTTATTAGCAGGCGAGTTCTGAGGAATCTCAGCTGAAATTACACCACAGTAAAAAAAAAAAAAAAAAAAAAAA
>SSNP01000008.1:4659913-4676172 GCA_006937955.1 Pachypanchax playfairii
AAAAAAAAAAAAAAAAAAAAAAAAAAGGCTGGACAGAGAGGAAAAACTCCAGGGGCGATAGAAGCGAGTTCATGCCAGCAGGGATTCACAGAGATTGCCTCAATTCCTGTGTGCTGATCAAAAATGAAAAAATAATAGAATTTAAATTTCATATAGTGCCGTGCTACTACCAGCTTTCATGAAAACCATTGTGATCACATGGCACTTCTTCTGCTTCAAGCCTTAATATATATGGCTGCTTCAACAGTAATGGACTCATGGGAAATAAACTCAGAAACTCCATAGCTGTTTCTGCTTCACTGATGGCAGTTTGCAGGAATTACTTTCAATTTTGAAAGAAGGTCATTATGGTCTGTTCTTTAGGGGTCTCGATGGAACATCTGTGGTTTATTTGTAGGTATTTTCTTTGCCATGTGCCACATTTAGAGAAATCAACGTTCCCTTTCAGTGGTAACTGCTCACTTCTTCTCCCCCGCTACTCGCACAGTCAATGGGTTTGATTTTAAAGGGTTAAATGTTGCAGTTTTACTTATTTTTTATTCAGTTTTCAATAACATCAGCTCTGTTTCTCTATCATACACAATCAGAAATGCACGTCCTGTTTCACCCAAACAATCAGCTCTTGTGAAAACTTTTCAGTGTATTCATCTCATTCATCTGAGGTAACTTATTGATCAGTGAACTCACATTTCACCAACACCTTTTTGGGTGTATTTTGTGTTGTAATCAATACCCCTTCACTGGGCTTTAAAAGGTTGATGATGCTGAAACACAATTGATCTATTAATAAAACATTGAAGTTCAATCTATAGTAAACAAGAGAATAAACACTCCGCTGCATGCATTGATTGGCACAAAAACACACTAAGTATAAACACACAATCTATTTTTGTTTGAATAATACATAAAAGGTCAATAATAATATAAGATGTTCTGCCAGTGTAAGCTTATTGAACTAATTGGACTCGTTCCATCTCTCTGGTTGCAGCGTTGCCTCAATACCGCCTTTATTGACCATTCTGTTTTATCCTGTTTTATTTTTCTCATCACAACAACATTATTCTCATAATATTTTTGTTTTGTTTTTTAAGTTAGGCAGTAAATATGGCTCTGAAAAGAAAGTCATGTACACAGTTTAAAATAAAATTGACATTATTCAAACATAATAAAATCACTTTTAGTCCATAATAAACAGAAACTTTGTTACCATTAAGTAAGTTTCAACATTCTTGATTTAAATTAAAGGGACTTAAGGCAAGATTTGTGAAAAACTACACATGCATTTCCAGTTTATTCAACTAAACCCTAAAGGGTCATGAAGCATTAAAAACCCAAAATAACGAGGCCATCCGCATATATGTCTGTTGCCTTGGACACGCTGTGTGCTACATAATGCGCTGCAGTTCGACATCCGAATTTCCCGCGCAGTTGTAGTGATGTGACGTAAATTGACGCTGCATGCGCGTTGCCGACAGCTCTTGAACAGGAAGTACATGGCCGCCGTGGACTTGGATTCAAACACTGAAGGTATACTTATGGATGTTTCTGCAGCCAGCAAACGACCTGCATCCACTCTCACCCCCCAAAAAAGTGGCACCCGCCGGGCAGGCACCCGCATAAATATTGGATATGCGTTGGGTTCATGGAGGGAACTTCAGCTGCATTTGGGAGTGAAAACGGATGCTGACATGGCTCATTTCCTTGTGACCAGGTGAGAAAACATTATAGGTCGTGTTTAGAGCCTGATACAGTATGAAAATGATGAGATCAAATCAAATAACAGAGTGGAGAGACCTGACGTGAAGTATGTTAGCCTCCCCGGTGCAGTGCTGTGAAGACGAACAGTCTGTAAAGTGTCTGTGCGCGCTCCCGTGCCGGCTTGGCTGGTGGCTGCAGTTAGCCACAGCGCCTGTCGCGGCAGCACTGAGTCAGATTTTGTAAAGCTGCCTTAAGTTACTTTAAGAGTTCCAGTCTTCTTTCTATAACAGAAAAATATATTAATATTAATATTACACTTATTTGGATTTCAATTGTGCTCTATACGTCCAGAGCATCAGAGCAGCATTATGTCATGTATGTGAAGGTGAATATGGGTAAATTAAATAAAGAAAAATGGTCAATGTTTATTATTATTTCAAGTAGATACTTCAACACAAATTTAGGATTAAAAATTTCAAGTAGGTACATTTTGGAAACTTCCCAAAGTAATGTGTTGTACTACAGAATCAGTGTTGTGAACTCTTTCATGTAACTTTGTCATCTAATTCAAACTAAAGAGTAGCGATGACCAAATCTATAGAAAAAAGGGAATGAAAAAAGAAAAGAAAAAAATGAATATAAGGAGTAAAAAAAGAAGAAATGACTTGGATATGGAGATGTAAGAGGTCACGTGTTTCATGCAGTTGAAATTCATGAACAAATAATCTATATTTTTTGTGAATTTGATAAATTCTTTCAATTTGGATATTTTCCTGTTAGCTAAAACGTTCATGTAAAGGAATTTAAGAATATTTTACTTTCTTGACTCAACAAGTTACTATTGATTCTATTTTTCTTTGAGTTTATTATTATGATGATGATTATTTACTTTTAGTTTGTCATTGTTTTATATTTTTGTTCATTTCTTCTCAGCTGACTTTAGTTTTATGATCTCAGAAGATGTTTTGAGTGTTTACTTCATATTTTGTTTCATAAAACACTCAGTTCATTGAGTCTTTGACTGTCTCATGAAACAGATTTTAGAATAAATTTTTCAATACAAACAACCTTTTGACTGTGAGTGTAAAAACACAATCCAAGAATACCAGATATTTGTGCTGTCAGGTATTTGCTAACAATTTTTGAAACTGTCCAAAAAATAAATCAATGAGATGTAAACAGCATCATTTCTAATACAGATCATGTTACTGAACATTTGATAAGTAAAGACGTTCATAGTGTCAGTACTCTTGTGATTATCAGTGATACATCAATGAGAGAGCATAACTTGCCTCTCTTTGAGAGTAGAAATCTCCAGTGTAGGAGGTCTCTTCACCCAGAAGCATGGAGTGCATTCTGAGAGGCTTCAGCCCTCTTAAGACACCACATGGTGGGAGGTCTATTTTCTCTCAATCTTCCATCTCTCTGCAGGGTGGGGGAGTGTGTGCCGATGCATATGTGTGCTCTATTTCTGTGTAGGTTGAAGTCTGGGTCAAAAGAGGATAGTAAAGTCTCTTCACACTATCTGATCCTTCCACAGATAAAGAGACAGCGTCAGTGGTTTTATTTTTCCACAGCTCACAGTAAAAGAAGAGGTCAGGCTGATCCGTTGAAACTGACGGGCATAGATGATCCTTCATTTTTCATAAACTTCTGCTAAGCTAATTCTCTACAATGTAATTCACAGCAAACATTTCTTGTGCTTTAATGAAGCTTCTGAGGAGTGGATAGTATTTCTGAGCATGTTCTCATACTTGGAACTCTGCAGGATTTTAGTTATTTCAAACGGATTTCTAAAATTCTACTCTTTGTTTACAGATCTCTTCATCTAGCTATATAAATCTGGCTCCTTCCTATCTCTCTGAATTACTCATTAATTATAACCCCTCCCGTGCATTAAGATCTGCTGAACATTTGCTATTACAAAACCCATGAATGAACTATAAATCTCATGGTGAATGGGCTTTTTCATTTGCAGGTCCTTCTTTATAAAACAAGCGCTCTCTCTCCATACAATCCACCTCTGTTAGTTTGTTTAAATCACGTCTACAAACCCATTATTTCATGTTAGCTTTTGGTTATTGATGTTGTTATCAGTTGTATCAACGCCCCTATTCCAGATTTTACAGCCTGTCTTTTATTGTATTTTTCTTCCTAGTTTTATTCTTTGCTTAAGTTTTTGTTTATTGTTGTATTTTCTATTTCACTTTATTTCTTGATTTGCTGTACAGCACGTTGGTCAGCTGTCATGTTGTTTGTTAAAGCAGAACTAAATAACTTTTCTGCAGCCATTGTTGGAACAGGTGTTCTGTTAAAATATACTACCTGTTGAGATGTGCTACTGACTCCTTCTGCACATGTGCCGTTCCACAGTCTGGACTTCAATAAACAGATTTATTGTTTATTTTTTGTTTCTATATTTTTCCATAAATAAATTCTCCCAGGACAGAAACACTAAATATGATGTTATTTTTACTTGCTTTGTATTGTCAGAGCGACAGGCAAATGTTTGGACACACCCAGAGGAGAAGGACCCAACAATGGCCGATATGGACCCAGAGGGCTTTTATATAGAAAATATCAGGGAAGGATCATAAAAATATGATTAAATAATTAACAGGTCACACTCGTCATAAACAAGAATACTGTATAAACTTCAAATTACATCTCAATATGAAATAAGTGGTCAATTCGAACTATGGGGGCATATTTTTAATCAGGGCAGCATAAATCATCAGAACACCACTTCCTGCTGCGACTCAAATTACTGAAGTTATTAAGTGTAATATAGGAGGACCAGAGACGTCCAGAGTGTCTCATATGAAGCTGAACAAGTTTTTCGGTGAGTATTCACTTAGACAAGTTTCAAAACTGTAGCTTAAAGTTTTAACTGATTTAAAGTGCTCTAAAAATAAAAGTGACTTGACTGAAAAAAGCAGCAACAGTGAGAGGCTCCAAGCAATTAAATAGCACAATATAGAAAATGTCTCAAAAAAGTTCTATTTGAAAAATAATTTTTGCTTCTTTCTCCAGGAAATCATAGCAGATTGGGGGGGAAAACAACATATTTTCTAAGTACATGGCTCAAAGTTTAAAAATAAGGCTTTGTTCTGAAATTGGAAACACGTGTAGTGAAACATGTTATTACACAACCCTGAGTGATGAGTGAAAAGTGTGTTTTTTTCTGAGCTGGCGTGGTGTGCAGGGTTAGATCACAGGTTATCACAGTGTACCAAATATAGAAGCCCACTGGTCTCTGAGGAGACCATCAAGAGTCTCTTTTCTCCTTTTCCTCTGTCCTGATAAAACCTTGTCCAGAGGCTTTAGCTGCGTAGCTTCGACTGAGACCAGCCCGTCAACAAACACGTGTTAAAGCAGCTATCAAATGTATTCATCTGTCAACAGAAACTAGTAAATCATAACAGAGTTTAAACTAAGGGTTTGATGTTGGATGTGTTTACATCATGATTCATTTCCAGTGGGAACAAAGTGTGCACAATTATTATCGTACTAAATGTATTTAAAACCAAATGATTTTTACCAAATATAACTTGATGAAAATAACTGAGCAGAATTTGTCCTAAAAGTAAAGCTTCAGAAACAGCTATGCAGTAACTCTTTACACAAATAAAATACTGCTGCACTTGTCATTGTCTTCCTTACTCATGCTGTTGTTTTCTACATAAAGTTTATGGTGCAGTGAATCTGGTTTCCTGTAGTCCTGAAGAAGGCTGCTTACTGCAGCAAGCACAAGACAAAAGAAGCTCTGCAGAACTTCTGCTGCTACTGATGAAGAAGATTCTGTCTTAGTTGAGAATTTATTCCTATGAATAACTGGCCAAAAGTTCCTGGCAGTGTGGGGTTGAGAAGTCTGGACCTTTGTGTGGAGAGCCTGGGGGCAGCTGAGCGTAACTCTTTCAGAGGTTTGATTTATTATTGTAATTGAAAACTATGTTTACATCCTCATCCAGCCTCTATTGCACAGACTGCAGTTAGGAAACCCAGGAAATTGAACCCATTATATTTTGAGGGGATGGTTAGAAGGGGTCTCATGGTAGTGATGTTTACATCTGTATGTACATAAGTGTTACTATGAAAGGAGGGGGAGGAAATGTTAAATCACTTCTGGCAGCTGAGAAAGTCTTGTATTATAGAAAGTTGGGAGACTGAGGCTGCGATTGTGGTGAAAGTTAATGAGCGATTACTTGTTGTAAACATGATTACAGTCCTGTCAGTGTCTTGAAATGCTGCTTTTATAAACAAGCCATTATCTAAAATATTTATCCACCAATTTGTGACTTTTAAATATAATCCAAAAGCACTTAGAACTCCAAACAGAATGCTGATGAACAGGTAGTTTGTTCTCTTGGTTAAAACCTGGAAACAAAAATGAACTACTGAGGACATAATGTAGAAAGTACCATGTGCATATCCTTAAAAAAAAATCCTGGATCTAGACGTTAATCCGGATCACCCCCAAAATCAAATCAATTGTTCATTGGGTCATTTCTGACCTTTCCTGAAAATTTCATCAACATCCATCCATAAGTTTTTGAGTTATCCTGCTAACAGACAGACAGACAGACAGACAGACAGACAGACAGACAGACAGACAGACCTGATGAAAACATTAACTCCTTGGCGGAGGTAACTATTTTGTTACATTTTTTTAAATTATTTTTTTATTTTAATTAGTTTTCTATTTTTCATATTTTAACACATTTTTTCAACAAGTAACAATGACCCTAATGACAGTTTTCCAATTCACAGAATGAATTGTGATAATTTGATGGACATTAAACACAATTTGGAACAAACAAAAGTTTTAACTTTAGTCAGAATTTCCTGAAAATCTTTGTTTTCCACATCAAAGTCTGAATTAGCTGCTGTACAAATATTGATCAGTGAATGAGACTCTTAATGAAGTGGCAATGAAACACGCCTCATTACCTTCTTTAATCTGTGAAGACATGCACAGTCAAACATTTACCCGGGTGGAGTTAGAAAGTAGTTAACGCTCTCCTGTAGATACATTAAAATTATATCTAATATTAGTTTTAACCATTTTATTTTGACAATCCTTGTATTTTAGACTTACATTGCTGTTGTGGAACCAGGATGCAGACCCACCAGTTGTAAATAATGCTTTAAATGTACATTTTATTATCTAGATATTATTTATTTAAACTTGGTCTTAAAGTTTTTTACAAACCACGAAATCCAGCTGTGTTAGAAACCATCTGTAGCATCATTAAACACAAAAAAGAAAAGAAACTACACCACTGATGGGTCTTACTATAGAAAATGCTGACTGGGATTTTAAACATGGGAGTCATTAAAAGCTTCTCTAAAGAGGAAAGTATGACTAAGCATAACTTTATAACTTGTTTTTAATTATTGTAAATGATAAAGTTTGTAAGTCTAAAGAACAGCACATGAGAGAGAATGTGCAAAACCAGTATAAACAAAATCAGCAAGTTTTTGTTGTTGCTGCATCATAAATGTAAAAGTTAAATTTCTAGTTTACAGCAAAACATTCACAAAGTGCATCAGAAAAGGTATACTTTTCTTGAAATGTAAGAATATCAAGACAGTTTTATTTATTTTTTTATATGAAGTACTTTCCTTTCAATGTAATGATAAAGAAAAAAACTGTTCAAAATATTTGGATTTATTTAAAACATGAGCGCCATCAAGTGGTTGGTTTGTGCTTTACATTCTTTTATTCTCTTCAGTCAAGTTAGATGAGTATAAAAAACCTCTCAAAACTTTTAATCAGTATTTATACAAAAAGTATTTTAAAATTTTTTAATGATTTTCTCAACATTAAACACAAAGGCACATCTCAGATAGTTTTTGATGGTCCAAACATTTTCTTTCTTTATTTCCTTGATGATCTGAAGCTCGGTGAGATGTCGCTACGATCTGCTCTTCTGATGTGATCCAGGATTACTCAGAGATTCTAGTCAGATAGAAAGAACCAGCAGGTCTGGAAAGTATTGCTGGGGTTTGGGATAGAAAACTCCTTCTATCCTTCTTCTGTAATTCAATTCAAGAAATGTAAATAGTACCGTTACATCATATGAGCAGCAGTTCCTCCGGTGAGACAGAAAATGAGCAGTAAAGTGCATACATATTTTTACTTATCTGATTTGTATGTTTAGAGTAATTGAATCCATTTACAGAATATTAGTTTGCTCTTCCAGCAGGTAGTTATTGCCCCTGAATATACCTGGGTGTGTTTACATCCACATCCTTGTTTGCTGTGAGTCACTTGCACAGTGATTATTAACCAGCAGGGGGCAGCAAACACACTGAGCTACAGGCCACGTGCTTCTCCTGTGTTCAGGACCATCATAGGGCAAACATACGTCACCAGCTCATCCAACATCCATCCATCCATTTTCTGAACCTGCTTCCTCCTGTTCAGGGTCTCATGGAGCTGATGCTGATCTCTGGCGGTCACGGGGCGCGAGGCGGGGGGACACCTTGGACAGGTCGCTAGTGCATCGCAGGCTCATCCAACACCTCACCTGAATAAAAAAAAAACTCAGTTTTATAACATTTATCTTGTTATAGAAGAAAACATTATTTCACTAACAAGTTGACTGTTGGTGTAAAGTGTGTCTGAGAACAACTGAACAGAGAGGATGAGGAGAGTAGCCTAACAGACTAACTGAACACCATATCTGAACAGGTAGTTAAGATGATGACATCAGACCTCTGAGTGTTTTGTTACAGGTGTTAATAATGAAAATAACCACACAATAAACTTAGAATTTAGGTCGTATTCATTTTGTTTTAATTCACATTCCAAAAAGTCAACACAGGTAGACCTACACGTCTTCCATCCATTTTTCTGAACCCACTTCTGTGAGGCAGCGGTGCTACCAGCTGAACTGCTGAGCAGCTCCAGAACATCTTCATACTAGAGTTATTTTAAAATAATGCAACTGATGTATATAAAATAGAAATGTTTCTGGGTTGGGCTGAGTTCAGAATGTTTCTACATTCTAGCAACATCTGAACATATGCAGCAGAATGTGGACTCAAAGTAAAACTATCTTTTCTATGTGAGGAGGAAAATGTGGTTTGTTTATTGTAACCAGGAGAAAAGAGCAGAGAAAAACAAATGGAAAGAGTTGTGAGACTCTGTGAAACTCCTCGTACTGCTGTACTGTTGCTTTATGCCACAAGATGGCAGCAGAGATTCAAGAAACATCAGTTTATGAAAAAATAGTAATACATGTGTGTCTGTTATGAAGTCCATAAAAAAGTTTGGATTGATAAATACCACCACAGCTTAATGTACATCTGTAAGATGCGACTGTTCTCCTTTATTGTTCTAGTAATGGATCAATGTGTTAAAATTGTGAACGTGCACTCTCTAAAGAAATCTGTTCAGCCTAAGAAAACTGTTGAGTGCTAAACCACTAAAGCTGCTACATAAACTTATATCACTTCAACACATAATACAAACAGAACAAACAATAACAACAAAATATTTTCTGTCTTTTGTTTTGGAGCTTCTTTCTTGATTCTGCACCATCATGTTTACAGGAGCTGCAGCATTTGCACCTGGACCAAGGACAAGTTGGCTCATGCTAGAATAATTCAGCATTTACAACTTCCTGTACAAACAATGGCACATCTATTAATAATGACAACAGTAAATGTCATGCAGTGACAGTACAGCTAGATATAAAATTGTTTTAATATATCTGGCTAAAAGAATGACAAACAATAAGCAGTTTAGTCTCATTATTTATATTCAATGAACTCAGATTTGTAATTATTTATCTTTAAATGTACATATAGGACATCAATAAACTTCTGAGACTTGTTTTGCTGTGGATCATTGAGCTTCCTTCACTTGTATTGGCTCCATGTGAAAGCGGGATCCCAGCAGGCTGCAGCCCTCCTCAGGAGCAGATCATACTGCGGTGTGCAGGACCTAAACTGTGTCAAGTCAAATACCAAACTGTTACATGTAGCCGGAAGTGTGTTGCCATCAAAATAAGACTGTAACCTAGAAATTTCCAACTATTTCAATAATTCACTACTGCCGCTTCTTTAAAATCTAATTTCTAGGTTCTTTGAATTCAATCCAGAAACAGGTGTCAGCTGATCGGAATTAAGTAACCAAGAACACTTTTTTTTTTTTTTAGCCCAAACATGAAGGAAGTGTAACTTCAACTGTGATACATTTTTAAAAAGTAAACCTGAAAGTCCTGATTAGTTAAAAATCCAAACCCAGATGTTACAGAGCAGCTGGAACGTTTCATTTCCATGTTTTAAAGTTTTGTTTTGTTTTGCTGCTTATGAAAATTTCCTTTCAGCTGATCACATGTAAGCTGGACCAAACTTTAACCACAAGCTGTTAAAAACGTTAAAACAGTCAGTTTATTTGTTGCTTTTAGTTTGAACTTTTACCTATCAACCTTTATTTCTAGACCGGAAGTTGATCTGATAACGTGTCTGACTTGATGCTGGTTGTAGGTCCATGGACTAACAGGAGCGACGCTGAGGTGCAGCAACTGGTTCGTGCTTCACCGGTGCTGCTGCTACACCTTTACCGGAAAGCGGACCGACACGTGCGGCTGTCGTGTAATTTCGGTGGAATAACGCGGCTTTTGGCTGCTCTTACACATTTCTGCAGGCTTTCGTATTAAAAAGCAGAGCTAATCTTTCGTCAATGGCAAGTCCGGTTGCAGATATAGGACAGTCTCATCAGCATCACCGTGCGCAGGAGTCGGCCGCCGACTCTGCGTTTCAGGAGGCGCAGAAGTGGATCGAGGTGAGTCACTCAGCCGGTGTTCCCAAATGTTGTATGTACTGTATCACCTGATTTAGCTCAAACCTGCTACGCGCAGGCAATTCTGTAGTTTCCTTCTGCAGCTTTTATCTGCAGCGTCTTTCGGTTTTAAGCGTCAGTTTGTTTATTTGCATTAACCTGTTATAATGGAAGAAAACAGGCCCATAAGTTTCTCCTTAAGTAAACTCATTCATAACTGCTAAATGTTCGAAGGGTTAGGAGAGTTTAGGGTTAGGATGGTTTTAAACTTTTATTGATAAAGCCTGACTTCAATAATCTGTTAGAATATTGTGTTTATTTGAAACAAACGCTGCTGTATTTGGGTTTGATTTGTTTGATAAGGACTTCTGCAGAGTAGCTTTGGCTGTGAATGGACCTGGTGCGTGTTTGGCTGAAAACAATAAATGCATCATGTGGCATGGATTTTTGCCTGAGTGAACAATATTCACACAAGCGAGGTTTTGTTCGGGGAGAATTTCATCCGTGACACTTGCCAGCATCTACTGCGTTTGAGTTTGTCATCCTGCAGTGTGCTGGAGGTTTTCTTTAAACGCTGGAAGTGTCTAATGATCTTCTGCATGTTGGTGGAATGCATTTACAGCTTTAGGTTCACGAAAAGACTTACAGCATATTTTAAGAAGTCTCACGTTGTGATTGTATGTGGGAGGGGTTTTAGTTAAACTGGTGGGGCCTCAGTTGGTCTTTGCCCTATATTTGCAATGTTTTGACCCCTTCAGTGCTTATCAGTTTAACCACCCAAGTAATCCAGATTAAAACTGTCATTTCATTTGCTAAATGCTGTCCTTTAAAAATAGTTGCATATTATTTAATAATAGCAGAAAACTGCAAATAAATTCAGAAAATTGTGTCTTTCTTAGCTTGTGGTGCACAAAAATAATTCTGTTAAAGACAATGTCTATATGAACAGTATACATTTCTTCTAAACATAAATATTTATTTATTTATTTATTATATTTATAATGTGCCGGATTGTCATCATGATGCTCTGCTGTGTGTGGCATAAAGGTACTTGAACCAGTTACAGGATCACTTAGCAGAACTACGCCCACCATCGTCAAAGATGGAGGTTTGAGTCCATCTGTGTGGGAGACATGGGGAAGCAGAGGAAGACATGCCAGTTTACCAGATGGGCCTGGGTTAGCTGGTTGGTAAATGAACCTTCAAAACAACCGACTTCATCCAAACACTTCAATAAAATCTTCAGTCAGTGATGGAGATGTTCTCCCAGATGGAATAAGTAATACTAATTACAAAACTTAATGTGCTTCGGTTGCTTGTAAAGCACTCTGGCCAAGTGGGGAAACACTGACCTGTTTTATGCTTCTGTTCATTTTATTTTTACACAACCCTGACAACCTGCATATTTCATTAACTTTTTAAAAAGACAGATCTTCTAATAGAGTGTCAGGCACCATTGCAGGCCTATTTAGCAGCTTCACACTCCTTTGAGGACCATATCACATCTTTAAAAAGCCTCTGCTGACCTAGAATCTGTGAGGCTGCGTGCAGAGAAGTGGAAGTGAACCGACACTCTCCTTTGTTGTTCTTCTCTCACCCTTCCCCCTTGGGGACTAACTTCATTATCCCCAACACACCTGTTGACAGTCACTGGCTCCTGAATGAACACAAAGCTTCAGTCAACATCTCAACAGCCAGTGCTTCAGTGCTCAGATTCAGCTGCTTTGTCTTGTAGAAAGTCAGTGCCTGAGGCAAGAGGCTGTAACAACAGTTTCCCCTGTTTGCTTTTTATTGTCAGTGACAAATCACAACATACCAAGATACAGTTGAGACTTGTGTGCTTTGTGTTCCACACCTTCTCAGTCATTCACTGGTGCTTGAAACCAAACTGAGTTTTTACTCTGTTAGGAAACTCAACAAGCTGCGTGGTCCAGATGAGAGATTTTTGGCTTTCCGTTTTAAATGTGCTGTGTAAGTAAATGTTCAAATTGTGCACGTTTGACAGAGAGAAACTTGATTGCTTCCCAGAGCCCTTTTCCAACATGTTCACGCCAAGTGTAATTAGTCGGACTTCTTTTTTTGGATCGGCCCTCACTTTGGTTTGTTTTGGCAGGTGAGAATAATTTAAAATCTGCTGTTCATCAGCTAATCACATAAAGACCACTGAAACTGCTATTATAAGCCAGATTTACGCCTCTTCATGTGATTGTTCTGGTGGTCCCACCATATTTACATTTGAAGTAGGAATTGATTTATAGTTCATTGTTTAATGTTTTACTGATTAAAGTACAGCCAGCAGTAAACAGATGTATCCTGAATTATGAGGCTGTATCATGCATTTATGTTATGTCTCATGTAACTTTTAACACATGCAGTGTCAAATCAATGATGGGAAATAAGCATAAAAGTCATTATCCTAGTTGTTTTGTAGGAGTTTCTATTGTTTAAAAAAGCAATAAAACATTGTAGAAGAAAACAGTCTTTCAGAGTATTCGATAAATCCAACTCATTACTTCATTTTTCTGAGATTAAACCAGATATTTAACACATTCTTTATCATCATAAGTTAAAACATATTTTAAATGAACAACAATTAGTGACTGACAAACTAGGGATTTGAAATGCATCACGGTTTGGCCAGACAAATGGCATCCAGGGTTTTCTTTGTAACCATCCAAACCACAGTGAAAGCATTCGCACCTGAACTTATCACTTCCTTGATGATCGCTTCCTGTCACCGTCTTGTCAGTAACACTGTTGCTAATGATGGTGTTTTAAGTTTCTCTGAACTTCAAAAGAGTCTGACTGGCCCTTTGATGGTGATGGAAACCCTCAGTTGGTTTGCTTGAATGATTTGTGTGATGTTGCCACGGGGCGTTTGCATGAACTAAAACCTGATTGATATTATCCAACATGTTTTTTTTTTCTCTGAAACATCTAAGTGATTAGATGAGTTGTCTTTCTTCTAATTGATGGTTGAGGACTGTTTTGCCTCTAGCTGAAAACGAACAAGGAGGGAATTACCTCCACTTGTGTTTAGTGATTTAACTAAAATGTTCTCCCAAAAACACTTTTGCACAAACACTGTAATAAAGAAAAAAAACAAGTTTTAAAAACCAAACAGATATGATTGGCTATGTTTATGTTGTCTGCTGGATTCTCTTGATGCACTTGAACCTGACAGGGTAAAACAATCACTTTAACCATCTGATTAAACACAGTCTCCTGAGAAGCTGGTTTGAGCATCTTAGAACTTGCAAACTATATATTCAGTTAAAAATAAACCTGAAAGATGTTTGTCTTCATTACTGAGTCTGTTTAAATGGTAAAATGGTAAATGGCGTGCACTTGTATAGCGCTTTAATTAGGTCCTACGGCAGTTTGTCATTCACCCATTCACACGGGAGAGGGTAGGGGCTAACACCCACACAACCCGATACACAGATCGGGGGGCAACATGGGGTTCGGTGGAAGCCGGGATCGATCCCCCAACCTTCAAGTTGGAGGACAACCGCTCTAACCACTGAGCCACAGTCGCCCCTTGTTTAGTGTAGTTCATCAGATGTTTTTTTCTTGCCATTTGAGTAACAAAATGTCTTGTATATTTTATATGATTGTGGTTTTAATATCAAATAAGTAAAAAACATGTTTTCCGAAAGTTTTTTTCCCCCCTACCAACCACTGTGACATATGACAAACATACAAATCCTGCTATGTTCTTTTTTTGTTTTCCCCAAGCTAGTGTCAGCTTGTTGAGTGTCTAATGCCCAAGTCATGGCATGCTTAGGGGTCTGTGAATAATACGAAATTCCATTGTGATATGCCTGAAAGGAAAACGATTTAATCTCCATGTCAGTGGTTGATACCAAATCAGAGATATCTTGGTTTTTAGCAGACAGATCAACAGATTGGTGTGTGTTATTAGAGCGATGTCATGGTAATGGGAGTTTTAAATGTTCTCCTACTTTCTGAGGTATGCAGTCAGGGTTTTACCGCTGTGACTTGTGGTGAGATTGTTGTGGAATCTTTTTGAAGATTGTTTTTGAAACCGACATTAAATACATTCCGAGAATTAAATGGGACTGGACCTGATGGCAGCACCTGGTGTTTACTTCAGAACCCCTGTCTAATTGAAACGTGACTCAGTTTCAGTTCCACATCTTCAGGTGAATTTATGTGCATGTCAGAGCATAATAACTATTTTTTACTCTATGGCTCTCTCCATGTTTTTACAGAATTTACCTGTGTGCAAGATTGAATATAATCTGATTTAAAATCATTGCAAATACATTTTTGGCTCTAAAACCCACTCCTATTTCCATACTTCATATTATCCAATCAATAGATGGTATTATTTTAAAAATCCAGCTACTGAAAGAGGTGGAATTTATCTCAGTCATGCACTCTGTTCAAGATCAGGACAAGCAATTAGTCACTGTCACTTCAGTGTTTACATTTCTGATAAAGTCATAATTTAAACAGTTACTCTTCACTGTATGTCTGCAGAAGTTTCAAGAAAAGTCACAGGATCTACAGTCATACATAGTTTGTTCTTTAACAGTCATGTATTTTGTTTATTGCAGCACCGATCTTTCAAATAACGTTCAACAAATCCTTTTAATGTCCTGCTCAGCTGAACTCTGGCTATTATTAATAATGTGAGACAGAACTGTAAGCTGGAGTGATGATAAATTGACAAATGTGGCTCTTTTTCAGTACATAAATTAGCACAGCTGCAGTCATTCACACAAATTAGAAATCTCTGAATGTGTCATGTGAATCATTAATTCTGTAGTTATCATCTATTTAATCCAAACAGATGCCTCCTGTCGTTTCCCTCAGCAGAGAAAACAACACGTTGACACGGAGACTTGTAGACACCATCGAGTTCTGTCATCTACAGCTCATTTCTAAAGGTTACAGTTGAGTTAAGTTGATCAGGTTAAAACAATATGAGAGCAGACTGAATAAAAATAGGGCAGTGATTGTTTTAATTCACATATTGGCATTTTCACAGAAGTGCTAAAGTTGCATAACACCACAGTTTTCTCTAAAAAAACAACAACAAAAAAACAAGGTTGTGTGCCGGAACATTATTTGCACATTTCTGGTGGAACAGCTCAGTCATTTTTCTCAGCTGATCTTAGATGTGTTCTTCTCAAATTCTTCACTCATTGCCACTTTCTTATTGTTTCTGTTTGTCAGTCTAACTCGCTTTATTTTCTTGCTCCGGTTTAGCATTAGATGTAAACCACGTGTAAAATGTTCCAAACCATGTTGGATACAGACTTACAGAATTTATTCCATCCCTTTATAATGTGTCTAAACAATACAATAATTCCAAAATAATAATGCACTTGTAGAGAGTTGATGAGGTGGTAGATTTTCTGGGTATGTGTGATATTATTCCCAGTAAACAGTAAAAAGTCAACAAGTTTGAGGTGTTATCTTCCTAATATTAATGCTTCTGTCCTTGAACAGTATTACAATGGATTTACAGGTTTCTGTTCACTTCCAGTAAAAGTGAGTGTTTCTGCCCAACACAGGTATGATGCACATAAACTTTATCTGCTGTCATCTGCAGCCACTTCATTTTACAACCAAATATATTCAAATAAAGCAGGTCACTGGACTTTGGAAAAACACTTGTATTCAGCCGGGCTGATGACAGCTCAGAACGTCCGTCCGTCCTTCCATCCATCCATCCATCCATCCGTCCATCCGTCCATCCGTCCTTCCGTCCATCCATCCATCCATCCATCCATCC
>SSNP01000008.1:4676182-4803255 GCA_006937955.1 Pachypanchax playfairii
TACAAGGTGAACGTGTTCTTCTTGATCAAGTGCCACGTTCATGTTCTGAGAGAGCTTGCAAGCAGACGAGATTGAGATAACCTAACACTCAACACTTACTAACCCTGCAGTGCAGCTCAGACACAGTCTTAATAGAAACCAGTGTAATACAGGCAGCTGGCCGTGTGCCAGGCCGCTCAGCTACTCTGCAGGGAAGCTGTTAGCTTCTGTTCACACTTGCAGGTAAACCTAAAGCTCAATCTGGAAAGATGCTGACTTCTAATTGAAAATTGGATCAAGATTTGACTCTTAAACGGGTTAGGGTTTGTATCTCCACTAATGTTTTAGGCAGTTAGGTTAATCAACATTTTTATTTTTGTTTTTCTGCCCATGTTTTTAATCTTTTCATAATTTTTTTTTTTGTTTGTTTGTTTGTTTTGGCAAAGTTATAGATCCAAAACCCAGAAAAAGACCTGAATCATAAAGCATTTCACATTAAAGTCCTCATAGATGTTTCCAAGGAAACTTAAAGCTAAAGAGTGAGATGAACTTTGACCTTTTATGTCTTTGCGGTTATGAAAATATCATTGTTATTATTTGAGTTAAAATAAAGCACAATTGCTCAAAGATTATTTTAAATTAAATTTAACTGAATTCCTCTTATGTGTTGCTTTCTTACAAATACCATAACAAAACTAAAAAGAAAAATATGGCCGCAAGAGCTGTTTAAAGATGGTTTTTCTTTGTAGTGTGTTCAAAGTGAAATTTCTTTAATGATTTTCTTCTTGTATTTTAATAAAAAGGAGCCATAAAAATAAAAAATGGCTTTGAAACATGCACATTATTTAGGTCATGATGTTGTACATCACCCTGTTGTGTAATCTGACAGCCTTTTTCATTACTTTTGATTCACATGCAAACTGGGTCACTTTACATCTAATTTATTTTAACATTTATTTTGTGTCTTGTGGAGGGTCTTGATTTAGTGGGTGCAGCCTGTTTCTTGACCAGCTGAGAAAACTCTTGGAAATCTGCAACATTCTTCTGTTGTGGCTCCAGTAAGTTTATTTCAATAAATAATGAGCTGCTGTCCTTGTTCCATATCAGCTGGAGCTCATTTATTGCATTGGTAGAAGGGCTTTGGCAGCAAGCATCTCTCCCTAGCTGTTGCAAAAAATAATTCTGTGTAAAAATGGTTGTATGTGTACGCTGGTATCACTAAGAAATAGAAGATGAAATGGCAAAAATATCAAGATTTTCTACAGGAGATCAAGTTTATATAATTTTTAACTTTTGATGCGTTTGCATGTTACTGAATGTTGAAAGTCCAAAGAAATAACAATGGTTGAAGTGGTGCACATGGACAGTTGGGTCAGGGAATCTGAGACTGTGTGTCTTATTAAAGCCAATCTTTATTTGTTCCATTTATTCTAATGGTTCATTGTGCAGGTTTACATGTGATTACTATCATCACAAAACAAGTTCAACAAGCAGCATTTCTCACAGAAAATAACGTGGCGTTATTAATCGTAACATAAAGCAACCAATGTATTCAGATGCAGCATTATGTGCTTCATGCTAACGGCTATTATCACAGCTGTCTGCTTTTAACATACTTGATAAAAACACTGGAATGGCTGACCACAGTGCAATCTGTCATTGCTGCCATCCTGGAGAGTGCTACATGGTATCTGTAGTTACTCCAGAATATCACCAGATCATGAATATTTCAGTTTATTAATGTTGATTCAATTTTTTTTGCTTTTTAATAGATGCTTTTAAATTCAGCCCAAGATGGCTCCCATATGACTTGCTGATCATTGCCAGTGGCTCTTCTAGTGTTTATATTTCAGTCTTCTAACAGATAGGATGTGATGATTCTGTGATCTTTTTCTTTAGCACATTGGCAATAAGTTCCAGTCCTTCATGATCTAATATTGTTATATCACCCACCCCCACAATTAAATCTTTTTTGTACCCTGCAGTGCTTGAAGAATTTTGTAGAAGAAGAGTGGGACTGTTTGAGGGATAGAACTGAGACGGATGTTTCTTCACTGTCCAGAGAATGTTTCTAATTGGGTCATGCAGAATGAGTTAGTTTCCTAGTTTTCTGAGTCGGGGCACTAGGGAGCTGGACTCTTTTTGACTGTCGAGGGAGCAAGTGAAATCTGACTGTCAGCTGTAGAGCAATAATCTGAGACTGTAACAGGATATTTTATTGTACTTTAGAATGGGATTTTATTGTTCTTTGTGAAAGAAGAACAGAAACTTATTGTACTTTTAGTGATTGTTAACATTGACCCATCAGTCCATGTTTTAATCATTGCAGTATTCATAGGCCTCTACATTACACTACTTTATACATAAAGAAAATGTATCTGTTATTAGTCTGAAACAGAAAACTTTTGTTAAACATTTTTGTTTGTTTTAGATTTAGATTTACAGCCAGACTCTCAGATTATTTAACTTTAACTCAACCTGTTCAGCAGAACTTTGACATAGAGAACACGAGTGTCTGGATTCAGTTCAGTTGATTTATGAGCCCACAATGTCTGCCGTTTAAGTGAAAGTTAAAAACTAGTCTTTTATTTAACCCACTGAGAATAGGATGACTCAGGTCCACCATGAATAGAGGCCCTAGAACTGAGTGGGATGGCTTTCATTGTCTCTTACACATTGTTACAGACATTACTCTATGTCCATTCATCCCGACAACATTCCTCCCCGGGCTTCATGCCACTCGTACAAACACATGCAATCACAAATTGGTTCTTCTTCTAGTGACACTGCACGTCGTCACCAGGCCCTGGAAAGTAACACAATCATACTTTAGCTGAGTTTATGTGTGTGATGCATTATATCATTTATGTATTTCTGCCAAAAAAAGAGCGACATTTGTCTACTGTTGATCTGTTTGGTGCAGCAGAAGATTCATTCAAAAATAGTAATGACATTAAATATGTTTTATTATTAATAATCTTTTTTATTTCTAGTTTTAACATTTTAAAACAGGAAATAAAAGGTTTATTGTCTGGTTTTTATTATTAAAATAAGATGAAAGGAAATCTGTTGCTATTTTTTAGATTTTTTTATCTGCTTCTCTTTTTGTAAGAACATAACACTCTTATTTTGTATTAATTAAAGAGGTCTTTTTGCAAGTTTGTTAGTGTTTTTTTTTATTTATGTATTTTAAACCTGAAGCTTGTAGGAACAAGAAGAGAAAAGAATCTCATACAAAACTGATACAATGTTTTTTCTTTCTCTCACTGCTGCCAAAAAAATTAACTCAAATTTGTATGTACATAACTGTCTGGGTTCTTTATTTTCTAAGCTTGTTCTTCTATTAAATTTAAAAGTAGTTTTCTCCACATTAAAATAAAAACTACATGCTATCGTCTTTTATCACATTAATCTACATTTTTGCCACAGAAAGTATCGACATCCTTTGTTTCATAAGTTGCTTCGTTTAGCTCTGCAGTAAAGTTTCTACTGGAGAAGTTCAGGATTTTGTTTTAGTGAAGAGAATAAAAGCATTTGTTGTATAGCAGATGTTGGTTTTGTACAGTAGGAGTTCTGTTCTCTCATACTGCAGAAGGTCAGACTCTCTGTAACAACAGCAGACTCTGGATCATGGCCATCTCTGCAATTTAGGGAACCTGTTTCAATGTTGGCAGCAGTTTAATTTTGGCAGGACATTTAGACTTCCACATTGATAAACTAAATGCTGTCTTAGTGGGCTTGTCTGACAAATGCACTAACTACTGTAAAGTACAAATTCCCCTTTCAGTTTCTCCATATTTATGTTTCTTCAAATGAGACAGACTTAGTTGTGTGTATTATGTGATCTTAAGCAGCAGAACATTCATGGTCATTTTAAAATACGTTGTAGTTCCGAGCAGTTTTCACTCCACTTTGTCTAAGGCTAGTTAAGTTGCCAGCTAAATACCAGCAGAAGACTTAGCTTACAGTGAGAGCTGTTATCCCCATCAGCTTGCTGGTAGTAGTGGATAAACTCTAATCCTAATCTAGCCTGTTGCACCTCCCTCCTTAGAGGCAAGTATGGCAGCTTTTCCTGCTGCAGTTGATGCTTCTCTGCATAGTTTGACACCGGTTCATTGACTCTTGATATCCTGATACCTTGAAGGGCTGGAATTTAAGAAATGTCAAAGAATAATCTCCAGACTCTAAAAAAAATATATTGTTTACCATAATATCTGTACATTAATGAAGGTGAATTAATAATTGTCACACATAGACAAAATAAGGCTTCTGAAAGCTTTCAGTTTCAAGATAAGGTTTTATTATTATCACCGTGTAAATAATGTCCTTTCCAACCAAATAATGTTATTTTCACTTGTGTCCAAAAAATATTTGATATTTCCTCTTTTAATATTTTGATTTATTTTGTATGTTCGCATTAGTTGCAACAAACCAAAATATGTCACACAGTGTCATAATATTTAGTTTATAGGGGTCTTTGTATGTATCAAGATATTTGTTGTTCTGCACTGACTATTAGACATATGCCCAAAAACTATGTGCAATACTTTATTTATTTATTTTGCTTTAACCTTAAACATATTTATATTTTACAATGTTATTTTACTTTTCTGTATCTTTTAATGAACATGGGTGTGATCTTTTTGTTTCTTGTGATAAAGCTACATATTCAGTTCTTTCTTAAACAAACCCCTTAATTCTCTCTGCTAGCTGGGAATGACAGCTAGCAGAGGATGTTTTCATGGCTTCTGAAATTGTAAATTGACAAGAATATTTATTATTTTTCACTCACAGTTAAACAGAAAACTGGAATCAGTCATTTGGAAGAGGAGTATATAGTTTTTTTGTTTTGGTGTTACATTTTTGTCTAAAATTCAGACTTTTCTTATAACTAGATGTTGCTGCAGGAGGTTATAAAGATGCATTTGCAGCTGTGCACCTTTTAAACACTCCATGTGCATGTGGTTATTTATTATTAAGTGCATGCATCCTTTTTTCAAATATATTTTCATCGTATATTAATCTCAGATTTTTAATTAGTAATGGTGATCTTTCTACTTCTGGTTCTAAGTGCTGTTACTCCTCACGTTGACATTTATCTGTTTTGATTGTTTTGTGTCTAAAATGTGTCTAAAAGTTCCAGCAGTATTGAATAAGAAACTGTTGTAAACAAGCTGATTAACTTGCACTGCACTCTGATGCTTCACTGTGTCAACGAAGCTCCTGCTGGGGGCAAAGCTTTGTAGAGAGATGAGGCAACAGCATGTTAGAACATGCACACTGCACAGAGAAGAGTTCTATCTGGTGGAACATTAAGAAGGGTTTGGGTTTGTTTTGGCTTGTGTACTTACCTCAGTGAAATGACGGGATAGAAAGGAATCTAGATTCTGTCATTCTTGTATTTAGTAACATCCAGGGTCTGTTGCCTGGATACAGCACTGAGCACTGGGCCATTTGCATGTATAGACTGCAATATGTTTTATTATGCAGTACAGAAGACAAGACGACCAAAAAAACCAAAAACCTCATAATTTAAAGGGTATGAGATCAAGCATTTTTACTTCAACATCCAATTCCTAAAAATAACTGCAACAGTCATCTGTAAGTTTATATACTGTATTGAAGATGGAGATCTTTTAAATAAATCTTATGACACAGAACAAAACATTTAATTTTAATACAAATCAATCTTATAATTATATTTCTCTTTACTGCATTGAATAGAAATGTGTATAAAGGTGAAAACATATAGGACTTGTGTCTAATACGATCTTATCTAAACCTTTGTTACTTAACACTAAGATGTCCATCCAGCAGGTTAAGACCGGGACATCGGCTTGTCTCTCTGGCTTGTGTCTGTCCAGTGTTACAGGAAAACTGTAGCTGGCAGGATATCGGAGACTTTGGAAAAGCCCAAGTGCTTAGGAAGCTTAGCTGAGTGTCGACATGCTCTTTGTTTCTGATCTGAGTTACAGCTTGCATTAAAATCCTGTTGTTCCTGGTGGTTGACCAGTTTGTAAAATCCCCATAAAACTGGTTCATTTCTGTCATGTGAGCTTCAACATACAACCACAAGGCCACATCATTAAGCTGCATCAGTTAATTTAGAATTTATTTTACCGTCATATTTCTGCACAGATGCTTATCCAACCTAAAATATTAAATCAGAGCAATTCTACAAATTGCTTTGGTTTTATTTATTTTCATATAAAGAACCAGTGAAGGGTTGTTTACTCGTGGACAGCTTGACAAAATTACATCAGTTTACAGCTAGTGGATAGAGCAACACTAATTTTAATCTAACAAAAACTCATATTGACAGTATGTATTAACACTTATTTCAGAAGAAGCCTAACTGATGATTCTATAAAACCACAATAACTTCCATGTAGAATGAATATCCACAGACTTTTAGATCAAATATATATTTTGTTTTTGCTAAATTGGGACAGTTTATGGAATGTCCACCTTTTTATCAAGTTTGACCCTTGTATGAACTCCTTTAGGTTGTCCAATAATCATTGTTCTTTGTAATCCATTGGCCAGAAGTCTTTCTTTTTCCTTCAAGGCTTCATCAAATCAAGCTGAGAATTTGGGAAGCAAAATGTTAGAGAGGTTAGAGGTTGAAGAGAGTAGCACCAGTGGTGGCTGTAAGTGGAGTTAATCCACAACCAAATCATTGTTCCACTGTCTGATCAGGGCGGAAACTGAATGATTGTCTGGGATACTAACATTTAGCTCAGAGCTAGGCCTTTTCAGTCACAGGAAATGTGTTTTATTTATCAAGAGGAAAAGGGAGGCATAAAGAAGGGAAGTGGGTTTTGAAATTCAGGCTGTTTAAGTTCTTAGGAAAATAACATTTGAAAGGGAGAAGTCTCCTCAGTTTAATTACCAGGTGTGTAGAATATTTGTCATTGGCTCACATGTGAAAGATCAGGATTTGGGGAAGTCAGTAGAAACATTTAGATAATTTATGCACTAAATTGTTCCTTGTGACAGCTGTTCCTTTTCACAGCCAGATAGACAATAACACTGGTCAAGACCGAGGACAATTAACCCTGTCCACTATCTGAATGGAGGCAACGTGGGAGTGTGTGGCTCATTTTGTACTGTTTAAGAACGTCTCACATTGTGATAGTTTAACAAGTAAGGAAAACTTTTAATACTGTGGAATAAAAGTGGTTTCAATCCAAGGCAGTTTTGTTTACAAAGCCATTTAAATAATACAAAAGTCCAAAGTGCTGGACAACTCAGAAAAAATGTAATTCATGAAAGACATGTCAACAAGCACGCAGCATAAAACAAGCAAATAAAAATAATTAAAATAATATAACAGGCAGGATACAATCAAATATGCTAAAATAAATAAACTAGACATACATTGTCACACATTAAAATAATAATCAGTTAAGGTCTGTGCTGATACAGGGTCTTGTAAAGATTTAAAACCAGATCGGTCTAGATTTTAAAATAATATGCTCAATTAAAAGTACAATTATTTGTTCTTAAATTACCTGCTCCCAAATTTTAAACATTAAAGAGGGATTACACCAGATGATAGACTGATGTTCACAAGAACAAATCCAGGACAATGTGGAAATGTCACTGAAAGAGTTTAGAAGGAATCAGATCATATGCAGACCCCATGGGCTTCTGATGACATCAGACTCCGTCTCTTGTTGGGACACACAGCAGAGATCTGAGCCTCAAGCATCAATAGTCTTACAAAGAACCTGCGTTATGAGGGTTTGACAGGATGATCTCAGAGAAGTAATTTCTACTGACATCCCACACAGCTCTTAGATAATTACACATACAATCCATTAAAATCAGAAGTGAAACTTGTAGGTTTTCCTTTTTCCGCTCAATAGACATCTAACAGCACAAGTCATGTCACTCAATCAGAGCTCAAATTTAGAATTAGGCTGTCTGACTTTCAATAGAGCCACTACTGATAGATGTTAATATTTATGTTTTATAACTAGGATGGTTAAACTATGTTTTCAGTGGAGTTGCTCAGGTTTAGGGTCAGAGGTCACAGTCCATCCCACTCCTGCAGGCAGTGTCAGGTCAGTCTGACCCATCACAGGGGGGAAATACCAGTCATTGGCCTTTTTTGAACCTGATGGACCTCTATTTACTTTTTTGGTGGTCAGTCCAGATTCAGTCCCAATCTGGGGTTTAGGGTTGGTCTTAGGTTTTGGAAGAGTTAGGACTTGGTGTCAATTAATGTGTTCAATCAGTTGGGAGTTAGGAAAGCCTAGGGCAGGGCTATTCAAATCCAGGCCTCAAGGGCCAGTATCCTGCATGTTTTAGGTCTTTCCCTAATTCAACACACAGGAATCAAATGATGGCTTGTTAGCAGGCCTCTGCAGAACTTTGCCATGCTGAGGAGGAAATTAGAAAATTTGAATCAGCTGGGTTGGAGCAGAGACACATCTAAAACGTGTAGGGCACTGGCCCTTGAGGCCTGGATTTGAATAGCCCTGGCCTAGGGTAAGGATAGTTTAGGGTTAGGATGGTTTAGGGTTGGGTCAGTTAGGGGTTAGGAGAGGTTAGGTTTAATTCTGCCAAAATATTGTCATATAAAAATATCTCAATATTCTTCTATCATAAAATGTTTGCTATTATTTATGTTTTAATATTTAAAGTTTCTATTTATATTTAAACTCTGAGATACTTTTTCAAGTATGAAAAGAAAAGTTCATGAGAATTTGAAAGAAAATGATTTGGTGATGAATTAACCAAACTTTCAGGTGGTTTCCACATTTATAATAGTTACACACACAGCAGACAGATGTTTGTTATGAGTTAAATGAGTTGTTCTTGACACACGTTTGGCTGATCTCTAGAGAAGAAGGTGTGACATTTGAAACAGCTCCCATAATGAAAAGTGTTGCTGCTAATGGTCTCTGGTGGGTTGTTATTTATCGTTTTTAAGAGTGTGTCCGGCCATGATTTGTGCTGGTGATAATTTTATTGCTGGTTAAAGTTGCATTTAAATATCTATTTGAAATGTGGCTGCTTTGCAAGTGTCTGCTGACAACTTGACTCATAAATACAGTGAAGCCTCTGCTGAGTAGGAGAAATTCATGACTAATCTGGGTTGTGTAAGTTTTCCCACGCTACATGACACTCTCAGAATTCACAGTGTGCCTCGGAAAATTAGTGCTTTTCTGGTTAAAGTGAGAGCAACTGGAGAAAATGTGTCTTTATTTATATTTGAAATAAATGAAACCCTGTGAATGCAGTTTTACTTTTGAACTGAGCTTAATCCACCCTGATGTCCCACAATATATAACAGTTTAGCTATGATATGTTAATTTCGTGTAGTGACAGTATCTCCAGATGTTTTTAGAAGATCAGATTTCTGTTTTGCTGTTTTTATCCTTAAAGATGCTTTTATTTGCTCTTGTTATGCCCTTCTGACTGTAAATCATCTCTCCTGCCTACATGTGCAGTTGGCACATGTGAATATAAACGTATTAGGATCTAGTACAAAGGGCTTGCATAACATTCTGTCCTACACATCATTTTCTTATGGTGCCTTCAGTTAGAAAATTATGTAACACCTTTGTAGTCAAAGGCTTTCTGAAGACATAAAAGGGTTTTTCTTTAGCTAAATATTGTTTTTTTTTTTGTTCTTAATTGAAGTTGTTTGATATTTTAACCAGAAAAAAATCCTTGGAACAAGCACGTTTTGAACCCGACCTCATGTCAAATACCAGTGCATTGATCGATTTTGTGATCCGTTAAAACAACACTATATTCCATATGCAACCCCTACCTTAACTGTTCCGCTGATTAACGTGAAATATTCCGCTTTATAGTGTGTGCATGTGAATCTTTACATTTTAAAGCTCACTGTTATATTAAAATGAGACATATTGCTGCACAATTTGTGTTTTGTTCGAAACAGAGCGAAACCTTGCACATGTCAGCTCCTGTGGGAAGGTGCGCGCATGTGCTGTAGGTAGTTAGTCTCTGCTGGAGCCCAGAAAACGCTCCCACAGGTTGTTTGTCACAAATAAAAATGCTCTCACGCAGATCGTATTTTGGAGCTTTCAAAATCAACCTTAATGGTCGTATAATTTGCAGTTAGCATGTTTCACAACGGAGCTAAATATTTAATTATCTGTCATGATATTTGTTTTTCAATGCTCTTGTCTTCAGTTTTTTTTTTTTTCTGGGGGCATCAACCCTCATATGGTTCCAACTTATGGTCTCACTGAAAAGTTCACATGCTACCTCATACTCATCCATCTTAAATCCCGCCAAAACAAAAACACGCTGTATTTAGTGATTGATTGCTGCTTTATGTGTGGTTCACTGGGGGTCACTTAATCTTCCAACACTGATATTTTATCAAGCAACACCGTGTTCAGTTGGACGAGTGTGTGAATGTTCATGTTGATCCTACTGGCTTTTAGAGCAAAAACAAGCCACCCTGGATCTGCTGCTGTCATTGGATACAAATCAGTCTGACGTGAAGGGAAAAGTTGAATGTGCAAATAATTCTGGTGATTTAGTGCTGACCTGCCAAGAGGACTTAGTAGGCATAATCAAATAATATCTCAAATTGCATAAAATCTCAGGCAACTCAAGGGAACCTTGTGAGGATACAAGAATTAAGGAATGAGTTAAAAAATATCCATGAAATTACGTTTTCATTTCTTGAGTACTTCTATTTTCTGTCAGGGAATGAAACAAATGTTTTATCTGCACTAATATATCTAATTTCAGAGAATTTCACTTGTCGGGACATTGGTCATGTAATTTTTCTACCAGAGATGTTCAGTTTATTTGGTTTTGACTGATAATTAGCTTAAAATAAAGTAAAAAATTCAGACTCCTCAACTGTTTCAAACAATCAAACAAAACACTGGTGCAAATGTGTCTTTGATAAAATGTGTTTGGCTACCTTTCTAAGATCACCCCCACCAACTTCCTGTTCTCCATTACCTCTCCATGTCTCTACACATTCCAGCGTTTTGACCAAAACCTTCATAAAGGGACTCCATGGGGGAGACGGTGGTGACAGCTTGAGAAAAGGTCCAAATGACTGATCGTAGACAGACACCAATCCTGACCTTTGGCTGAACTTACTGAAGCTCATGTGTTGACAGGGTCCCTATAACCCCCCCCTTCCCCCGGTCAGAGGGACCCCTCATCTGAACAGTCAGATGTTATTGATTTCACCACTTCAAGATCTGAAAATCTGGCAGATTGATATCCGGTTCTAAACCAGTTTAGTATTTTAGTTTTTGCTAATGGAAAGAATCAACTATCACAAAACAAGCAGCAGCATTTTTGTGTTTCTTCCCCCAACTCATGTCATCAAATTTAGATTCTAAAATGTAAACAACTAGGCTGAACACTGCATTAGTTTTGTTAGTCAGAACAAGAAGAATTTACAGGCAAGACTCCTGCCAAGTTGAATTAACAAGATTATTGGCTGTAAACCAGAAGACGTGTTTACGTGTGTTCTTTTAACTTGGACGCATATTGTTGGATCCAGTCTGGATTATGCAATCCACTTAAGACTTCCTGCTGTAAAGGAGAGCGCTTTTAACTACAAAGCGGGCATGTGGATACAAAGCGGGTGTGCTGCTGTAAGGCAGACGTGAGGGTTGGGAGCACATGTTTATGTTTATGCTCACGAGCTTTTCAGTTTACAACTGTCGACTTTTCAACAGGCTTTGCCTTAGGGCAGTGAAGTAAGCAGCGTTTACTTCTCCGTGTCATGAAACCAAACCTGTGTGAAGCCTTGAATTATTAGTGGTTAATTTGTGTTAGGTAGCTGGACAATACAGAGCATCCTGAGTTTTAGTGTAATGTTTCTGTTTTAGGAATGCAGTAAACTGGTTCAGATGAGGGGAGAGCTCTGATACAGCCACAGACTCTATGGCTCTTCTGTAAAAGGCTCTTTGATGTAGCTGTTGTTTTGACAGAAAATTAAATATTAGAACTTTTATGTTCCAAAACATTCTAACAAAAAAGTGTTTTGTGATATTTGTCAGATATGATTTCATGGTAGAGGAGACTCTTCTCATTATGTTTTGAACATGAAGGCTGTTTCCCTAATAAAAACCTTCGTTTTATCATTTATTTTTCATCAAAGTAAAAGAAATACAACTCCCTCAGGAAAACTGGATTTGGCAAAAACTAATTTGGATTCTACAAAGTTCATCCATTTATGCAAATCTACATCAACAGATCCCTTCTGTTTTTTTTAAAGCTCATCACAATAGAGATAGCTGGTCTGGACACGAGTCCATGAAATTGACTTTGGTCTAGACATGAAGGTTTTCCAAAGGGAAGGAAGTGAATAGAGGGGCTAAAAGCCAACTAGTGTTATGTAATTGTTTGTGAAACAATGTGGGCGACATTCCACAAAAAAAAAAAAAAACAACAAAGCCAACACATTCCTCTTTTTAACTGAATACCCTCATACGACCCTGCAGGTTTGTCAGCCAGACGTTTCCAGCTTTGGATTCATAGTTCTATCACATTTACATCACTGTAGCTCTCTTTATATTTCACTTGATGAGGCAGTTTGCAGGTGTAATGTCATTGTGTTCCCTAAAATATTCACATCTGTGTAAATGACAGTCAACTAAAGGTCTGTTCATTTCCTAAGGGAATTATTGTTGCTTAACTGGTTTAACTTGCATAACTTTTAAAAGGAGCCCCAGCTGGACTCAGTTTGAACAAAATCCAGATGGCATTACCTGTAAAAAGTTTGTTATTCATATTAGTTTGGACTTGTTTTACTTCTGGAAGGCAAAAAAAAAAAGTAAAACTGTTTCTCTTTTACTTGGTGACTTAAGTCTTAATAGTATTAGACGTCATAAATCAACTATGATCTGTTGAAGTTTTATACGTTTAATTATTTTCTTTGAATTTATTGTTGGTTTAGCCAACATATGTTTAGTTTAACAAATATCAAACCTTGATAGGACTTGAGGATTTAGGTTTTGACTTTATAGCTTTGAACTAATTTCTTTTCATTCACACATTTTATGCTGTCAGCGCTAAAGACACACACACAATATCGTGTTCCACGTTGTTCTACAGTAGGGAACAGTGGCAGTGCATTGCTTAATTAACCTTTCGCCGAGTCCGGCCCCCCTTAGTTATTGTTGCTACGTCCGACAAACATGACTAGTGCGACAGATTAACATGACTGGAAGAGGTATTCCCATGTGTGTCAGTGACCTTTTTTGGAGAAGTACTTTCGTGACATCCTTTAAATCGAACCAGCCCTGAACTCCTCTGTCTCTCCAGATCAGCTCTGCCGAGTGGCGTCTGTCCGCTCACAGCCAGCCTCCGTCGCAGCCAGCGAGCACTCCCACCTCTAAAGCTCGCCCCCTGCGTCACCTAGAGCCAGTGTCAGTCCCAGCTCACGCTCATCCTCTCTGGACGCTCCTCCGCACCAAGCTCCCCCTGACATCTAGTAGATGTGGGTGCACCGCTTTGCCATCTTGTTTGGAGTTAATGTTTGTCGGACTTGCTCACATAGTAACAGTTGTGTGATTGGTCAATGCTGTTTTGGGGGCGGGGCTAGCGAAAGGTCAATTACTGCTCACTGGGAAAATCTGTACCTTTCTCTTGTCTGTGATTTGGAGAGACAAACACCGAAAAACACCCACCGTTATGCCTCTAGCAGAAATGAGGTCTACTGTTGGCCTACTTGTTTGCATACAGTCCATCCACTTTTCGTAACAGGTCCAGGCTCCCCAAAGAACCAAAAACCTTAGAGAAACACACAACCAGACCAGATATCCTACAAATCTGCACTTTTCCCACAGCTGTGCAAATATATGTGAAAGAAACAGGAAATTTAATCTTGTAATTGTTTTGGCTTTGAAACCATCAGACAAAAGGGGGGTACCCCCTCTGTGGAGTGGGTCAGTGTTAGTCAGAATAAATGGATCTTATGTGGCCAGGCCTGCAAGTCTTCAGCTGTAGAATTTTTAGGAACAGTGTCTCTGTTTTTACTGTTTATGTTCAGGCTGGAATTCAGATACTTTCAGATGATACTCATTCAGATAATACTTTACTTATATGACAGTGAAATTTCAGCTGAAGGTTTTGATTCAGTAAGTTTTAGAAAGCAAAACCAAACTTTAATATAGAGTTTTGCACTGTGTTCAACTTTGCTGTGTTTGTTTGCATTTATACAAAACTACATCAAGATAGTATATACACAGAATTGGTAAAAAAAAAAAAAAGTACAAAATAAATAAATACAGATGGAAAGAGAGTACTGATGGTAAAAATACTAATTTAGTAAAGAAAATATAACTTAACCAAAACGAGTACAATTTTTTTACAACAAAATATATCAATGAAAGTCAGTATGTGATAATGCAACTATATAATACATAGTGCATGTAGACTGACAGTCTGTCTTCCTCAGTGGGTCTGAGCTGCTAGTATCCGGTAAATCCCCTGTCACAGCACATTAGCCGGCCACCACCATTTGGTTGGGATGATTGCAGCTTATGTCAAGCTTGTTAGTGTTTAGCACCATTAACCAGAAAGACTTGACATATGACCGGATGCTGTTTTCATGCCTCTCAAAACAATTGTCATGATGTTTATGAAAGGCGTGTAATACCTGTGGACAAAGGTTTCAGTACATCTGTTTATTTGTTCCGATCAAAGAAGTTACGTGTCTGAACTCTTCATTCAGAAACCGAAGGATTTAATCTGACGCTCGCTTACTGTTTTGGTTTACTAACCCACTTTTTGTTTAATCTGCAGGCGGTCACAGGAAGATGCTTTGGTGACAAGGATTTCCGAGGAGGTTTGGAAAACGGGATTCTGCTCTGCGAGTAAGTTCCGACAGCACGTGATTATTTCAGCATCTAAATAGGGTGAAAATAATTTTCTGTTTTATACATTCCTCATATTATTCTTATTGTCTTAAAACAGACAGTTGACATAAATCCTTTGTACATTTCTTCTGCTCATCGAATGAAACATTTTTGTCAATGATGTTTGTATTAGTGTTATGCAAAGAAACAGAGGTAGTCAAATTGTCAATTACAATTATTTAAATAATTATTTGAATAATTATTTGTCACCTAAAGTCTAAATCTAAAAATCTAAAAAAAATTGTTATGAAAACAGCAGACATAGTATTCTCTCTATAAGCAATCTTTATATAAATATTTTATCTCTTATTATTCTTTCTCCTCTCTTACACACCTACACAGTGTTCAAGAAGCACTGAAACATCCTTCTTGAATTACTTAAACTTATTTTTTGGAAATGTGCAGTGCATCAGTAAATCTCTTGTCGGAGGACATGAGGCAAGCTTGGGGTTCACTAAAAAGATAAATGATGGCACTTAATCTCAAATTGACAGCTGGAATGACATGAACATCACAGACTGCTGATATCTAATACTATGTATTCAGAAGTGGGGTTTCCCTTTACAAGACAGAGTCATTACAGAGCTTCCTCTGATGAAAACAGGCACAAAAGAAGAAATATGAACCAGAAGGACGAGAGGGAAAGTTAGGAATTCTGAAGCTGCTTGTTTTTGGCTGTTGAGAAACTTTAGTTTGTAGGAATGTCTGTAGTGTTTGAAGGAAACGTTTAGAAAACCTAAAGAGAAGGAGATATTTTCATGTGGAAATATTTAAAAATTACATGAATAACTGAGAAGTAATTAATTAAGAATCTGTGTTTTCGTTCACATTTTCAGACAATAGCTGCACTTATTTTAGTTTTCTCTTTCAAAGGATTGAAGTCTGCAGTATTAACACTGATTATCTGATTTTGGCAGCAACCCATGTCTTAAAGACATAACTCTGCTTTTTCTTTTTTTCTAATTCCATTTTCTATTTAATTAAATTAATTCATAAAGTTCCAATTCATAACAAAATTGCTCTTGACTCACTGGGGTCTGAGATGACAAGTTAAAATAAAAAGTTAAAATAAATAGCAGTGATCAGAAACACAAATATGGAAAGTAAAGATGGTGAAAAAATAGGGTTTGTATGTCCTCCAGCAGTTACTATAGCAGCATAGCCAAGGGACAGCTCATGTGTGACCTAAGGTGACCTCATATAGGTCCTGTCCCAATACCCGCACTGCACTACGGTCTTCCACGAAGTGCACTTAGCAGAAGGGCACATAAGGGTTCGAAGTGCGTAGTGAACAAGTGCGCACATATTAGCCATATTGGGACAGTGAGCACTACATGCCACAGCGTTCTTTCTCCATGACAACCAAAATGAAGGTACCGGTCGCTGTTTGCACTATTTTCATACTAGAAATGGTTTTAAAACGCCAACAAACATTTATTTTGAGGAGAATGAAGCGCAGGAACCGAAGGAGGTGTATAAGACAGAATAAGTGATCAAACTGTTAGTGTATCATGTCCGAAAACACATGTCAGTACAGTTATTAATTATATTTTTTATGTGACACATCTGTACAACAGAGAATCAATCGATTGTAATTACACATCTATAAAATAAAATATTGATTATTTGGATTCTACACTTGAGAAAACTTTTTTTTTGGTCCATATGGTTCAGCCATTTCTCCACCTTTTTCTTCTTCTTCCGTCAATATTCACACGCAGCAATGCATTGTGGGAAATACCCTTCGCTGAAGTCTGCACTGATGCAGACTTCGACGAAGTGCGGATCAAGCGTCCGAAAGGGGCGGAGCCAATGGCATGACTCTCCACTCAACTTCAACTTAGAGATTCTACCTTTAGATACTGATATATCTTCAACTTTAAAAAGTATTTAAGTTTGTGAACCCCTTTAGCTTCCTTGAAATACATTAAAATCTTTCAACTTTTTAGCTCTTTCAACTTTTCCAACTACTTTAGCTCTCTTCAGCTTAGAAACTCCTTTCAACTTTTTCAGCTGCATTTAACTTGTATGTTTCAGCTTCCAGCATTCACACCGCATTTCCGCAGGAAATGCAATTTTTCTAGTTTATTCTGATTTGATTTTGTTTTTCATTGTTTTTAATGTTTCTACTGTTTTTACTGTTTAATTGTTTTTGATGATTATCTATCTTGTACTCAATGTACAGCACTTTGGACGGTGTATTCTTATAAAATGTGCTCTAAATAAAATTGGTATGGCATCTTTAGTTTTTTTTTCTTAGCTCTTTTAGAGGGAGCCAGCAAGTGATGGTACAATTGGTAAAGTGTGATATTTCTTTTCATTTTGTGTCTCTTCGGCAGGTTATTGAGCTCTATTAGACCTGGCTTGGTAAAGAAAATTAACAGACTTCCAACACCCATAGCCGGCCTGGTAAGTCATTTAAGTTCATGCTTTAATTTACAGAGAGCAGCAGCTAAATCTCACATTCAGGCTTCACAGCCAACATTTCCATCTGCTGCCATGTATATATAGCATTAAATTCTCAACAAACCAGTTATTGTTCAGTTAGAAACTTTTACATAGAGCCAGATTAACATGTTGCCTCGCCGTTCTGAACTACAGCATCACTGTAAGGAAATCTATTAAACTTTTTTCAGTCTAATCTACTATCTGTATTGTTTTATTTTACTAAAACCATGAAAATTTTTGTTTTCACTGTAAGTTAGAGAGGCAGTTTCACTGTTGTCTGTGGTTTTACTGAAGAAATGAAGTTTTTGAATCAGAGTCTGTGAATCGGAGTTGATCTGAACACTGATACTTTTCAGTTTAGTACAGTCCAGTACAGTAGAGCTCTTTCATAGTGACCTAAGACCTTGATCTGAATGAAGAAGCCTTTCAGGACCAGTACTCGCATGTAAACAGAAGCTAAGAAAGTTGATACCACTGAAGCTCAAATCACTTAATGCTTGTCAAATTCCTTCCTTATTTATTAAACCAAACTGATACTGAGAACATTTGTGGAGGTAGATTATACCAGAATAATGATTTTATTTGAAATCAGGATCTCACTTCTAACTACAGTTCAGGTTTAATTACTGATACATCAATCTTATAAACAAAACTTTTCCTACTTATCACGCAACTTTATTTTCAGTCTGAACTTTAAAAATGCCCGGACATGGGACACAAATACATTTGGGCTCTTCAGTGTGTTTCTGTCATAAAAACATGTTGGCTGAATGATCAGTTGCATATATAGTTTGACTAAAACAATCCTAAATAATGCATAAAATATAAATTATTCAGAGTAAACTGAGATTCAGTGCATTTTACGTTTTCTTTTTTCACTTAATGTGATTAACAATATAAAACATCCCAACAAAGAATTGTGCATTTCATGTCCAGAATTTTAAAATGTTAAACTGTAATGATCGAGGTCAAGAAACAGAATGAACAAACCTAAAAGCATGAGCCAAATGTTCAGGAGGTGGATTAGAGTTAAGAAGCTATGAAAACGATAATAAAGTTGGATCTGAATCACATCCTGAAAGAACAAATTCAGACCGGCTTGAAAGGCAAGTTTGTATTTTGCTGTTAGATAATGAGTCCCACTCAGGATTTTTTTTTTTTATGTTGGGTAAAATAATTTTATTTTCACAAGCATTTTCTTACAATCCAGTCATTAGCTACGTTTACATGCGCCAAATTTCTCCAATCTGATTAAAATCTTGGTCGATCGGAATTCCCAAATCCCTGTTTACATGGACACTAACTGAAATGATCTGATCATGCCATGAGTACACATGCACCAAGCACTCAATCAGGTTAAATGAGTTGAGCATGCGCACAGCGAGTTGTCTTTCTGGGGGAAGAAAAAAAACAAAACAAACTCCGTCTTTTCTGCACGTCTTTCCCGTCCCATCGTGTGCTCGAGCTGACTCACGTTTTCCCCAATATGGACCTTCTGCAGGTGATCACCTTTATGTTTGGGTTTTTACTGGTCGCATTAACCAAGCTAGCGGCTGAATACATATTGCTACTGCTCCTCCGCCACAGGAGAGGAGAGCAGGATGACAGGATGACTGCACCAGCAGACCACTTCTGTTTACTTCCCGCTATGTTTTCTACTTGGGTCTGCGAAAGCGGAAAGACGTCACGCTGAAGTTGTACGCATGCGCAGTGGGCTTTTTTCACCCTTTCTTTCCGAATGGGTGTATACATGCACGTCTATCTGAATGAAGATCGGACAAAACCACCCCTCTCGATCGGAAGTAAATTTAATTCTGATCAGGCTGCATCGGATCAAAACATTCTGATTGACATGTTTACATGATGTATTTTTTTTCCGATTGGGCGTTTATTCCGATTAAATGTGCCCATGTAAACGTAGCTACTGACTCATCAAAAAAATCAAACACTGGTAACGTGTGTCTGGCTTTTTTAAAACATGGTTATCTATGTTTCATGCTTGGTGGTCAGGCTGCTGGTATCTATGGAAGTCCAGTACAATCTTTAAATTCTATTCCATCTTAAGGTACTTTTTAAGAATGTGAGGGTAACGTACATCTGTTAGAATTTTTTGTGTGTTTAATGTTTGAAATCTCAAACATGAGTGAGAGATGCATGAAATAATATTATACACAAACTTTTAACTGTGTTTATGTGTGAACTCTTGAACTACAGCAGTATAAAACAGGATGCAGTGATTGCTAATTGACCCAAAGGGACAATTATCACTTGACCAAAGACAATGTGTTTACAACAGAAATCAGCATATAAAAACATTTAAAGCTAAAAAAGGAAAATCATACCTTTGGGGCAAGTATTTGTTCCTGAACAATGCTCCTTTTTATGATCCTGAAGTTTCATAATTGTTTTACTAAAGGTCTTGCTTTTTTTGTTGCATGTATTTTCACTTCCCTCTTGGCTGTGGTTACAGAGGCGAGAACACATAAACACGAGTTTTGCTGTTATCTGGATTATCATAATAAAACACAGCCCACCCCTCCTTCTTCTTCCTGTTGGGAGGATAATGGGAAAATGAGTCTCTGTGGAGTTTAGACCATTTTGTAATTAGAACAGCTACCTTGGCACTTCAGCAACTCAACCAATGCGGCTCTGTTCATTGGAACTGTAACGCTCTGTTGCCTGCGTTCTCTGGGTTAGCTCATGTTTTCACTATGTAAACAGACAGGGAATCACCTTGCAAGATAAATACAAGCAATTCTCATGTCGAATAAAGTGTTTTTTACTTGTCTGCAGCTCAGCAGCTGTTAAATATCATGCCTGTAAAATCTAATTTGATAAATTTGTATAAAACCTTTTTGCTTCATTAACTTTCTTAAACTTTACATTCGTTCTACAAATACATGCATTTATTTGTGTTAGTTCGTTTTTCTCTTGCAGTAGAGTGAAAATCCTTTCTAAGTTATTCTCACATCTTTTAAAAAAACACACAAATTCCCACCAGTTGCTGTTAGTGTGAAATGATCTGCCTTAATCAGTTGCTGTTTTAGTTTTCAGACCATTTGAAATAACAACCATTGAAGGGACTGGGAAAAATCTGAATAATTGCAAGATTTTTGTTGAATTTATAAAGGCACTGTCAAGACCGTGTCCTTATATGGTACTTTAAAAAACAAAAACTTGTTTCTTTTTTTTTTTAATCTGTGTTTACAGTTTGAATGATGAATAGATCTTTTATCCAGTTTGTGAGATCCGTACTGTGGGCGTGTCCTGAGTAAAGTAAAACTTGTTGAAGAAACTGCTGAGTCTCTCACAGAAATGATTGTGGGAGTGTTTGTATCAGTGGGTGGGGTTCCCTCACTGGGAAAGCAGAGATGGCCCTGTCCCAAAAACACAGGAAGCTGTTGGGTGGGTTCAGAGGCACTGTTTTGGTAGAACTGGAAGAGGAACGTGAGAACAAGTGTTTCCAAGTGTGTGTGTTTGCAGTCGTGCATGCGTTCTTTCTCCTGTTTGTATCCACATCTAAATAAGGCTCCTCGTAATGTGGCTGATGACTCAAAAGGGTGCATTCATAACAGCCTTTTCTATGAATATGTTCTCGTAAAATGAGATTATAAGCACGTTATGTTGTGCATGTGAGAGAGGAAAAAAAGGGAGAGTTCTTAGGACAATTGAGGTGAGGAGGAAATGTTGACACCCTGAGAAGGAAAGAGAGGGGAGGGCTTTGGTTGTGACCCTCTGAAAGACAGAAACAAAAACAACAAAGAGAGAGAGAGAGAGAACCTGGGAACACGAGGAGAACTTGGCTCAGGTTGCATCTCACTAAGAGTTTGTCTGAGCAGACACCAGGAAAAAGAGGAAGACTTCAGTGATGTGGAGAACGTGGAATGTAGGAAAAGAAGGAAAACAGATTTATGTTTAAGTTAAAAAACAGAAATACTTACGAGTGAAAGTTGGTGGAATCAGATTAAGGAGATGGATAAATCCTGGACAGAAAATCTGGCCTTGTCACTTTTCTGGTAAACAGGTATCCAGATTTTTTTTTTCTATGTTGACACAACTTCTTAGAAAACTCCAGGTAATAAGTTGTTTTCTTCTGACCTGACAGCGAAACTTTGTTTTTGTTTTGTCACTTTTTAGGCCATAAATAAGGATGTTGTCTCAACCATTAACTCTTAGTGTCATGAATGTTAGAGGAAAACTTTTAAAACATAAATAAATGTAATTTAGTGAAAATGTTAGTTTGTATTTATTCAAGTTGGGAAATTAGCTTTAGCAGTTTGAATAGCAGCACTAGAAGAGTCTGCCTGTTCATCTCGCCCTCCGTTATCTACAGTTCTGATCTCGAGTGAATCAGTTTTTATTTTGGGAGTGTTGCTTTCTCAAGCAGTGAGTAATCCTCCTCCTGTGTGTGTGTTTCTGCACAGGACAACCTTAGTGTGTTTCTTCGTGGCTGTGAGGAATTGGGCCTGAAGGGCTCCCAGCTTTTTGACCCCGGAGACCTACAAGACACATCAACACGTCCGACTGCCAAGTAAGACTCAAAGCATCCGTGTTTTTTAGCTGTCCTTCAAATTTGGTTTCAAAGCTACTGTTCAGAGTTTAAAGCAGCGGAGGTCTAATTAGATTCTGTTGTCCTTCAAAAGATACAGAGTTCAGTGTTGCAGCAGTTAGAAGATTGAAGGCATTTCTGTTCAAAAAGCTGTGGATTCTGAGAGATTTGGGACTCTTTGCGTGCACTATTTTAAGAGCCTTTTATGCAGATTTACAGCTCTTTCATTCAGGAACATTACATTTGAAACAGTAAGTCCAACTTTTGATCCTGTCTATAAAGTTCAAACAAAATTAACAACTGATTCACAAATCACACCGTCCAACCAGAAGATTGAACGTTGCTACTTGAATGTACCCGAGTCTCCGAGTTAAATTCTTTTCCACCTTGAAAATGTTCTTCACAGCCATGATCTAAAGTGGAGCAATAAAAGTAACTGTCTTCCGATTGGACAATTTATTTGTCATTGAGTTTCACCTTCAAAGTAGTTTTAAATATAAAGATGGAAAAAATTCATTTGTGTAGCTTCAGAGACACGCAGTGGAAACGTTCTGGGATTTATACACTTCTCAGATTTTCTATCTGTGATCAAATATTTTGAAAAATGTCAATTCTCGAGCAAATTTTTGACTTAAAGTGACAAAATAAACTTGCAGTTTCAGTATCTGCGTACGTTACAGAGAATACAGTTGGTGTTTTCTTAGAAAGAGAAAGTTTAAGTTGCGATCACATGACTGAAACAAACATCAGGTTCCTTAGTTTGAAGAATCAGCCAAGCAGATCATTTAATAATGTCTTTTGTTCTTTGTGACAGAACTTTAGTTACATGTTTGTTTGTTTCCACAAGCTTGATTGGATTTAGAAGTCATGTGCTGTTGCTGAACACTTTGCCAATAGAAACTCGTCTTAAACACCTGATGTGTTTTTCATTGTGCATTTCGTTCTGCCAGTCAGTCTGTCTGTCATCTTCTCCGTCAGACAATCAAGCTGTTCACTGCAACATAAATGTGTAAATGACAGTCAATAGAAGTTTGTACAAGCTTGTCAATGAAGCAACAATAGCACATCTGTTTGACACAACTGGTTTCTGTCCAAATATAACAAAGAGGATTGCATCACTTACTGAACCATGACTCCTACTTTGTTGCTTGGTAACAAAGCCAACTGCTTATTGTTTTTATACACTATGTGTTTGTGGGAATGTGTGGGTGTTTCAGTGTGCTTTACTTCACTGTCTTGTGTTAAGTGTGTCTAACTTCATTCACAGAAGGGTTGAGAAAGCTGCTCCGGGAGATTATATGTTCTGGTCAGAGATGTAGCTGCTGCTCTGACTCTGGTGGACCTAAAATGGACTTAAAGCAAAATTATTTACATACACTGATGTGTTTTGGTGTCGTGGATGCAGGATTTTTCTGTAAGCTTAGTTATAAACAACCTTATTTTGACCCAGTGTAAATAAACTGTTACATGCATCAGATTTCATCATGATTCTCTGACGAGCAAGTGTCATTGAAAGACCATATGCTACTAGCTGTATTGTGGCCACTTTATTTATTTATTGAGCTTAAAGCTACACAACTGAAGACTTTGTTGCATTTAAAAGATTAGACCCAGATAAGCAGAAGCTGTCAAATGTTTACACATCTGAGAAGTTCTGTGGAAAGCCAATAACGTTTAGAAGCACCACCCGAAGGGAGTAAATGGCATAATTTGTAGAACATCAGATATTCACATGTGAGAAAAGGTATAAGAATAATAGAATTTGAACTAAAAGAAATGACCTCTTTTCAAATATGAAAGATGATTAAAAATTGTAGAAAACTCTATTAGCTGCTCTGGATTGACTCATTCTGTGAAAAATTATTTGGAAAAACTGCAATAAACAGTAATTCTAAAAATCCAGGAAAAAAAACAAAAGTCTGTCACATTAAAACACTGAAGAGCAAACAGTGTTGTTATTGTTCAAGTACTTCTGTGCTTTTATCAGTGGTTATGTAATCTTCCATTGTACAGGATGCTGTTTTCTTGCACCTTATAAGTGCAGGAGACGCTTTCTGTATTTCTCTCAGGAGACAAACTCAGGACGAGCTTCTAATCATCCAGAAACAGCTGTAAACAAAGAGCTGGGAAAGACAGACAGGTTTCATTTCACTATGAGCTCAAGTTACAAATATACTTTGGTTCTCAACATGTTCACTGAAATTAAAATGTAAAATCCATGTTTTCCTCTGATCTGCAGATATGAACCAGATCAATTAATAAAAATCTTTTAAACACTGAGCAGTACTGAACTGCTGCAGCTTGATACATTCAGAAAGTGTCAGGATAAAAAAAATAAACATACATTTAAACAACATACTCTGAAATTATTTCACAAGGCTGATATTCTTTTTTCTCACAGTCATAATAATATGTAGTAAATAATATGTAATGTTTTAACTGTTTTAAAGGTACAGTATGTAAGAATTTTACAGTGAAATACTCACACAACAGTTTAATGTTCCACCGATGTTGAAAATAAAGTCACATTGTAACAGATCTGGATCTCAGTCGGCTGGGTGGTCGTTAGTTTCTGTCATTTTAAAAAAGCTAGCCGGAATCATTATTTACACGTCCAGACTTCCTGGTTCCATAACGAATCACATGTGAGTCTGCAAGGCTGCCAAGTCTTCAACACAAGCAGCTGGAATTCCACAACGAGCAGCAGCAAAAAGTAAGAAACCACCATCCTTCAAATAGCTGAGCTGCACGTGATGGGGCGTTTAAACACACATAGGAAAACTCAATGCTGAACAAATTGACCTTCAGATATTCCCAAAAATTTAACAAATACAATAGAAACTAAATGAGGATCAACCTCAGATCTGGCAACTCAGCAGAAACATCAGGGAGGGGAGGGGGTGAGGGGCTGAGAACAGACATTTTTTGTTTTTCTACATGAGCTGCAGGATTTGGATTAACAACAAAGTCTAATTCTTACATACTGCAGCTTTTAAAGCTAAAATTAAAAATTGTCAATTCATCATTGGAACTACTGTGATAAAATCCTCCTTGCTGACTGGTTGAGATTTAAAGACTAACCCTGTACAACTGACAGATGTTTACAGTGACTGTAGTGTCTAAATATGACCTAATACTGAATGGAATCTGAGACATTTTTACAGAACAACAGCAGAGAAAAGCTTTCTGTTCTCATGTTTATTCAGTTGACAGAGAGGTGAATGAAGAAAAGAGAAGGTTTACAGATCGTTCCCCTCCAGCTACTTCTGTCTCCTCCTCCTTCTGCATTTCTCAGGTGTTTGTTCTCCTGCTAAAGTCATGCAGCCACAATTTAGGTCTCACTTTTCTTTGACCCTCAGGTGGCTACCTAAATACATCACCTCAATGTCTTGAATTCATTCAGAAAAAAAAAAATATTGGCACAAAATCATTTTTATTTCCAACTTTTTTTAGGTTATAAAAGACTTAAGTTCACAGCTTTAAATCTTAAAGGAAAAGCAAACCAGAATTTAAGGAAAAATACTTTCTTTTAGAAAAATTTTAGATTGTAATTAGTCCAAGAGCTGCTCTGGTTTCCATATTGGAGTAAACAGTTATTATGCAAAGTGCTTTAGCCTGTCATCATCATAAGCGTTGGGCAGTTGTTTGTGGTTAACCAAAGTCCCCTGCAGCATAAAGAGCTGCTAAACTGGGACGATGTCGCTCATGCAAATGGACTTTTGTTTTATTGTCTGCTGATTTAGTTACAACACTGATTCACATCTGTCTCTGTCTTTTTGCTTTTCTCCAGGGGAAGTGACTGGAGTCGAAGGCTCAAGAATGTAAGTTTTAACCATTAGATTATACTTGAATCAGTCGTTTGTGTGCTAAATGTATGTTTGGATGGAAAAATGGTTATTTTAACCCACAGTGTCTGTTTTTACTGCAACTGCTTTCTTTTATCGTTCATCACATACTGGTAACGCGTCATCCTCATTTTTTAGACATCTATTATCATAAAAAGTGTTTGAAATGTTCTTTTTTTAAATTATTCTGTTTTATTTTATGAATTCTTTAGGATCATCTTTTAGCTTCATATTTAGTATGTTTATTTAAAATGTTTAACACATGTTGATTTTTTATACCCTTATTGCAGATCTTTATAATTTTTTGCACCACATTTGTTCCCTCATCTTTTTTCCCATCAGTGTTGAGCAGATTGTGCAACATTTTTCCAATTTGGTTGTTTATAATACTGATGATACTAATAACAATAATGAAAATAATAATATCTCTTTAAGAAGTAGAAACATTTTTTTAGCCCTGCCCACTCTGCAGTCAAAGCAGTCCCACTCATTCTGTTTGCTCACTTTCTCTCTTCCACGCTCGGTGATGCCGGTGTACACTGAACCAGCTGCAGCGCTTGCCTCTCCTGCTCAATTAGCTGACTAAACACAGTGAGTCTCAGCTACATTAGCCAGCATTTACCCCAGAAGCAAATGGCTCAGAATTTCTTCAGCCTCCGACACTTTTGCCAGGACCTGGTTCTGTTGCTATGAATTTGTGCTTCATGTACAGAACTGAGGACTTGATAGCAGCTGTTTCTGGAACACATCACATACTGCGAGGTGAAGAACCTGCATCGTGGGGAATTTGCTGATGTGGTCATGAAGGTGGTGTTTAGTAAACAGATCTGATGTTAAGGTGAATAAAGATGCTTGAATGGGTGGAACACTGCTGGAGTCATCATGTGCTTGTTTAGCAGGTGTTAATAAGACGATCCAGTTATTATGAATAGATAGGATCTGCAGCTATATGTACCATTTTGTTAGAGTTGTTTCATGCATGAGCTGTTAAGTCTATTTATCTGCATTTTTGGGTTTATTATACTTTTGTGTGTGTATGACTCAAGTGTGACTGAATGCAAAGCAAAGAGATGATTGTTGTTGTTCAGTAAAACCTCTTTGACAGGTCTTGTGTCACTGCAGACAGCTGCTGAAACTGATGAGGCAAAGCAAGTGTGATACCACTCATCACCTCTGTGTAGAGCCTGTTGTTGTTGTTCCTGTCACTCAAAACTCATCTGTGGTATTTTTAAACAAATGTTTTCTTTTCAGCTACTGTATCTCAGTCTTCATGTCCAAGTTTCGGTCTGATTTTGTCAGCTGGTTGGTTGGATGATGCATGTGTAAATTATACATGCACAGTTGTGAAATTTTAGCTGTTGCGGATGTTGTAGTGATCAATATAGATGTGTTTGAAGCTCAGCGTTAATCAAGTGGAACACACTGGATAGTGACCTATTTTCATTGGAGCTGGACATTCATCATGCTGCTGACAGTGAAGTACTATAGTATCTGCAGTCCGAGTACAGCTTCAGAGTACCCACAGTACTTTACAAGCATTTCTTTTTACTAGTTATTTTTAACATAACCAGAAAATATCATTTACAGAAACTAGTTTTTTGGCATTCATTTTTAATAAGTTAATTTAATTTGCATTCTTTTGTGTATATTTGCTGCTTAGTGGCACTGAACGATTAGTAAACAAAGGATTCATTTTCCTTCAGAGTTCACTGTCTAACACAGAAAATGAGTCATTTGGCCTTGTGTTTCGTCTGACCAGCAGGCGAGTCCCTGTGCTTGTCCTCTCAGTGTATTTGAATGGCAGAAGCTGTTTGCACTGACAGTACATCTGAAATAAACACGCTAAGCCATGCTGAACTCTCCTATCAGAGGAATCCCTGTGGACTACAAGTTGACATAGACACTGTAAATAGAACTGGAAGCCCTTTTCTAACAGTGTTAAAGGTGCAGCCCTGTATGTTCTCAGTGTCAGTGTGTACAGTCTTCATTTTAGGCATTTAGCTGACCATAAAGAAGCTTAGTCCAAATACTGTAAGCTTAAGTTCCTCAGTCACACTGAGTATTAGCACGAGGCCCAATGATGCAACAAAACCAAAGCACAGATTCCTTCAACTGCTTCTTCAGAAATGTGTTTGAGAGACTTTAGACTGACCTGATAATTTATGCACTCAGGGGTTAAAGTTGGTAGCAGGTGAATATAAATCACACTGACCACTAAAAGGTTGTATATATCATCAGAAGATAGTGTCTGTGACAGGTTTCAGGGTCCAGACAAAAGCCTGGGCTTGTCGTGTTTGTGCAGGATGCTTTTGCTAATATTTAACTTGGCTGGACTGTAATGGCCAGAAGAGCAATTTGTACGACTTTTCAGTAAAAAAAAAAAGGAAAATGGAAAACATAAAGGAACATCAACCATAAGAAAGCATTTACATTTATATGATTAGTAAAAATGTCTGTAAATAAATTTAAGAGTAAAAGTTTACAAAAAAAAATAGTGTTTGGTCAATTATTTATTTGTTGGAATGTTTTTTTCTTGATAATAAATCTTACATCATTGTTTATCACTGTTTTTTTTCTTCTCCGATGGAGAGGAAAATGCTTCTGTGGGTTGAACAGCAGAGTTGACCATGTTGGTTTTGACCATGAAAAACTTGCCAAATCTTCTTTTCCAATGCCAAACAGCTTATTCTGCTGTTGCCTCTTGTTTAAAGCTTCAGGTGCCCGAGGTATGACAATTTGATGCTTGTTTCTTGTCTGGTAATTTAATCCAACGGACACCAAACAAGCATCAACATCAGAATAAGCTGTTTGATATTAGCAGAGACTGAAATCATCATCTTGATTCTTCTTAAAACTTAGTTGTACCTGTTTAAAGTAAATTAAAGTAAGTTTGACTAGAACATAATTTTTCTCTCTTACAAAAAAAATCTCAAATCTTCACATGCAATGTTTCCCTGACGCTCAGAGCCATTTATAATTGTATTTGCTAAAAGTATTTAGAGGACTTGCAGCAGGGTAATCAGTGTTTTCTTTGAGGCTTTTCTCCAACTTTTCTCCAAACCAGCCTCACAAAGCTAATTTCACCCCATTGAATGACGTTTCTGTATCTTTTCTCTTCAGGTTTTAATCACCATCTACTGGCTCGGTCGTGCTGCCAACAGCTGTACCTCCTACAGTGGGCCCACGTTGGACCTGAAGGAGTTTGAGGGCTTGTTGTCACAAATGCAAAAGGTTTATAAAACTATATTGTTTAATATTAATGGACTAAAGGTTGTAATTAGCGTCTAAAGAGTGACCACTGTCAGCAGCTGCTACTGTGGTTGTAAAGTTAATTTGTCATTATTCACTGCTGATGCAATATGTTGTAATCGGTAATAAGAATAGTACTTTTTGTAAGAATTATACAGCTTGTCTTGGTAACTAAATGTTCAGCCAGTGTGACCTGAAGCAAGATGCACACTCATGAAGTGTGTCCCAAAGTAAATGGTAAAGCAGAGACTGTGTTTAAAACTCCTGAAATTTCCCAGAAATGATCTCAGGGAGAAGATAACGTTATCCACCTCAGGTCCAGTCATGACCTGTAGAAAACTGGCCTTTAGTGGAAATCTCAAGCTGTGTTTTACTCTGTTTCTGTCCAAAAGGACTGAAAAAAGTTGGAACTCGTCTGACGAATGTCCTTTCTGTGACAATCAGTCATATCCATGATGTCATCCTCATGCAATTTATTCCACAATATGATTTCCCTTTGCTGTATATAAAATAAGAAATCTCTTGTCAGGCCAGTAGAATCTGTTTACCAGATGTTCACATCTTGCAAATGAACAAAATAAAAACATATTTATATTATTTATATTACTGTAAAAAGTGGGATTTAAGTTTAAGTGCATCATTATCTGGTCATACTAAAAGTATCTACAAAGCTAGATCAGGTGTGTATTTAGCCTGGTCTGCATGCATATTCTGTTAAAGTAGCTTTAAAAATGCCGAAAACAACTGTTTTATGACTTAAATCTAAAATAATTGAGGATAGTTTTTGTTTTGATGACTTGTGTTTTAAGATGTTCGACCTTGAGAGGTATAAATATGAGCATGACATTTAAAATAACGACTTCAAAGCAGAAATGAATTCAATCACAGTTTAAACTGATGTCATCACCTTCAGAGTGAGTTTCATACCTAAAAACAATTTGTTTTCTAAGGACAGCCTGCAAATGTACCAGAAAAAGACAGTTCTCACATGTCGTGAAGCTTTCAAGAAAACAGAAATGTTTACAAGACCTTAGAGTTGCATAACGGAGGGTAAGAGGTCAGGAAAAGGAAGTCATTTGGTAGACAGGAAAGGTCTTTCTCCACCTTCCATTAGTGGCAAAAACACATTTCAGCTGTTGACAGAAACGGGGAACGGTCACTAAGGTGAAGAGAGAGAGTAATTAAAAGGGATGTAAGCAGAAGATAACAAGCATTTTCTAAAAGGTTGTTGAGTAAATAGATGTGAACTGTTGAGTTAGTTTAGATGTTTGTTAGAGACACAAATCTAAAGCCACATCACTCAAGTTTTAAGGACTTCTGTGAAAAGATCTAAGCAAAAGAAAAGATTTTATAACATCTGAATGTTTGTTTTTATGTGTGTGTTGCATTTTAACACCCTTTATTTACATCTTCTCAGGAGGCGGAGGTGGCAGATAGCCCAACACGCAGCATTCGGGACAGCGGCTACGTTGACTGCTGGGACTCTGAGCGCAGTGACTCTCTCTCTCCACCACGCCACGGACGCGAGGACTCATTCGACAGCCTGGACTCCTTCGGCTCACGCTCACAACAGACTCCGTCACCTGACGTCCTGGTTGCCCGCGGCAGCAGCGATGGTAGGAAATCATCTTTTCCCTAGAGTTGCTCCCTACAGGAGTCTCCACAGCAAGTCTTCTGTCTCCATCTGTCCTCTGAATCCTCTCCTGTTTCACCAACAAAGCTCATGTCCTCCTTCACTACATCCATGTCTCCTCTCTGGTCTTCCTCTAGACCTCCTGCCTGGTAGTTCCTACCTTAGCATCCTTTTCCCAATAAACCCACTGTCCCTCCTCTGGACATGTCCAAACCATCTCCCTTTAAGATCAGTTTCTTTGTTTTTCAATTTAAGAGTTAGAACAATTATCCTTTAAATTAAAATTTTTAGATTAAATCTTCTCAAATCTGTGAAATAAGTTGTTTTAAATACTAAATAATTCAGTCTGGGCTTTGTTGTTGATAGCTGAGGTGTACAGATAAAATAGAGATAAATGGGGACAGATTGTTTCTCTGTTTCCGCTGTAGTAAATCTGGTTGCTGCTTCACAGGACTACACCCAGTACTGGTTAAAACTATACTCCCAGTGTACTTGCTGTTTGTTTAGAGCAGCTTATGGTTATTGTTTAGCTTTAACTGGATCTATATATGTATTGTAAATAGAAGAGAAGTTCTATGACGACCGTGTTGATAATGTTAAGGTCAAATTACCTTCACAGATCAGATTCCTCTTTCAAAATGTGTTTTTTTTTAAAGGTTCATCAGTACCTGTCTGAGTTTAGAGACTCTGAGCTTAAACTTAAACACTATCACTGAAACATCAGCAGTTGCTGATGGCGTGTTTGTGAAATATCATGATTTCTTTTTTAAGGTGTGAGTAGAAATCATAGGGCTCTTGTGTAGCTGTTGATTGTTACACTGTTTGTTTATTTGACCCTTTAAAATATAATAACAATCTATAAAAGATTCCAGCAGTCATCAGTGTCATTTTTCATTGTTTAACTGCATGTAGTAAAACATAGAACAATGCTTTAAATCCTGTTTGTTGTTTTTATGAGGAAGAACAAAGGGAACAACTCTCTCCACATTCAAGGCAGTTGTTAAACTGAGCTAGTAGATTTTGGATGGTGACGTAATTATTGTTTTTATAAAAAGAATAAAATCATATTCAATGGGTGAGACTTGCAGTTTGATGGTTTTTAAAAGCTGATAAAAAAAAATCAGATTATGCAGTTTTGGTTTTCAAAACATCCTGAATGAGAGCCAATAAACTTGAACATTTCCATCCCAGTGATGAGAGACTGTTGTTTTCCTGTTGTAGTTTCCTCTACAGATCAGCATGCAGCTGCCTCAAAACATCTACTTTGTGTTCACTGCAGAACTTTTACCTACCTGTCTCACTACCTACACGTTATACTGTCAAGGTTATTGTGGTCCCACAAGAATTTATCTGAACCAAAGCTCAAATAAAAACGACATCAAATTTATTTATAACTAATATTATTAAGGAGTGAAGTTACAGAGTTTTGCCAACTTGACTACTTGCATTAAACCTTTTTTTTTATTATTTTAAATTTATTTCAAATTTATTTAGAAACGTATCTTGTTTTAGTCATGTTTAGAAGATTTTGTATTTAAAATTGTTTTTACATTTAGTTGAACAGTTTCAATGGAAATGTGATTATTGGGTCATAAAACGATCAGTGTGCAGCTCATACCCAGAGGCACAGACCAGAGAATCGAGAACAGTGTAACAATGATAATCTGGTCACGGGAGATTTTCACCACACCCACAACAAAAGCAGCACTTTAATAAAATCTGCACAAATGTGGCCGAGTTTCTAGTGTGATCTTCAGACAAAGTCTGTCGTTTATTCTGCAGCAATGGTTCGACTTCATTATAAAGATGGGAATTATTGAACAAAAAGCAGATTTTAAATAAATCTAAGAAAGAAATTTTTTATTGGCATCTCTCTTTTACTCGGGCTGATTTAGATGGATACACAATTAATAAATGAGGGATTTAAAAAGCTGCTGTTTTCATTTGATAGTTTTGTAGTGTAATACACATCAGTTAAAACTTTATGAAAAAAACATTAAAGTGTGTAGCTAAGATGTTTTAATTGTTTTGTAGAAAATATGACCTCAAATCCCAATTTAAATATTTTTATCTGTGTGCTGCATTTTATAACATATAACTTGTATTATGCAAGTGTTATGTATACTAATGAAAACTTCTAATGTCGTAATTACCACAAATTAATTATGACAAACAAAAGAATCACCATTATACATTTCCTATTGATTGGGACATTCCAAAATCAAGACCACAAGCAATTTTCATATAATATATTTGCTGTCTGACAAAAACAACCTCTGGACTTTTAATCAGATCTAATCTCAGAACATGATGGGTATACTTCATAATTTGAACATATACTTCTTCTCTATGACACTTTTTTATACATCTGTTAACTATAATAATGTCTTGCTGCTATGAATGCTGCTGACGACCTAATACAGGGAGTAGGATGATTTAATTTCCTATAACTAATGTTAATGTTTTGGTGGGCTTTGCATTCTTTCTTTATCTTCAGTATTTAAGTTACTAATAAACAGATTAAACTCCACATCCTTTCATGTTCTGTAACAGTGTTTATGTAAAAAGTTGGTACAGTGTGGCACTGACGCGTGATCCAAGCTCTCGCCATGTGGACAGAGAACACATCTTCCCACAAAAACACATGTTGCTCCTTAAAGATGGATTACCGTGGAGGGGAGATCCACTCATGTTTCCAATCGATGGGTTAGGAGTCATGACTAAACCATTCATAGTTGGAAGTGCAGATGCCTCTGAGCCTTTTTTTGGACTTTGATCTGTCAGACCTAACAACCCAAAAACCGCCTATTGATAGAAAATGAGTTTTTCACAAGTTAAATGTGACATTTGTTTCCACCAGCAGATGTGGCAGCTTCCACATGCATCTGATCAGAACTGAGGAAAGATTTTATGGTTTAGATCTGTTTGAAAGTGCAGGATTATAGTTGAAATCTATATACATTAAGTCATAGTTCACAGACAGAGTGCAGAAATGCACAGAGGGAGGGGACGGTAGCAGTAAGCTCTTGAAGTGGAGTTTCTTGGAGATTTTGGGTTAAGACAGACTATAGATACTAATTTCCTTGTTTTTATATTTTACAACCACAATTGTAAAATAGTTGGAACACTTTGTGAAATGTAAATAAAAATAGATTGCAGTAGTTTACCTTTTATTTACAACAAAACAATGCATCAGATGTTGAAACTGACCTCATTTTAAATTTGATGGTGATATCTGAAAGTCTTTGAGTCCATGTAAGGATCTAATATTTGGTAAACCAGCAGGTAGCTTTAAGAAGCATCACTATGAGTCTGATTTTCATCCCTCTTCTTGGGGATGCTATTGGAGGATCGTATTAAAACACCATGCAAAAGAATTTACCACATCAAACAGGGAAAGTCTTTGAGCAGTGCCCATCTGTGAAACCAGGTGTTAACAGGGACATTAAAAACCACCATCGGGTATTAAACTGTGATACACACAGATGAAGTGGTATTCTGAGTAAATTCTTTCTAACTTGAGGCTAAAATCTAGTTAGCACAAGTAGAATAATACAAAATTAGGCTTGATTTATGATACCGTTCCATAAACACAGCCTATCAGCCTGCTGGTGTTTGATTGATGTTCAGCGGCTGGAATGTAATGCATTTAATAACACCATAAGACTTCTCTAAGGTCTATAAGATCTAACAGCTGGCAAAGATACTAGGAGATTGGAAAATAAGTCCCAGGTATCTGCCATGAGGCTCGTCATTCCACAGTTTTCCTTTGAACTGATTTTTTGAGTTTATTCTGTCTCCTGCCCACCATCTCTGTTTCTCCTGTACAGTGACTCAGCAGACGAGTACTCAGTGTTCAGAAAAGTTGAAGAGGAGATTGTTTTTAAACATTTCCATTGAGAAGCGTCTCACACTTGTGTGTCTTTTCTGGAGTCTGGCAAAGAAAATCTGGCAAATTCTATAGATAAATAATATTTAAAAATAAAAATGGAGTCGTGCAAAGTCACTTTCAGGGGATGAAGAAAAATCTCTTATGGGTGTAAATATTTTTTCAAATGTTTTTCTTGTAATTATAGTTATAGTTCACAATATAAAGATGAACATCAGGTTGCAGTGTTTCTGCAGACGATGCCTTTCAGATAATAATCCTCTAATGAAGTGTGAATAAAGAGTCTCTCCATCTACAAGCAATATATCCATCACCCTTAGCACCTCACTTAAATTAAAGATAAGCTTTATTTGGATTTCACTATCTTGTCAAAGATAAAGTCATTTTTAAATGTCTGGTATAAATTCCTCTTTAGTCACATTATGTGGCATTTAAAAGCTTTCAGCAGCATCCATCATCTACTTGACCTGTGAAAATAAAACATTTAAAGAGTTTTCCCTTCCGAGTACATTGTGCGTATACTGTTCTAAAGCAACTTCTTGTATTTATCTTCTTGTATCTTGTATTTAAAATGGCTTGTAGCCTTTTTCTTCTAGTTTTACCATGAATGACCTCATTCTTATGGATCTGTCAGGACAAACTTCATGTTATTGTGTGCTTCAGCTTGTTTGGAGACCTAATTTTGAAAGTCAAAATGTTTTAATGACTAACTTTCACTAAATTTACTCACATCAGGCCGTGGCAGTGACTCGGAGTCAGACGGTCCCCCTTACAGAAGGATGCCAGACCTCCACAAAGATGACATGTTGGCACGGCGGACATCAGTCAGCGAGCTGCGAACCGCCATGCCCTTCAATCAGTACCTGCCCAATAAGAGCAACCAGACTGGATATGTGCCAACACCACTCCGCAGGAAAAGGAATGAGAAGGAGGAGGGAGGACAAAAAAGCTGGAGTACTGCAACCTCACCTGTAGGGGGTGAAAGACCGTGTAGGTAAGTGTGACATAATATAATAAACTAGAAGCTTTTTTTACTTGTTAATATCTTCAAAAAGTATTTACAGTCTGATTCCTATTTACACAACAGGAATCAGAAATTAATTAATTCAACATATGATTCTTGTTTAATCCTTGTTTTATATTTACATACAGTTTGAGCACCAAAACACACAATTCAAGTTGTATATGGTATTTTTTTTTATTTTAGTGTAGCCCAAAATCAATTTTAAGTTAGTTCTGTCTGCTATCAGCAGTGTAGAACATCAAGTAGTAATCAAGTTTTTTTTCCTGCACATTACTTCGATTTGGTAGAATTAAATGAAATGAAGTCAGTGAAGGTTAATATCTCACTGATCTGCAGCTATTTGCAAACAACATTTTTAGGGAGTTTTCAGAAAACTATAAGGAACCATTACTGGGTTCTCAATGTCCTTGCATAAGTTCCAGTTCCTTCATGTTCAAAGAATTGCTATTTTCTCAAGATGATCTCACAGTCATCATTCTCTTCTGGAACTTCTTGATTTCTTCTCAGTTTAGTTTTTGGGAGTCAGAAGGTGTGAGAAAATATAAATCAGTTGGAGTTAGGAGTAATTTGTGAACAAGCTGAAACAGAATTTAAATATTTTATTAATAAACCGCAACAAGGAAATGAAAAAATGTCATAATTTATTTGCATTTACATTCCATGCTCGATGTGATTGGCCATAAATAGAACAGGTCACACAGGTGTCATGTATCATATTTGTTAAATGACACTGCAATGGAACATTTTTGTACTTCTTCACCATAATCACACAATTTTGTATCTCCAACTAGTCGCCAGCAGTCTCAGTCCAGTGAGAAACTATCTGATTCTAACCTTGAGTGTTATTAAGACTCTGTGTTCTGGTCATCAGACTACAGGAAGGGGAGAACATGGCTGTGTTTCAGCCTGATTAACTGGTGCAGATGAACCCTGTGTTTTAAATGTATTGATGGAGATATCAACCATTTGTGTCTGGGATGTAGACAGAGTCCCTTACAGTANAAGTAAATGCAAAAAAAAAGCATAAAATATGAGCTTCAAATTGTATGTAGGGCAGCTGTGGCTCGAGAGAGAAGGCAGGTCATCCACTAATCAGGCGATGAGTGCTTTAATCCCAGGCATCAGCAGATCATGTGTTGAAGTATCAGCAAGATGCCAAACCCCAAAAATTGCCCCCCTGGGAACCCCAAAGCAGATCAGTATTAAAAATCATTTTGTTATTGTAAAATAAAACATAACATTGTGTGATTCTTGTATTTGTGTTGGGCTTCATTTAGTCTGGCAGGATGTGTCACACACAACAAAGTGCATATTTCTGGAATGAAAACTTTTCAACTGCTGATTCTTTTTCTCCGTCTAATATTGTGCAGTTGGGAGTGGCTGATGGAGACCAGATGTGTGTTTTCATTGGCTCACATTGTGGCAAAACTTTGAACTCTGCTGCATAGTCAAAAATTTTGCAGCTTTGAGACAAATACACACCAGTTGGTGTGTATTTGTTTGGAATGTCAACATCAGCAAACTCATGATTCAGAGATTTCCTCGCGTTTCACATTTCTACTTGTTCATTGGATTCATAAGATGACTTTCAGTTAACTGTTATTTGTTCCTAAAAAAGCAGGAAAGGGAAAGAAATAACGTTTTGATGGCAGATATTTCAAATTAAAGTTAAATCATCCTTTTATTTATATTGAAAACAGCAGAATAACAAAAATCTGCTCATTTATTACTATAGAGTTCAGATTATCACTGTTTGTTTAAAAAAACATGTAATTTATCTCTAGTTTTCTCATTATGTTGCATCAAAACTCATTAAATCATTGATCATTTGTTGTTGTTCTTTTCCATCTTCTCCATGCCGCCCTTGGACTCTTTATGATGTTTCCTTAACGCCCTCCTCCTGCTGTTTTCTTGATGTCTTGTGACCATCTGTCTTTCCTGTCTTCTGTAAACGGTGATGAATTAGTCCACATACAATCCCTAGTTTAGTCCTTCCACCTGGGGAGACCCTCAGTCCCACCTCATTTAATCCCTGTATAGAGACTCGTGAGAACAAGAGTGAAAAGAAAGAGGAGGAAGGGGAGCAGAGGGTATCAGTACCTAATATTAGGATTCCTGCTGTGGGGATGAGAAGGAGCAGTGAGCCTCTGCCCTGCAGCCTCCCCCAGAGCCACTCAGAGACCCCTGGGAAGAGCCTAACTCCTCTGACTCTCACCTTTGATGAAAGGTCAAAATCTTTATCCCAATTCTCTTTTTTAACATAGAAATTGCAATATTTACATATCTTTTAGTAGAAACTTAAAGTGTTGTTTTTGTTGTTATTGTGATTTTTTTTTCAAGCGTTTTCTTCAAATTGAAAAGTTATTACTCCTTCTTATCCAATTAAACAAGTTCATTCAGCAGAGCCAAAAATTATATTTCATAGTTTTAAAACAAAGCTGCATAAGGAATACCTGCACTAGACACCTGAACCCTGGAGGACAAGCCTGCAAAGCATCGCTACACTCCATCGTTAGATTTGACAGAGTACAAATAATATTAACAGCTTTGGTTAAGGTTTATGGCTGCAAAGTGAAATATTAACATTCCCTTTGTATCTGCTAGTCTGTTTATTAATCTACAACGGAACAACTTTGGCCTAGTTTTGTTTGCAAGAAAGAAAACAAACTGGATTTAACCACATGGAGCATGAATTAAAACAGTTGTGCAGATACTTATTAGTTTATGTTTAGTTAAGAGGTCGGTTCATTCATCGCTGAGTAGTTTCTAACTTTACAAATGTTTTGTTACATTTTGTTCAATCTGCTACAGATTTTTTTTCCCCTTTTTCTTCCATTAAACGCTGTAAATCTATAAATGAAACTAAAAACTGTTTCCACTGTAACGTTTTGTTCTTTGGTACTGTTGTAATCAAATCAGAGTTTCCACTGAAGCTCTGAGGTGTCCAGGTGGTAAACCAGGTTCGGACACATTGTCCTGAACATGTGGCTTTTTGTTTATTGGATTGGATAAAGTCTTTACCCAGCAGCCCAAACTGAGTTAAAGATTATAAATGAAGTTTTATGTAACAAGGTGAGCATTATGAATTGTCAAAGCACAATGCTATTTTAGATTCTGCAGTTCTTAGTTCCAGCTTGTTCTAAGATTGAAGTATTTCTTTCTTAAAAAGGACATTTTAAGGCTCTTATGTTATTTCATAACTCGGCCTTATCCGCTGTTATTTCCTTGAAAAGTTGACGTTTCATTCACAGTCCTGCTGGTTTGTTATTTTGAGTCACACCCCCACTTTTCCTTTTTTTTATTTTCTATCACAGATGTTATGGTTTTTTTACTGTGGTAGACTGTAAACGTTTGAAGAATGTGTATATGTGTCTTTGGAAAGAAACAGGAACATTTCAAGGATGTTAATTTAGGTCTTTGATATGGAGTGCTTGATGTGGCTTCATGCTTACGTTTCATGTATTGTTTTTAGAACAAAATGTAGACCGGAATACTCCAACCTCTAGTGATCCCCAGAATACAGGACTATAGTCTTCTTTATAATATTAGCATGTTAGCATAGTTCATTTATTTCCTAATTTGATTGTGCTAATATGTTTTAAAGGAATAAGGTCTTACAATGTGATGCTATTTGTTGAGCATGTACAAATATTTTAACTAAAATACAATGAAAATGAATCTGCATGAAAAACAGATTTGATATATTCTGCTTTTAAAAACAAAATCAGAATTTTAGAATTTAAATCAACTTTAAACCTTTAAAACTAACAGGAAATATAGAGGGAAAAAAAACCTCAGTGCTAGTTTTCTTTTTTAAAATGTGCTGTTTTTGTACATGCAACATTACTGAGAGAGAGAGACTGACCATGTGACCCACCTTCAGGATGTGAGGAAATGAGGCCCTCTTCCACCCATGACCCTGAGCAGATTGGGACAGAAGTCTGGCCTTCTCACCACCGGCACCTGGCCAGTTTCTCTCTCTGCTAAGCATTCTGGGAGTTAGTACTGCAACACTCAGCCTCCCACAAAGTAACTCTTCATCATAGGGTGACAAAACAACAGAGTGTTGAAGTAAATTGTGGTTTGACTTTGTGACTCAAGTTGTTTTCATACCCAGGCAGCTGTACAGAGACCTGAAACCGTGCAATGTTTCATGTGATTTACGTCCTCCAAAGCCTCCACACTCAGGCTCTGCCAGAGAAATGTTGTCTGATTATATAGGAAGATATCAGGCAGCAAAACCCTTTAGTTTGCTTTGCTTTCTGCAGCACTCCAGCACGCTCATGCTCAGAAGAGCTACTCCACTCAGCTGCTCTAACGCCGAACACCATCATCACAGCTGGGAAACATCTGACTGCGACAGACCAGAAGGATACGGGAGCCACAGGTGCAGATGGAGGTGATAAATTGGCCTGTCAGATGCTGACCTCACCCAAATACTCTCAGAGTCCATCTGACTTCCTTCCTGTGCCCACTGCCATGGCAACCGCTTCATCAGAAACAACCGACGCAGGCCGAGGGCACGGAAAGGCACCGAGTGAAAGAGATGACCCGCGAGAAGAGAAACCTTGTTTGGACTGCCGTCTTCATGCTACGTGAGCTCAGTTCTACAACTTGCATTGCAGTTTAAGTCTGACGCTTTGGGCTCGAACTCTTTTATTTGCTTTTAGAGTGAGGGATCTTCTTTTATGATGATCCTTAAGTACTTTCTGTCAGCATGTAACAGCCACCTGATTCTGCTTTTCTTCTGTTTGAATGTGTGAATACATGAATGTTGCATGACTTTTTAATAAGTGAACACAGATTGTAAGTGCTGCCTTTACATTTTTAAAGATTGTACACAAAATGCATGGAATAGAGGAGTAAAGGAGACTAAATAAGGGAATAACTCTTTAGAAAAACAGGTCCAAACGATCTTAAAATTCACTCTTAATGTTTTAATTCATGTATTTTACAACTTTTGGATTTTTTTAATTGATTTTAAAACTAATTCTGAGGGGATCATATAATTATTTCCTGTGCTGATCTAAAATACTGGAATTATGTTGACTTTAATGTACATTTCTAAAAAATTACATTATCTAAAAAATGAATAGCAAAGAAGTTGTTTTGGGCTGTACTGTCTGGTAAGAGCCGCCTCAGGAGTTTTCTCTTAAATTAGTCACTGTTTTATCTCTTATGGACATCAAGCACAGACGCTCACACCCCTGCAACATCACAGAGGCAGCTCTGGAAAAATACAGTGTGAAAACCTTTTGTGGTTGAAGCCAAACCTAAAAGTGTTCACAGGCAGAGAAGGAGCTGCGTCTTTGATGTTGTTCTTATGCTGATAAAAAATGCATGTGCTTAAAAGAAAAAAAAAATATGTTTATTATTAGTTTAAATTAAGTTTTTTTTCCCAGATTCTGGTTGAGGTCTGGTTTGCAGTGCTGCAGTAAACTTTTATTCTGGCTGTGTTTTGGATTAGACTGCCCCCTTGTGTGTGATTTGGGGTCTGTCATTGATCACAGGACATGACATGTACAGCTGTGTTCTAAACCCAGTCATCAGAACACAATTTAATTATAAATGTATAAATCTCAACAACTAACACATGCTCACCTGAGATGATGACATTATGTTCTACTCCCAATCTAACACTCTAATAATCCATGTTGTTTTAAGATATTTGCATGAGTTCAGGGTTTGTTTTGTCACAGTGTTATGTTCATATGTTTTGTGTGTTTTTTCATTCACTGTGTATTTGCAGCCATGCAGATAGTGTGTCAGATGATCCACAGTAAGTTTCCTTAAATGCTCAGATTCTGAGTCAGTTCAGTCATTAGTTTGCAGGGACAATCATGAGATGTTTATTTCTATAGATTAGAAACATTCCCAAATTTTGTTTCTACAGTTAAGTGCCTGGTTTTGGTTTTTTTTTTTGTTTTTTTTTTTGGTTTTCACACAGAAACTTCTGACAGTTTTGGTACAAACATATTTAAACATTCGTCATGTGTCATTTATTACATAAAAACAGGAAATGATGCCTGTTCTGTTGTTATTTTTCTCTACTAAATGTATATTTGCTTATTTAAAATGACATTAAAAGTTCATGTTAAGGCATTTTGCCTTAAAAGTATGTGTAACATTTTTAAATATTTGGTAGCAACTCATCACTAAAACTCCACTCACCATTTAAATGTAATGTCAGAGATATAATTATTTTGTCATTTTTACAAGTCTTATGATGGATAGATACGTATGGGGGTGGTACAGCCAGGGAGGGTGTAGTTAAAAGCTTTGAAAATGTGTTTTGATTAGCTTCACTTTTAATACATATACTATTAATACAAAACATGGTTCTTTTACAGAATTTGTGCAGATTTTGGTGAGACAGAGATCGTACAGCTTCATGAACAGGCTATAACACTGAAAAAAATAATATTCTGACTAAATAAAGATACAGTTTGTTCCATGTCATGTAATCACAACAGAAAGTTGTTAAAGATGTATAAAATCTGAATTATATATATTATGTGTTTACATTGTGTTGTCATATACTGTTTCTGTTTATATTCAGTGTTAACTAGATGTTTGGTCTCGTTATAGAACATTAATGTGGTTTCTATTTGACTAAAGGAGGAATTTTTATGTGTAAAAAGGTCAAAGTCTTCTGTTTATCAGTTTGCTAGATAATTTGGGGTTTCTAACACATTGATGTGTGATTGTATGTTGCGTATGTTTGTAAATCCTCTGTGTGTGACTTTATCAACAGGAGTGTGAGTATGATCGACATGCGTGGTGAAGAAGAGGGAATCCTGCAGCCTCACAGTCGAGTTCGTCATGAGCTGATGCATGAGCAGTATAACAGGATGAAGGAAGAGGACAGTCACTGGCAGGATGTAAGCCTCTTTAAGTTTATTGATTTTATTTATTTTAGTGGCTTTGGGTTTCTTATTCCTGAGATTTGTTTTTCAGGACCACCGCGGTTCTACAAGGCTCACAGCTGCTGAGCCAAATCTTACCTGAAATATTTTGTTTGTGTGTTTTATACTTTTAGGACCTGGCTCGATGGAAAAACCGGCGGAGGAGTATTTCTCAGGATCTTATTAAAAAAGAGGAGGAGAGAAAAATGATGGAGCGCTTAATGTCAGGAGAAATCTGTACCTCTCAGAGGAGGAGAAGCATCAAGACCTACAGAGAGATTGTTGAGGACAAGTAGGTGAAATCCACAAAACTAATGAGCACAAGTTTAATTAGCTTTCAGCAGGCACAGAGTTGGCAAACGCATACCAGAGTTTGGTTAAGTAGGTTGTCTTCAAATGGTAAATACTATGTACTTGTATTTGTTTTGATGTCAGATGACTCAAAGCTGATTGGGAAAAAAACGAAATGTAATTTCAAAGTTGCATCTTTTAAGTAATGAAGAAAAACAAATACACATTATATCAAAGTCTGTCTGTTATGATACACACATCCATTTATTAATTCATTATAGCATTACTCATAAAGGAAACTAAAGGAGAATTTCTTCATGTGCTTTCTAACTAATCTTACCTTGTGATGGCAATTCATTTACACAAGTGAATTTAATGATGTTCTGTATAGCAATAATTTTGTCACACTTTTTTGTTTTTTCAAAGGGAGCGGCGTGAAGAGGAGCTGCGGCAGGCGTACAGGAGAGCCAGAACTCCAGAGGAGGCGTCCTTCATCCTCCAACGTTACGCCCAGCGTTTCTCCATCAGCGAGGCGGTTTTGGAACGCCTGCAGCTGCCGAAGCTCCTCGACCGCAGTATATCTGCCGACCCCTCCTTTCCTCTCTCACTGTCACCCTCCCCCACGACTCCAGACCCCTTCGACGAGGATCCCGACGGCCCCATGAAGTATCTGCGCCAGCAGTCCGTCCCGACTCCAAAGTTCACATCCACATTAGAGGCTCAGATTGAAGAGTTTCCCAGAGACTCTTCTCTACACCAACGGCCTCAGATTCGCTCTCGCTCCTCTGAGCCGCCTTCCACCCGAGCCCTGTCACCCAAACCCGTGCCTTTGCTGATGCCCAAGCCTTACTTCCAACCCCGACTCTCAGCATCTGAGACATGGAACAACAAGGTGAGACTGACTCAGCAGACAGGGGACAGATATACCACTAACATGTAGGAATAAAAGATGGTTACCAGCACTAAATACACAGTTTGAACAGGAAGTCTAAAACAAACCTTTCATCATACTGAGATAAAAAAAAAAACTTTGATTAGTTAAACTCTAAGAATGACTTTCCCACTTTACTTTGCTCACTTGAGAGTCGGTTGCTCTTCTGGGTACGTTTTCCTGCTGCTCTCTTTGCATTTACATTAAAATACCACAGAACTGCCATGGTGATGAGCGACTGGTGTGTAGGAAAACACTCAGCTTCTCCTCCTTCAAGAAGTATGTAATGTTTCAATTTAGTCAAAAGTACCCTCAACGGGATCTGTTTCCTTTTCTTCTGGAAAAATGTACCAAAAGAGAAAATTCAAAACGAGATCTTGTGTTTTGATGTGGTGCGATGGGAGGGGCAAGTTAGTATCAGACCAACTAACAGAGTGCTTTTCTGGAATTTCTTGTCTGGAGTCCAGGTTTGAATGAAGCCTTCTGTTCACTATTGACTTAAGAAGTTGACAAGTAGGAGCCTCTCAATGTGAAGTGGGCTCCCAGTGGACAAAGAGAGCCCACACAGGCTGTAAGGAGAAGGAAGGGAAGGTGGAGGCAGAGGGGGCAGGCTGAGAGCCTGCATTCACCCAACTCCACCAGTGTGTCTTAAGTTACCACTCACTCGGAGCTCCTCGCACATATATTAGTGGTTCTTTGTCAGAGAGACCAGCAGGGTGCTCTGAGCAGATGAACATCTAATAATGAACAGAAGACGGACTCATTATGAGGACAGTTGAAGGGTTTTAGGCCTGATTTAAGGTCTTTGTGATTAAATGATGTTTAATACTTTCAGTAAGGACTGTGTGGTTGTTGCTCAGATGCAGATATAAACATTCTGTATAATAAGACTGAACCTGTGATTATGTACCTTAGGTGGATGGTTTACTTCGAGTTAATGGCGAGATTGGAACTGACCCCGTTTCCAACAAGCCCAATGGTCGTGAAAGGGAATCCCCTCCCTTCTTCCAGGCATCTCCTTCTAAATCCAGAAACAGCTCTGTAGGTTCTCCCTCGCCAGAAGCTTCACCTGTTCAGAATCCACACACCTGCTCAGAAAGAGGAAGTCCTGTGTCAACAATGACCAAGAACACGCGAGAAACCACAGAAACGGTTTCAGAAAACTTCCAAGAGGGAAGGCCAACTGACCGCTCGACACTCCTCAACCGGCCCACCTCTCTCCCAACGGTCAGAATCTTTTGAAACATAAAAAATGTTTATGAACAATTACATTTAATTACTTGTTAAAATAAAGTGGATATTTATGTTGTAGATCTGTGTGTAATTAAACCATATGTGGTTCTTTCTGGAGCTGCAGAAGCCAAAAGAAAGTTTTGGAAAGGCTGGAAACCAACATGATGCTTCTCCAGAGGAAGTCCAGTCAAACGCTGCGTCTGACCAGACCCTAGCTGCAGGTCTGAGCAGCGCACCGCAACACTGACATCTTGTGGTTGCTCTTACAAAACAGTGTTTTGCTGAACTCATTGGTGTTATTTATTTATTTTGAAAATCTTTAAAATTTTTGTTTGGTGCATTTTTTTAAAACTACTTTTATTGTATTTCTTTCAGAATCCAAACAAGCACAAGAGAACACTAAACCATCCAGTGATAAACTCCTCGGCTTCGTTAAGTCAGAGAATGGCACACTGATTAATCAGCCTCTTACCTCCATCGTAAGACTGTCAAGAAAAACTTACGAAACCTGTAGTAACAAATCAAAAGTTATCCATCTGACACAGAATCTTAAATCCCCTTCCAGGTGAGAATCCCCTCATCTCAGGAGTCTTTACAGAGAATGGAGATGGCACCGAGCTCAGCTGCACCAGGATCCTTTGGAAATCCCCCTCCAGAGGAAACAGCGGCAGGTGAGTTCATGTCCTCATGGCTTTCTGTTGATTCATCTCTTTTTATATAAATCGAGCATTTTATTTTATTTTATTCCTTGTTGCATGGTCCTAGTTCTGTTTGGCATTGTGATAAATATTCCGTACATAGTTTCATTTCACATCTCATACACTTTCAATTGATTATTTTTAAATGACTATTATTCATTATCTTTCTTTCACTATCAAAAGAAGAACAGACTAATTTTTTTATTTTTCTACCTTTAAGGACGCTTCTGATTTTGACATCCTGTTGCTTATTGTTTCCTTCCTTTGTCCCTTTTCTCCCCACATTCCTGTTTTTCTTCCACCTGCATGTTTTTCATTTCGGTTTAGACCTTGAAATCAGTGTCAGGTCACCACAGACATGCAGCAACCCTAAGTCACGCTGGGAGTTCTTCGCTCCACCAGGTAAACATCTGCAGCCATGGAGGTTGCGAGTTGTTAAATTCAATTTAGTTTGTATATGTAGGGCCAGTTTACAATAAGTCTCATTTCAGGGTACAATTTTATTAATTTCCATGAAATCGAAATCAATCAGATTCCAGTTTCAGGCCGTTAGCATTAACTAAATTATTCAGTCACGCTGCAGTACAAACCAAACAGATTCATTGGATTTTAAGATGGTACTTTGAAGATCTGTAGGCTCCATAAAACAGCAAAAATGTGGCAGTTTGACTGAATTTCACATCCTAAACATTCCCAGAACAATGTGTTAGAGTAGAGAGAAAAAACTCATTTTTACCAGGAAGAAACCTCTAACGGAACCAGGATCTTCTTTAACCAGTGGCGGTTGAGTGGACAACTAAAACATAAACACCAAAGCCTAAAATATTTGCCACGATATAAAACAAAATATGACGTTATGTAAAAATAGTGGTATATGTACATGAAGAGTAAAGAAAGGAACATGAAGAAGATGCTCAGTTCTTCTTTTTTCATAAACAGTTTTACATGTTAATTTACCAAACAGCACCTTGTGTATAATAAACATTTATACCATCAGCTAGATGTAGCTGAACTTGTATTCATAGTGTGTATTCAGGGTTTGTTGTTCTGACTGTTGTTGTTGTTTCCTTTTTTCTGCAGAAGATGCAGAGACAGATGGTCAGAAACATGTGAGTAAAATCATTTTAACTTGCTCTTTGACTGTTTTCCATTTGGATTATCACTTCCTGTTGTGCTACTTTATTACACATTAGATTTTGTCAAACACATGCATATAGACACAATACAAGCAAGAATAGATACAATTCCTGCATGACAAATACATGTTGCAAATATCACAGTTGGTCATTTGCCTACCTTGGGATGAAAAACAAACCCTCACCTCATTAAAAAAAAAGTTTGTTTTTTTACTTTTTGACAAGTAAGAGATTTTAAATGGCGTTTTGTCAGAGCTGTAGAAAAGGAAGTGAAAGTATTTGTTTTGTGTGAGTTTCAGCTGAGCTTTACCACATTTTGAGTAAATGTACATGTATATTTGAATGCATCGTGTATAAATTTGCTGCATGACTTGTAAAATTAATGGAGAAAGTTTATTAATTTGCCACATTTTATTTATTTGCACTTTTTTCTGACGACACGTCGTGTTGAGTTCTGACACTGGATATAATTAGTTTTATTTGTTTGAATAGAATTAAGAAAATTACCAAATCTGTAAGATTAACACAGACCAGTAAAAACATCAATTAAAGCTCTGTAATCTGGACTTTTTATTGTTTATTATTAGACATTGGTAAAATTAAATAACAACCACTTCTTTATAAACTAAAATTGAATCACTATGTTTAAACCAAATTAACCAAATAGGTTTTTAGAGTTTTCCCTCTCAGTTTTAGCTTGTTGTGTTGTAAGAATGGCTCTGAGTGAATCACTGCAGGACAGCTGTTGATGTAGCATGATTCTAGACGAGGATGCTTTTTTTATTCATGCTCATCCCTCTCTTTCTCTGTCTTCTCTCTTCTTAGTAGGAGTCGTGTGCCTAGCAATGGAGTAGTGCTGTTGTGGTAGACCAAATATTTGTCTCCTTCCTTCTCTTTTTCTTTTCTGTGGTGGATGTGTGTTCATCTGTGTCTATCTATATGTGAATGGGTTGTGGGTGGATGTTACTGTGGGCATGGATTATGTTGTGTGTGTGTGTTTGTGCATGTGTTGGGGTGTATCAGGTTTCAGTCCCGGTGTTGCCCCAGGCCAGGCAGGGAAACCGCTGGTCTTGGGACCCGGATGAGGAGCGAAAGCGTCAGGAAAGGTGGCAGCAAGAGCAGGAGCACATGCTGCAGGTACACAGTATAGCATGAAGGGTAAAGCATGACGCTTGAGTGTGTGAGGTTAGAGGTTCTGTTTGTTACTGAGCAAGACATACAACATTTTAACTTTAGGTTTTAATTTATTTTCTTAAAAACATTTTTTTGTCGAGGTTCAAACTAATTACTTTCCATTGTCTGTGTTTCAGCATCTTCTAACTGATTATTGTAAAAATAAATATTATTATACATTATCTTTAGTCTTATTTTATCTTGTTTTTCTTTTAATAGCGCCGCTCTTTAGAGGTTTAGTTTACTGCAGATCACATTAATCATGAACATTTGCTGCTTCTTAAAAAAAAAAAAAAAACTCAAAGTAAACTGCAAATTTCTCTTTGCACATAAGTAGTAATAACATTGCATTGTTAATTACTGCCACTCATTTTGTTTTGTGTTGAGCCCATCCTGCTGAAAGGGCGGCCCAACTCCTTTGTGTATATTTTAAACCACTAGATGGCGGGTTTGTGCAGTAGAAGAAGCTCCGTTTTAGTCGTCCTCCCTCACCCTCTTCATCTCATGCAGAAACACAAGCCGAGACTCTGTTGCACTGAACAGACTCAGTGATTTCAGTGGATTTTGCTGCTGTTGCTGCTGCCCAATCAGCTTCACTCTCCTCAGCCAGTAAACAGTGCATCTCAACATTTTTAAATATGCAGTGGTGTCTTACGTATGTTTTACTACCTTAAATACAAGTTAAAGAATGCTGATAACTGATGGCACTTGTTTGGGCTTGAAGAACCATTAGTGATGAGATGTGCTGAAGTGGATGAATGTCTGATAATGTGCTTATTTTACTCCTTCCTGGTTGTTTCTGTTCGTCTTTGTGTCCCAGTCTTTTCTGTGTTTTAATTCTGTCATCTTTAATTCCTGCTTTCCTGTGAGGTTCCTGCACAAGTCTTTACAGAAAACAAAAGTCTCACAGGGATATTTGGGGTCCATTTATGGTCAAAATTTTTATTACTGAGGTATCTATGAAAGCAAATTATTAAGAATATTAGGAAAATTTAGGGCAGCTTTAAAAAATGAGAGCTGTGCAGAAACTCCAAATCTGTTGCTTCAGTTTGCTCTGCTTTTGCATTTTTTCTCCCCGGTCCTGCTTGCTTTTTTTTTTTTTTTTTTTTAGAAAACATCTAAGAAAACATCAGATTTAAGCAAATCTTTAGCCATAAGGACAGGTAGTAAGCTGAATGTTTAATTTCATGACCAGAATTCTTTCAGAGACATTTTTCTGAGTCCAGATTTACGTCTGAATCATTTCTTTTTTCCTGCATTATATATCCACCGTCAGACAGTTCAGCCTTCCACTTTGATGAGACTCTGTGCTTTGTCTGTGTCTGTTGCCACGGTAACAGGAAAAGTACCAGCATGAACAGGAGAAGCTGAAGGAGGAGTGGGAGAAAGCCCAGAGGGAGGTGGCAGAGGAGGAGAGGAAGTATCATGAGGAGGTTTGTATGTTTATGATGGAGGACTCACATTGTATCAGTGGTGTGTGAAATTATTTTCAGTAAACTTTAAACTCTGCAGACTTTAGATCCATCTAGATCAGAGCATCAGTCTGTGTATTTTAGATCTAAATGTGACCCCGTGTATGTTTAGTGGATTTTGTCCTCTCACCACAGGAGCAGAGGATACTGGAGGAAACTGTGATGCCTCTGACTCCCCGCTCCTCAGCCCTGCCCTCCCCCAGTCGATGTGAGCTCTCCTCCTGCTCCGAGCCCCAGGATGCAATCGTCCGTTCGCTGGCTGACTGGGAACGTAAACAGGAACTGCTGGAGAGGCGGTCTGTGAGTAACTTGTTGTAACATTTGTTGGATGACTGAGAGGCAGAGGTCATCGCACATGCTCAGACTCTTTACACAGCCATGTTTGTCAACCTGCTTTTTAAAATGAAGCTTTAAAGTGATGAAGCTAATTCAGGCTTTGTAACAATAAGAATTTTCTATTAACAGAAAAACAGAAACCTAACTAACCGTTTTTGAACCAGATGTTCTCATCTGTCTGTATGTTTGGTTACTCACACAGAGAGGAAGCACCGAAAGTGCAGAGTGGAAACAAAGAGAAAATGATCGAACCAGTGACATCAGCACTGCTGACGACAGCATGAAAACAGGAAGAAGGTTGGTGAACGGCTACAACATGACGTCCTCACAAAATGTGCTTCTAAATTAATAAAAGTTAAGATTCTGAAGACAAAGACGCTTTGAGACAAACAGACTCGTGAATTATTTAACACATTGAGAAACTATCTAAAGCCAGCTGAAACATATTAGCCATTAAAGGCAAATTTTAAAGGGAAGTTGTCAATTATTTACCTTTTTTTAAATCTATCAGTGATTTTTTTCAAACAGGTATGTACTGAATATACTCTAAAGTAATTATGGTACATTTAAATACTTGGTTGTTGTAACTAAAATTAAATATCAGTCTGTTTTTTGTTTCTGCCATCATCAGCTTGGTGAGTCAGAACAGCAGTCAAGCAGAGAAACTCCTTCACAACATACATAATGGCCAAAAACCTCCTCCAACTACAACAAAATCTTTAACAACTCCTAACAAGAAACAAGCAGAACCTCCAGCTGACAGTAACAGAGCCAGTCGACCTGCAGGAGAGCGAAGGTGTGTGAACGTGGCATGTAAAAGTAACAAACGTTTCAGACTGCCATTATCATGTCTGTTAAATGTTGTTTTATTCATGCATTTCTTCAAGCAGTGCTTTATTTTAGTGTGTTTCTTTTTATTTGTCTGTTTTGAAATACTTTTTTTCCTATGTATTTTTTTTTTTTGTTTAGATTTTTATACATTCTCTTTTTAGTGTAAAACACTAAAATGGGCCAGTTTACGGATTGAAATAATTTTTTTGAACTTTTGGCCAGCAGGTGGCGCCTTTTGTCTGTATTTTACATCATAGTTCCCCTTCAAAAAAAAAAAAAACAATACTGCATGCACAGAGAAAAGGTTTTAAATATTTTTAGTCAAGTTATGATTATTCAAAACATATGCAACATGCTTTTAAAAGAAAAAGTAAAGTGAGATCTTCCAACTGATTGTTGTTGCTTTGGTTTGGATTGGTCTTCTTCTGACACTGCCAGCCAATAGAATCTCTGTTTCTGTGAGCCATCACATCATGTTGCTGTCCATTTTCAGGAGCGGCTCCATAGATAATAACATAAGAAGCAGCTCATCAAAGCCCCCCGCAGCATGTCCATCAGCGCCGGACACATTGCCTCCTGCACCCAACAGGTACTGCAGCACAAGGAGCCCACAGTGAGGGACGGAAGGGTGCCGTTCACTTCTGCATTGTCATTTTCTGCTTTGCTGCTCCCATTTTCTCCACCCATCTCATAACATGTAGCACTGCAGCAGCGACACTCCAACCTGTCTGGAATTTCAATAGAATAAAAAAGGTGGAGTCAAGGAGAAACACAAGTTTATTTATTCATTTTACGCAATAAGTGTCTCTGCTGTAGTTCTTAGTTTACAAAAGAAACATTTACTCTCATTACTGGGGATATATAATTGTAAAAAGTGAGGATTATTTTCTGTATTACATGTTTTTTATGATGTTAGAATAGCAAAAAGAGGCAAGAAAGGAGAATAATAGTGTTGATTTATAACAATCTAAAGACGAAACGTACAGACCCTCAACATTAGTTAAATCTAAGTATTTCTTTGTCTCTCTCCCCCCCCTCTCAACACCACCACCACATATAACAACTCCACCACCTCTGCTGCCATCATCCCTCCTGAAGGTCTGTTAGTGGGAAGAAGCTGTGCTCCAGCTGTGGTCAACCATTAGGGAAGGGAGCAGCCATGATCATAGAGACCCTCAGCCTCTACTTCCACATCCACTGCTTTAAGGTTGGTGTTCAACACAAGATGAGTCTTAGTTTTAAATACAGTAAAAATCTGAAGGTGAGACTTAAAATAAAAACAAATTAAGTTATCATTTGATTCTAATAGTAAATGTTAGATTTAATTTTTTTATTTAACCTTTATTTTACCAAAAAATAATCCTATTGAGATTAAAATCCTCTTTTTCAAGGGAGTCCTGGGTCCGATACACAACGTCTCTGGTCAAATCTTAATATTTAGCTTATCTGTTGCACACATATTTTTGTAAACATTTGAGAATAAAAAAAGAAAAGTGCAACAACGTTTTTTTCTTTCTGTTGACCCATGGAAACATGAAAAGTGACCTTCATACCAATTCAGTAACTGTTCTCAGTTTTGAGCATCAGTAGCCAAAAAAGATGGAGTTCCCTCATTTAGAAAATATATAATAAATTATTTTAGACTGTTCTCAACTGTTCTAGACTGTTTCCATTTTTTTTTTTTCATTTTCCAATTATTTTGGCTGTATTTTATCAGGTCATGATCTTTGGAATGAATCAGCTGTAATGTTTAAAAGATGATCTTTATATTAAACAGAGGATGTTAAGGTTCATGTTTTCTTCATGTAATTGATTAATAACAAAAATATATTTAATTAATTGAATCAGTTGATGTCTGATTAAAGTAAATATTCGTGTAAAATGTGTAACAATAAAAAGAAACTTTGGTAAAGTGAATTCTGATCATATTATAGTTTAAAGTCAAGCTCACTGCAGCTTGAGGCTTTCTGTCTATGTTACATACAAATATCATTAAGACTTAAGAATACTGCATGGGATGATCAGCCTTATTGGTAAATAATAATTCTACTATTTCCTCTCTGAATCTGCCGTTTGCAGTGTGGGGTGTGTAAGGGACAATTAGGCGACACAACCACAGGGACGGACGTCCGGATCAGAAATGGCCTCCTCAACTGCAACCAGTGCTACATCCGTTCCCGCTGTGAGTCGTACAACTCGTCATGCCTGTTGTTTTCTAAAGCTCAGTTATTTTAACTGATAAATATTTCAGTACATTTATTGTAGATTACTTATTTTAAAGGAAACTTCTTGCTAAAACATTTGCTTTCGCACACACACACACTGTAGCTTTTCTCCATGAGCCTGATAAGAAAAATGTATCCTTAATAAATCATGTCAGACTCAGTGAAGCACCCGGATGAACTGAGAGGAGAATCTGGTGAGACAGAATCAGCGTTAGGTGGACACTTTCATCTTTACTGCACTACAGTAAACATTTGTTTGAGTTAAAACTTTTATGAGATCTAAAATCAAAATGGATCCTTGATCAACAAACTCCTGAATCTTTACCTTGTGTTGTTTGTTTTTAATTGCACTATACTTTCTCTACTTTGTAATTTCACACAGTTTTTAACTTTGATTCCTTCTTTTTTTCTATCTTTTCTTCAAGCGGCTGGACAGCCAACCACATTGTGACGAGCACACAGTTCACGGAAGAAATTCCATCCTTGTTTTAACCTGATTATCTGCAAATCACATCCTCTGCATCATGTTGGGATCTTTGCTTCCTCTGCTGCATCACGTGGGCCAAATAAAAACTTGGGGACTGTTAAATGTTACAGAACATACACATTGTCCTTGTTTATGTAATCTGATACGCTGTAGTGTGAAAGAAAACACTAAGACTGAACACAAAAACACCTAACGAGAGATTAGACCCAGTGTTTTGTTGATGGAAAAACATAAAAATGTATGATTTAAGACAGGTTTTATTTTGAGTTAAAATAATCCAAAAATTTGGCCCGAAAGCAGAAATTATAATCAGGCAGAAAATTTAGGATTTCCTAAATGTCTTTAATGAAAACATCAGTACTGTTTTCTCCCTTCTCTAAAAAAAAAAAAAAAAAGAATATAATCAATCATATGTATTTTAAAAAGAGCAATAAAAATCAAAAGAATTAAGACACAAACAAAAAGTATATATTTTTACTCTCTGCTCTCGCAGTGGCCTCTTTTGGCTCACGTTCTGTGTACAGAATGAAATTATCTCCTAATATAAAGATATATAAATGGATGCAGGTTTGTTGTAGAAGCAATAACATGAATCGTCTTTGTTTCTGAGCTTTTGGGTCACAGCAGGTTGTTCCTTGTCTAGTCTGTCTGCTTGTAAAGTGAAGACTTTAATGTGCCTTAGCAAAGCAAAGGGATGCAGGAAACAAAGCGCCAGCTGGAGCGTCTTCATCTTTTAATATTTTCATTTTCAATTTGGCCAAATTTAAACTTCTAAACTGCAGACAAGCAGTCTGCAGCTGTCCGTCATGCAGCACTTCACTTCACGTTAGACTGTTTAGATTCGCAGGAAGTGATAATGACACTGCAGGACAAACATGGATTAGTCTTGAATATTTCGTTCTGCTGTGGTCTTAACTTGTATATACTCTCACCTGAAATCAGTTGTCACCTGTATAATTCATTTATCTATTTGAAAATGTGCAAAATACTTAAATGATCAATCTGTTCCATCAGCAGCGAAAACATGAACACATACCAGCAGCAGCTGCACATGTGCAATATTTGGTTGGATGAAAACTGAAGATCTGCACATTTTAAGTTACTTGCTTATATTTTATCTTGTATAAGAAAGAGTTCCATGTGTCGTGGATGTAAATTAAAAAAATGCACGTTTAAGCATCAAACCAAACGATTTGCTGAATGAACTAGCAGCCTGCACATCCTCATGCTGAACTGCATCCAGGCTTCACCGTCGGTGTCACCTCTCTCTGATCTGCAGTATTTTTAAGCTTATCCCCTAATGTTTATTTTTTATCTTTATTTAGTTGATGAGTAAATCTAAGATGAGTCTCTTATAGCAGGATCTTTGAGGCTGAGCTCATATTTCAGGCGGTTTTAACGGGATAGGCGGGGAATGAAAATATTTTGCATCTGTACTGTATTTATTGTAATATTCATCTGGACACTATCCAGAATATAGTTTCATTTGATGTTTAAATGCAATGACATTTACTATCACATACTGTATGTTTATAAATAAAACATTATAAATGAAAGCAAAAGTTTTATTTTTCTTCGTGAAAAAATTCCTCTCAAAATATTTTTAATGACCAAATAAAGTTTAATAATCTGTTGAAATGTGGCAGATAACTGCTTAAAACTTCAAGATGTTCAGCAAGTTCAAATAAGAGAAGAAGCAAATTCCTACTGACTGCAGCAACGATTTATTAAATGAACATTTGCACTGTTAAGACGGTCGATGTTGAGCTGCTCCTCATCATCGGGAAACATAGTCATGATACCACAGAATCCCAGATCTTGATGCTCAAGAAAATAATAAAATTTCTTAAGATGAATAAATTCAATATCAGGTCTTTTAAATTGGAATGAATTTATTTACTTGGTTAAAAATTGTGATGAAGGTTTGGACAGGAAGAAATACAATATTCATGAGAACCTGGACTTAAACCTGGGCAGATGGACGAAGTTCAGTTTTCACCGTTTCCTCATAAAAAGCCTAAAATTGGTCATAAACATGGAGTTCCATTAGATTCACACAAAATGCAATCTGAGATCATTGTTTCTCGAAACAACATCTCAAACTTCATGTCAAAAAATTTATTTTTATCAGCTTATTCACGATCTAAAACTTCAAATACTCAAGGTTTTTTAATAAGGCAATGGTTTATTGATAAGTGAACTTGAAATTGTTCTAAATTATTTTTATTATATCCACTTTGGGGTTTTAGACTGAAAGTGTATTTGTTCATGTGGAGCTGCCCTTGGTGCTGAATTTACAGGCTCTTCATTTTGTTATAATAATTACAAAAGAAATGGAACAAACTGTGATAATTATCTTAAAAACGTGTAAAATGGAGAATTATTCCTGTATTACTGTGTTGATTTACCCAAAAGAAAACATGACGAAAACAAAGTCAACTAATATTTTTTTTTATCATCAACAATCATTTCAATGGTACACCTGGAAAACTATGTGCACATGTAGAAATATTTCCTTCTTAAATATAAGCATTCATTACCTACATATAAATAACTTTCAGGTCTTGGACAAAACATGTTACATAATGCTCACAAAATGGGAGGAAAATTATTGTAAAATTTGACAAAGAGACAACATGCAAATTATATAGAAATAAATACAATGTTTTCATCCGTTCCCCTTTTTTTTTACCCAAAATAAATTCTTCAAAGGGAATTTAGTAAAACATCAAAAAGACTTGCATGATCGATCTACAGGGAGTATGGCCTATGGTTCAACTCTAAGAGACAATAATACGTAGTAACACTATACAATCTGAGCCACAAAACACTGCCGTAGAAAGACACACAAAACATACAGATTTCCTGTCGGAGGTGAACATTGCAATAGTTTGTGCCTTTTTTATCTCGAGGAAATAAGTGTGTTTATATCGATAATTTAAAGAAACTAAACTCTCAGCAGCCCTAGAAACAAAAAACACAGCTGTAAGAGACCACGTCCACGCAGCAGATTGTTTACAGTGAACAAAAAAAAGCTCTGAGTCAGCGTGTTGGAGATTTTGTGGATTTGTGGGAGAAGAACTTGTTAAACGTCTCTGTATCAAACTTAACAGCTGTTGATCTCTGATGTTTGATGTGACCTAAAGAGGCTCCTTTGCGCGCTCCTGGCACCACGCGTTTCCAGTGCGTCATCGTTTGTTTTTCCTCATAAATTAGACCAAAATAAACATCTAAACAAGTCATTTGTTCATTAGTTTTCTTTAAAATAGTCTGAAGTATTATGTGTTTTGTGTTCTTATAGTTTAAACGTCTTCACTTTGTAACAAATAGGCCTGTGTATACCGATGAAAACATGAAACAGTCCAATGTGCATTTGTCTAAAATAGAAAATAAAAGCTTTATGTGACAGTCTGACTTGTCTAGATGAATATTTTACAGTAAAAATGCTCACAGGGAACAGCGCAGGCCATAAAAATAAAATAATCGTGTTCATCTTTTCTTTAACTGCTTTTTGTCCTCAGTTCTGTGGGTGTTTGATTGTTTTTCAGTCTGCGGAGAAGAAGGAAACGCTTCTCTTTCCGTCTGCTCTGTTTTTTCTTCCCCATCTCAGAAGCTTCATTAGAACATGCTGGTCTTTACTAATGTAGCTTTAGCTCCGTTCTGTCTTTGCAAAGACGACAGTACGCTGGCGAAGGGTCCGCCCAATGAGTCCGGGATGGACGTGATGGTCCCGGGTGCGGTGGCCCAGCCTTGGCTCGGTGCTGTCACTCCCATGCCAGTGGAAACGGAGGTCTTCACTTGGTCCACCTGTCCGTTCCCGGTTGTGTTGACTTGGCCTGCGGTGGGGCTCGGTCCACCGCAGTTGGAAGTCGGAACCGGGTTTGGTCCTGGTCCTCCTGTGCTGTCAGGGTCGGTGGTTTTTGTGTCTTTGCTGTCTTCATCTCTGGAGTCAGACTTCTTTCCGGAGCTGGACTTGGCAGCCGCTGCGGCCGCTGCAGCTGCGCGTTCCTGCTTGCGGAATTTGGCGCGCCGGTTCTGGAACCACACCTTCAAAAAAGAAAAAGAAGATATTCTGTGCAAAAGCGGAACATTTAGTTTGTTTTTATTTCACTATTCCAGATTTACGAATTAAATAACGGTCCTTAAAGGTAAGGAAAACATTGATTACGTCATCATGTTTCGTATATATTAAACCTTCAAAATATTCAAAAATGAAATTCTAGCTTTTGTATTTTGCATAATTGAACAACGATAGCTGATTATAAAATGATCACCTAAATAAGCAAGTTTTTATAAAAATGCCATTTTAAATCCGTAAATAAGTGCTACAAATTGTCGCGTGTTGTTCAAAATCCATCCATGCGTGATCGTGCGTAACGGGAGCCGCGGGTGGCTCTTCTTGGAGAGCCGGTAGTACCTGGACTCTGGCTTCAGTCAGATCGATTTTGAGTGCCAGCTCCTCTCTGGTGTAGATGTCCGGGTAGTGTGTCTCAGCAAAAACCCGCTCCAGCTCCTTCAGCTGGGCGCTGGTGAAGGTGGTCCGGATGCGCCTCTGCTTCCGCTTCTCGTTCAGTCCGCCGTGATCCGTGAAGAGTTTGTACGGAACTGTAAACCAAATGACATGTCACTGTTAGGTGTGTCTTTTCTGAGTAGTAATGCGAAATGTGATTGTGTGCAAGTCCAATGTTGTCAAATGAAAATAAATTCGAATTGGATATTTTGTATAAAATCCGGTTAAGCGAAAATATTTGATTAGCTTTGAATTAGATCTGAACTGATAACACAGCTGACCTGTGAAGCGGTTAATTGTAACGTTAAATTAATTGTTGCTCTTCAGATGAAGGTTCAAGTTTGAGAACTTGTCATACTGCTGCCATACGCCCCGCTTGTTGCTACTGTAACTCCAATTTGGTGTCAATAATGAGCTTTAGTCTTTGGTTATCTAATTATTTTCGAAGCTTTATGTCTCATCGCAAAGTAAATAAATTATGCCTATCATTTTGGCAGCTTAAGATAATTCTGTTGGCGGTTTTGGGTGTGACTGGGATAGTATAACCCCATAACCAAATTACCTCTTGCCTGCAATCGCTTCTAACGTGATAAATTCTTTCATTTGTGTAAGCAAATTTCGTTTGGTAAATACTAAACACATTTCCATTTTCAAATGCAATCAAGCCGTCCTATAATACACCGGGATGAGGCTCCGGAGCTGCTGCTTACCTGCGGCGTACGGGCTGCTCTGGTGGTCCCGCAAGGTCCCCAGACTGCAGGACCCCGGCGTGAGCGACGGACAGCCGGAGGTGGCCCCGAAAGTGGTCCTGATGGGATTGTACTGAAAGCCGCTGGTTTGACTGCACGAGCTGAAGTCCGCATAGGCCGATGCCAAGCTCGACGTGTCCATCCCGGCCATACATGACTCGTAGGCAGAGGAATTTAGGTAAGAATACTCCATTTTATACATTTGAGAAGACTCGTTAGAGGTTGAAAGTTGCACTTTCCTAGAAAAATTTCAAAGAAAAGCACCCCCAAAAAAAGGTTTGAATGAAAAAAATAATTAAAATAAAACTGAGGAGGACGAGCTGTCTGAGTTTATGGGAACGATGACTTGTTTGGTTTGAACTGGTTAGAAAAAAGGCTGGATGGTGAGTAGATGTTCACTGCTCCGCGCCTGCTCCAAAACTGGCCTCCTTTATAGGAACCTAGCCCTGTTTTATGAAAAGCCCCCTAAGAGCCGCCTAGCCCGAGGTCTCTAGAGCATATAGTCCTCATAATAAACTTGGCTCTTTCCGCTTGGACAATAGCAAAGCGTTTGGTCTTATTGCTAGCGCTTTTTTACATGACAATAACTCATCAGTCTATTGGGCTGGCACTGGGGGCCCGGGCTGTCCAACCTCCCTATCATTGATCCCCTGCATCTCTAATTAGAATTTAATACCACACCATTACGCAGCCCTCCACCGCCGCCCACCCCTCTACCCATCCACCCCACTCCTCTCCAACCAACATCTTGCCCTTTAATTCAATCACACCACTTGGAAATAATGAAAGTTGGGTGACGATTCTCCCTGATCCAATTTTCTCCAAGCTTTTAAGCCTTTTAAGCGACCGTATACCTTGGACAGGATTTCACAGAGTATTCCCACTCTGCCTCTTCTTTCTGTCCGTATGCTCGACGGTTTTTTTTTTCTTGCTGTTTTTGACTCAGATGTTCTGCACTGAAGCGGTAAAACATGTCAATTTTTATCCGTTAAAATGCCTGTTTTTACGAGCAGGAATCTGTTTCAAGTGCACTTGAATTTAACACAATCGCTTATTTGTTTCAGCGCGCGAGAACTCGCTGAAATGAGCGAATATGTTCTCAGCTGAATTATTTCATATCGAACTGCAGCTTGTTTTGCACCAGAAAACAGAGAAATGACTCATTCAGGTGCAACCTGTCCCCCACACGTATCCAATCACACGAAGAAGAGCACCATAAACTTTTTTTTTTATTTGTTTTATTTTGTCTTGTTTTTTAGCCTGGAACAGATTTATAAAAGGTTGAAACTGGACAAATTTGCTATTCTTGTTAGAGGAAAACACATAAAAACTCATTTCAATAAATGAAAACTCCATTAATTTCTCATTAAAACCCAACATAACATTCAACATTTGGTTTTAAACCACAATCTGCCTTTAAAAAACAATAAAACGCACAACTTTGGCCCCTGTTTTGTCTTTATCACGGCTGTATAATCGCTGTTAAACTTCCGGCTGTGTTTTTATGATTCAAATGACTTCATAATTGTCTTTATTACTCTCATTATTCCGTTATTTGGCAAATAAAATCTTTGTAATGAAAGTAACGAACTGGTGAGGCAGTCATCGGACCTCTTAGGCTCCTAATATTGGCTGAGTGGTTAATTTGGTTTGTGTAATAAGGTGAGCCGTTTTGTTTGGTGCCTTTACACACACCGCCTTTCTTTTTATTCCTTTTATTCATTGAATCGATTTGGACTTTTTATTGTTGAGTCTTCCACAGAAAGAACAACAGTAATTATGGCTGTTTGGTGTTTAAACGCATTCATCTGGTCATGTGATTGAAACATTACTGTAATATTGTTATAATAATCCAACAGGGATCATTCTTTACCTGAACTGCTGGAACGTGTGAGTTCGGGATCAGTTTGGATATGAAACATCTTCCTCTCACATGTTCAGTTTTGAATTTTAAAAGATATTTTGCTTTGACATGTTTCTGAGCTGCCTTTGACTTATTTTGATCACATTTTAGCTCAATATTTTACTTTATTTTTCTACTTTCTTGTAGAAAACAAGAAAAATGCTGAAATTCAAGGAAAATGGGAGATTTGCTATAATAAGAGGTCAGTGTTTCTCAACTTTTATATCTCTATAACAAACTGAAGCTAATGATTCTTTACTTTCTTATTCAAATTAAACCGTAAAAAACTAGTCTGTCTTTTTAAATAGTCACATAACAAAAAATAAAGCATGTATTTTATGTCCAATGTGTATTCTTCAGTTAGAAATATAGACATATTCTTTCTACAGGTTGCAAGATGCAGTTTCACAAATATTTGTTTAAAAATTGCTCATATCGATTGTTGTTGTTTTTTATTTTGTCTTTTTTTTTTGTTTCTATTTTTTCCACAGCTGTTGACGCCTTGTTGCTGTGTGTTTTTCTCTCTCTCTCTCTCTCTCTCTTTGTTGTTTTCTTTTTTCATTGTCTCCTCAGAGACGAACAGAAAACGTCAATTCTTTACTGACACTACCCGGTTCCTATTATGTAAATGTTTTCTTTTTTATCTCCTCTTTCTACACACAAGCTGAGACCCAAAAGTTGTACCAAATGGTTAATTTGATTATTGAAACCAAAGAGCCAAATGGTTCACCGTCCTCCCTCCACGCGTCTGGCAGCGAGAAAAGAAACCATCTCTGGGAATTAATCTAATAACGCTCAAAGAAACGAGAAGTCTTTTCTGATATTTTGCCGAGGCAAATACAATTATAGCTTTTAGCCATCGGTTTCTTTCACTGAAGCCGCTCTTTATTCGTGCGCACTGTGGCCCAGTCCCTCCACCACAGTCCACCAGCTATTGAAACGCCCCCTCTTTTATACTTTCAACATCTTTTAATTCTTTCAGCTGGTTCGGGCGAGGCGAAAGGCCGCAGTATTCCATTTGATGTTAGACTTTTGAACTAAAAACATCAGACTCGGCAGTTTGAAATGATTCCAGTGTTTTAAACATTCGGGTTGTAGTGATTTACAGTAACACAATGCTATTTTAATTCAAATAAAATGGTAATTAAATCGTAATTATATGGCCAATAAAGGATCTAAACTATAAAGCATTACTTAAATAAATCAGGAAAATGCGATGTGTGCAAGACCCTAAGTTCCCCTGGCAAGTGCCGAACAATAGCCGGGATATGTATGGAACTCCTCTCTATTTAGTGCGCACTATCGTTGCTCAGCAATATAGGAATGCGGGTCGACAGGAGGGACAAAAAGAGGAACAAAATCCCATTGTCTCCGGATGGATTGGATGGATCCACTCCCCTGAAAACGCAAAGAAACAGAGGAGGCTAAAGAGAGGGAGAAAGATGGGAGGGTCCGCTGTCACATTTCACCTCCGATGTCTCACTCCTCCGCCCGAGGAAATCCTGCTCTTATCAAAACGGTTATTAATAAGGCCGCGTGTTCCAAAGGAGGGGCTCGGGAGCAGATAAAAAATTCATTTTAAGGGGGCTCTCATGGCAATTTAGTCTGATGTCTCAATTTGACATGATGAATAAAGGCGAGCTGAGCTGGAGATTTTTAAAAATCTTGTTTCAAGAAATCTAGTTTGAAACATATTTATCCAAAACATTTAAAATATGCTGTTACAAGTAAATCACTTGTAACCTGAATTATGTTCTTTTTGTTGAACTTTTAAATTTTAAAACTGAAAAAAAGGAAAGGTCGTGGATGGGAGAATCTTTAAGTTGTTCCAGGCTGGTGCGTAAAAAGCGCACCGCGTTTCCAAGCGCACAGATGGAAAGTGACATCTGGAGAAGGGGCTCAATTCAATTAGAAGCTGTTTTGTTGGTGTCTGCAGACGAAAAATGTGCAGTACAAAGAACGCCAGGTTTTCAGCCTCGTGTGTGCAAGTTCGTTCTGGTTTTTGGCAAATTTTAAAAAATCTGTTGCACCTTTATTCTGACGTGGTGCGTCACTGATTGCGTCAGGGTGGAAATGATTAAGATAAACCACTCGCCCTCATCAGTACAATTATTACTGAAATGAGTTTAAATCCTTAGAGCTTTAAATAAAGTTTGCATAAGGGGTCTAATGACAAGTAAGTGAAGGAACAGAGGAAAGAAAGACCGATTCAGAGAGATAACAACCTTTTAATTCGTCCAAATTAAAATAAAGAAATAGCTACTTAACATCTTTTCCGCGGTATTTATCTATTCTTGCGGGCTGCACCCTGAGTTTTGTGCAATATTTCCATGCTATCCGACATGAACTCGTGGAACTATCATCCAGACTCTGCAGATCCTGGAGAGCTTGGCTTGTCTCTCCTGCCCTCAACGGCCCCTCCGAGCCTTTATCTCTGCTTCCCGAGTGACCAAGAGACCAGCCAGCGGATTAACATAAAAATCTTATTCTGGGGGATAAGATTAGGAAACATATTACCCTCAAACGCGGCCTTGGCACGAGCGAGAGCCAGGCAAGGAATCAATTACTAAATTACTCCAACCTCTAAGTCGACATTAACGCAGAGAAATGCCATCGACCGGTTCTGAAATAAGATTTCGCTAAGATGTGATCATTAAATCTCTTGCCAGTGTTCAAGAATTTGATTCATAAAATCGTCTGAAATGAGATGGAATTAAATTCTTATCGGGGCTCTTGTCATCGTTTCATCCCGCGCTGTTTAACGGTGGTCAATGGCCTTCATGAGATTTTCCCTGTAAATAAACTTAGTAATCGAATCCGCCTCTCCACGACACATTGTTCGCTTGTTATTAATTTATTGCAGTCATGCAGGCGGACGGATGGGGGCATGCAGGCCTGAGTCTGCTGATGGAGGCGCTGCTGCTCTGAATGTTCACAGACTCAAACCAATACTGCGTTTTGTTTTACTCAGTTAAGCTGCAACATGCTTCTGGATGAAATATCATCTGTCTTTTTTCTGTTCTTGACTTTTTTAGCTCGCTGCATTTGAATCGGGTCAAGGCATATTTTATTTAGCACAGTCCACTGGCAGTATCCCCCACCCAGGCATTAGCAATTGACAATTATTAGCCTCGGTCTCATAAATCAGCTGCGTGACCCGTTATTATTGTTGAATTGAATAGCTGTTGGGGAAGTGAGGGTCAGTGTCATTAACTTGCCTCCATAGCACCCCCTCCTCTCCCCCACGCCACCCTCGGGCCCCCTGAAGGCATTTGGCCTCTCTATACAAGGACCTGCTGGCTAATAATGCCGTGTGGTCGGACCAAAAGCTTAATCACACATGCATTAAGCGGCAGACAGCGGCCTTTTGTGTGCACGTAGGTTTACTGGAATTAAGCGATTAATGGTCATCTGAGCGGCAGGCGACAAGGCGGCGCATCGAGAATGATGGAACGTTTTTTAATGCCAAAACACGGAGGAGAGAGTCGAAGCGGAGGCGTCAGGGTGAAAGGAAGGAACGAAGGAAGGAAGGAGACGGAGGGAGGTGGGGGCAGGCAGCAATTACAGTAGTCCATGTTTCCCAATCCATCATAAAACGTCAAGGTCATTGTGGATTATATTGATTATGATACAACGCTTTGTGATGCTTATTATACACCCCCTGCTTCCACATTATAATATGCAAAAAATGCCACATGTAAACACCTGCTATCAATTTCTAAAGCTGCTAATTTGCTTCGCCTCGCGGTTCCTCCCCCTTTTCTCACTTTCATATCCCTTTGATGTGAACACGTGGCCTCACATTACTCACATTAGACTATTTTGCCTGCAGCCTTCATCTGCATAAACCACCAGGCAGCTCACATGAATTATGTTTTTCATATAGTCAAAAGGGACGTAACAGAGTCCCCCCAAACCCTGGCGCGCGCACAACACAGCCTCCCAAATATATTGTTTCTTATACAAATGTGGTGTCAGTGCTGTTAATTAACTTATCAAAAACACATCTGAGTAATGGGGTACTGTAACAATACTGATGTCATAACGTTAGACTAACAGATCAGTGAACAGGTGCACTTCCTGCTTTATTCACCTGTTAATGTCAGAAAATCTCCAGTTTGATGGGTATAAAGTCTGTTTTATTCATTTTATTAAAAAGTGAATGTGAGCGTGTGTCAACACACATAAAGCTGAAAGTTGTTTGTATCACCTTTACCTCTGGCTGATGTTTCTTACCTGGTTGGACAAAAGGATTCACTGTAGAAAGAAGCAGTCTGACGGTTTACATGGTGCTCTGCTGCTCATCTGTCTGACACATTTAAACTCACCAAGTCATGAAAGCAGTGACCATTCAAACAAATAAGTTTAAAGTGTGAAGCAGTTTTTAAATTCCAATCTCATTCAAATCAAACATCCATGAGGACTTCATCTCACTTTGTTCCCAAAACAAAATCTCTTCAAGGACTTATCAAGGACTTACGTATAAAAGATGAATACCTATAATCCAGAATTTATATTAAAACTCAGTTTATTCAGCTTGATAAAATCATCATAAATGATTTCTATTAGCACATTCTTTGGTAAAATCAAACCTCTTTTCATTTTTCAAATAAGAATTTATTTCAGATGTCTTTCAAGTGTGTTTTCTATTTATTTTGTGAGATGTCAAAGAATTTAAACCATTTACTTCTTACATCTATAGTGTCACACAGCAGTCTCAGTGGGTCACATGGTTCTACTTTTGTTGCTTAGCGCTGTTGTAAGTTGGAAATCGTAAACTTTTTAAAGTTCTCTTTCCTGATTAACTCTGACTCTAGGATATATTTTTTAATGATACCATGAAACAGACTTTTAATCTCCAGATTTTTATTGTTTCTTTTAAAAAACAGAAACATTCTGAAATCTTCAAATGACCAAACTGCATGTTGGACAAGAGGAAGTCAACTTTCTTTAATTTTATGCACACTCTGTTACGTTGGTCTCCTTCAGAGATGGCATCCACATTGACAGCAGAGGGTGATTTATATTGCCATGACTACCATCCAATGGCAGAGCTTGTTGATCAATCAAAGCTAATTTGATTGGATGGTCGCCTTTAAGAACAGCCAGATGGGAGCCATCAAAGTATTCTGTCCACTTCAGACTCTGATTCACTTCCTGTTCCCAGAAGGCCGCTGTCCGGACTCTGAAGGATGATACTGCACCACAGAGCCGGAAGAGAAAGATTCAGTGTTCTGGCTGAAATCAATACATGTGGATGGTAAACAAGAACATGCTCTGATTTATAACAGTTTATACAGTTTTTAATAAGCTTCCTGTTAGTAAGCTGCAGTCTCAGATGAAGATTTGACAAATTACTGCTGTATTTTTTTTTATTTTGTCACCAAATCAATAGACTTTATTCTACTTATTTGTTGAAAAATAAAAATTGCTGAATTGCTTTTGCTTAATTTTGATACACACACAGTTTCTCCTTCCTCAAGTTTTGGAGAAGTCTTCTAACCCACCAATTTAAAATCAGGTGTGCTGGAGCTGAAGAAACATCTAATGCAAGATAGTAGCCTCCAAGTACCAGGATTGGACACCACTGCCTAGGTAAATGCATAAATCCCAAAAACCTTTGATACAAACTGAAGTCATTGTTTTGATTACAATGTGTTTATAGATCTAGATTGGGCTTTAATGTATTTGAAAATGATTTTTAAAATAAAACTTTCAAGTTTCAGTTTTTTTTATTTTACTTTTTATTTGCTTTAACCTGCAAAAAAGTTTTAATTTGACAGTATAGGATGTAATTTATTGTAACAGGCATAAAAATATATATTGTCAGTGTATTAAAGCTCTGGCCTTTAGTTTTACATTTAAAAAGTTCTTGGAGTCAGTTGACAGTTCTTTTAAAGTAAACACTGAGATTGACATGCATTTCCAAATATGCTTTGTTTTGTTCTATCCAATCATTCAACCCACTCTGGGCCACGTGAAGCCAAACTGTGGCAGCCATCTTAGCAGTCTGAAAATAAATTGTGCCTTTCTGAGCTTCTGTTCTATCAGCATTGTTTCTGTGCCGTGTATCATCCCTCCTCTACCTCCCCTGTGGAAGCTTGACGTGACAAATAGCTGGATCTGCACTTTTCTGCAGCAAAACCAACCTGCCCCTCATCATCGCTGGGTGCAAATTTGATCAGAACACAACCAGAATCCCCCAGCTGCTTGATGATGAATTGGTATATTAGGAACAATGTTTATGCATCAGGCCAGAGCTCCCAAGAAAATGACAGTAAATTGCCTTTCAGACAAATCTCTGGTCTGGGAATCCACTGACTGTAGTGATGAATTTAACCTTCTTCCTGGATCCCATGTGTTCCTGGAAACTTTGTCAAGAGAAGCCGATAATGTTCTTAATCGGTACAGATTTTCAAACAGTTTACTGTCAATCTAGTAGATTTCTGTGTATTTCCTAATGAACAAAGGTGAGATGGAATGTAAGTAGTGAACATGTGAAGAAGGGTATTGATAGGACACGATGTCAAACTCCAAAGTATTACAGGAAGAACATCAAATTGCTTTTCATTAGTTTAAGACATTTGGAAAAACCTGGATTTGTCAGCTAATTACAACTGTTTATTGTCTTTTTAATCCACTGTGTCGGGTGTAATGTCCTGTTGATAAAGTGAGCCTGTGAAGTCAGGAGTCGAACTCAGCTGTTCATATAGCTTTTATAAGAATTAACGTCAGTGTAAGCTGGTCTTGCTTGGCCTGATCCAGGTCCAGGCTGAAGCCTCAGAATGGAAACCAATAGCCTTGGGCTCATAAAGTGCAGCGGCGAGAAGACAGAGGGAACCATAAGAGGAGCAATAAAGCTAATGTGATCAAAGAAAATGGCTCTCTGAATAGAGGAGGGATGAAAGCCATACCCCCGAAATCTGGGTGTGCAGGTCCTTCCAGAGGTGACAGTGTGATGAAGTTTCTATTGGATTTTCTGAGTGAAAGCAAAACAACCTTAAACCACCAGTACTTACATGTTGGAAATGAAATTGATAGGCAATTTGTGTTCATAAGGTAAATTATATTGGTGGGTCTGATAAGGATGTTGGGTTGGATATGAATAATTGTAGAGTTTTGAAAATGGGACATATATTACCAGAATTCATTAATGATTAGCTGCAGTTGTTGTTCCTGTTGTTAAAATAGCAGCTGAGCAAGTGAAGGGTGGGACATAATTTAAATTTTATAAAGATCAATAAATTATTTACTGTATATGCCTCATTAATACTAAAAAACAAATTGTAAATACATGGGAAGTATACTTTTTAACAACTGACTGGTAATTTGATTCATATAACAGCAGTCTGAATTCCTTTAGTTTGGAAAATAATGAAAGCCCAGTAATTATTTTCATTCTATAAATATATGGATGTTTCTTGATTTAACTATTCACTGGCCCCTTCATGAGGGCGGTTGTTTTTCATGTTCAGGTCTTCCAGCGAGCTCCAGGGTTCTATTCAGCATCTTTACTTAGTTCCTGTATAAGAGACATCCAGGTTTGTTACTGGTGGCAAAGTTTTCTACTCTGGGAATAAAAGATCAGTGGTTCAAATCCCAGTCAGGGGAAACTCCAGCAGCATCTTCAGTAATTAATAAATAAGAGCCATACAAATGAAGCCATACTGGCTTGGACATCACCTGAACTAACAAGGTCTTGGAACCAGGGCCAAGAAAGTCTATTTTTTAGTCCTCAGCTCCTGACTTAAACTTTAATACAGACAGATAAAACTCTTTCATTTCTCTCTTAACAAGAATTCACAATCTAAACTGTTATTTAAATGTAACTATATTAAACGTTTGTTAGTCACACGAGTAATCGGATTATAGTTCAGATCATTAATGATGGAGTAGTAACTTTTTAAATTGGATGCCAGTAAATGGAAAACAGAGACATCACTGCTGTCATATTTATGTGTGATTAACAATTTATATTATTAGGATTTGATACAAATTATTTAAAAATTGAGATCTGTTATTCAGTCAAAAACAGTCTGAAGATTTCATATATTTTATGACAAACTGATTTCAGTTGATGCAACATTGAGTTCAATTGTTTTTTTTTTTTTTGTTAAGATCCTTAAATAAACAACCTAATCTGAAAATGACTGAATAAATTCTCATGTTGTCCGACTTTTCATCTTAAATTCTTTTCTGTAAAACCGACTGTTAAGGAAAGGGTAATCACTATTCTCAGTCTGGTGTGTATGTGTCCTGTCAGTCAGTCTGTGTTGAGATCTTGTTTATTGTCTGTCTGAATGCAATCACAAAATGCCCACCAGTTTTCAACCAGCATTTGTCCGCCCTCTCCTTCTAATGGCTTGTGTTTGCAGGTTTGCATCTGAATCAGGGACTTGGTGGGGGCCTGAGCGCTCGGCCACGTGGACCAGATTGATGTCATTGTCTCGGCACACTGACCTTTGCTGTAATACCCATGGCAGACATCACAAACTCTCACATCAATTTAGTCCAATTGGATGTGGCATGTCTTGGCTAACTCAATTTGTGGAGAAATGCACCTGTCTCTGCCTTCCCTCCCTATAGATTTACTCCAGAGGAGGGGGGAGGAGATGGTACTGAAGTAAGAGAAAGAGAGAGGGAGAGCAAGGCTTTTGAAGTGAGTTAGCCTCTAATCAACCCCCCCTCCCTCCCTCTCCTCCTCCTCACCCCAGAAACACTCACCCATATGCATATAAACACCAACTTCTTTCTCTTTTCCCCCAGCTCCTTTCCTTCAGCCATACTTTGCAGATGTAGTGCATCTGCAGCAACACACATTCTGAACATTGTGTGTTTGTGTGTGTTTTCCAAGGTCTGGGCAGAGCGTCTGGGAGGAGCAGAAGGAGAGCCATTAGCCCAGCAGTAATCAGATTAGAGAGACGTTAAAGGGGGATGTGAATTTAAACAGCCAGCAGAGAGAACAAGAGGAAAACTTGGAGGTGTTATTAACATTGTTCATTACTCATATGCCCTCTGTGTGCTCATGCAGCTTATGTTAAAGTACGATATACAAGGTCATTTTTATATGCAGCATATGCGGATTTTAACAGTTGAACAGTATGTGCTCAGGCTGTTTAGTTTAGATTTGAAGGGTATAGCTGCAGGGTCCAGGATCAGGTTTAGGTTTAGGGGTGCAGAGAGGGTTGAGTACTTTTGGCAGGTTACCGTCTGTATTCAAATATTATGTTACATCATGAGGGTCCTCAGAAAGACGGAGCAATGCAAGTCTGTGTTTCTGAAGAGTGTGTGCCTCATGCAAAGTGTGCAAACTGTCAGAGATGAATAATATGTGTTGGGATCTGAGCATTAAGTAATGAGCAGCATGCTGTGAGGTGAGGCGTAACCTCCACCCTCCCACCCCCTCCCACCTCCTTCTGCAATCATATTGTTTACTTGTAAACACAAACACATGGACCTGTTTTCCCGTTTGTGTGAGGACCTGTAGTCACTCACTAAGCACTGATTGCACTGATGTGAACGTCGTCCCAACAGTGATGAAACCCACAGTGAATGTTTGCCAACTCTGCAGCCTGTTTCTGTGACTGTTGTAGCTCTTTGTTTTGGTTTAGGTTTTCTGTGGAGCTCAAACTCACTGAGTACAGAAGCAGCAAGTACTGTGACTTAAACCAAAAAGAATAACAAAACTGGGTTTCTCAAAGGGTTTGAGATCAAATGTAGCTGCTGGGCTTGAGTTTTTATTTGCTGCAGACAAACAGTAGAAACATCCGCTTCAGCCTCATCACAGATTGTGGATCTCTGATGTCCCGTTAGTAAATCACCCCAGCCTACGTCACAATTAACCCTCTATCTGTGTATTTGTCTGTTGTGTGAATTATAAATCTTCTTTTTCTTGGAAAAAGGAATAATCCAGTTTGTTTTGAAGATGGTTGTATGAAGCACTTGCAGTTGTCAGTATATTTCCAGCAGCACACAGATGTCATCGTGTTCTTACAGTTTCAATCAGCATGGAGTCAAATCATAAATACTCAGAACGAGATCACCAGATGATTCAATTCTTCCATCTAAAAGAACTCAAACCTGTAAATTTAGTAAATTGCATCAGACCTTTACATATTGGACCTGAATAGCCAAGTCCACACAAACATGCTTTTTTGTAAACAACCATCTGATGCAAAAACTGATGCATTTTTAAATTTTATTTTTAATAGAAACTTTTTTCAGAAGATCTTTTAACCTGTCTTTTAGGATTCTTTCCTGTTTCTCTAAACTCAAAACCTTCTAACTGCTGCAAGTGTGACACTGACAACTCATGAGTACTTCACAACCTCTTTTAAAAAAGCATGAAATACTTTTATAGCTCAAGAAAACATTTCAAAATACTTTCCGGCTCTTGCATCACAAGATGATGCTGAGATAACATTTGCAGGTCCTATAGATTTTGCCTGCAGTGGTATTGACAGGCAAGTCAATAAGGCGGCAGGGTAAAGACAAATTTAACCTTACTATTCACTTAACATCGACTTGAATGAAATCTGCAGGACATCACAGTGAAAAGAGCACCACAAGACAAAATATCAAACTGCCTGGTGTGTTATGGCTGAGTGTCAAAGCAGCAAACATTTCTTTATTGATCACGAAGCCACTTTTACACCAAAATGTGTTTTATAACATGTATAGAGATGGATCTATATTATCCAGATAAATACCTGCTAATTCATTCTGTGTATTTTATATGTCAGAGCTCTTGATAGTCTTTGTGATTAAATTTGTAAAACTTAAATAAAGGTTAATAAATAATTGACTTTTGTTTTTTTTGTTTTTTTATTATTATTTGAGTTTTAATCCAAAGATCAATTCTGAAAAACATTGATCTGCAGTATCAGTTACAGTTTTAAATAATTAAATTGTTCTAATTCCAGTGATCCACTGGTAAAAGTTACCCGCAGTTATCTGGCAGTATTAATGTTAATTAATCATGGACTCAGTTCTTTTTATCCTTTGTTAAACATGTTCTTTAAAGGATAATAAATGAATTTAGGGACATCCCTCCACCAGTCCTGTTCCAGAGGGCGAAAGGTCAAACAAACAAGGGGTGAAAAATTTAGATAAAATGCTTGAAAAATGTGATGCTCATAATTACACAATTAAACATCCAGGATATTGTTATTTTAGCCGATCTGTTCAAAAAGTTGTTTATAAACACAGTAAGTAAAAGATAAAAACCATTTTCTAACTACAACCGTCAAGAAATCTCATTTTAATTCTCAAAACTGAAGTTATAGAAAAGAAGCAATAGAAACACAGTTTTAGCCTGATGCTGAAGAGATGTCTGTTGCTATGGTAACTTCCAGCTTACCAATGAATACCTATAGAAAAGGTAGGTTGACTGTAGATGGTTGCCAGGCAATCAGAAGTTTCAAATTTTGTTAAAAACATCACTGCTGATGATAATTTGATACCCAGAGGTCTCACTCTGAGCAGTTTTCTGAATTCTGTTGTCTTCAATTGTCTTCAGGAGGCTGCAGACCAAAATCAATATAAAAAATATATATTAAAAGTACCTCAATAAGAATTTTTGGCATTCACAGACGGATTTCAAACATAAAGGTAACATATCCTCCACTTAATGCTGCATCTTCAGTCTTTATTCATCTTTCTATAAAGAAAGACAGAGAGAATGATGGGAAGTGTAGCAAATTACCAACTGAAGAAAAAATCAGATTAAACAAAAATGCATCATCTGCAAGAATAAATCAGAATATAACTGAAAACCATAAAAAGTTCTGCAGATAAAAGAGTTAAATTCATCTGACAGCAGAACTCAGGACATATTTTACCGTAGCTCAGTTTTATTTATGAGGAGTTTGAGCAGGTCACATGAACACAAAGTCACATAATCAGTAATACAACCATGTTTTTTCTGCTTGTTCCTGGTTAAAGGTCCCAACAGTGACCTATTACAGCCAGGCAGCAGAGAGTGACCCCCTGTGCCCCCTCACACCACCACCCCGACCCGTTCCTTGGCCCCACTCCCCTCCAGAATGCTGAGGCATCAGTGCTCCAGAGCTCACAGTCCTGCAGCACCCCCTGACCCCGCGCTGTCCCCCATTATAGAGCAGTCAGAAAGCTTTTAGGGGCTTCGGTAACGCTGAAAGATTGATGGCGTAAAATGGGGTGGAGGAGGGGGAAGAGCAGGTGGTTAAGAAGAGAATGTCCTGCTTAATGGGTTGCCAGGAATGTAATTCGATAATTATGAAAAGTGACTCAGGAGAGCGGGCTGGACGGATGGATGGCTGAATGGCTACTGAGGGAGGCAGAGAGGCCTCCAGCCTTCCACACATGCCGGAGCATCTTCAGAATCCTGGATCAGTATAAACAGGTGAGCAGGTTTCTGTCACTCATTTGGCCCTGTTTTTTTTTTTGTTTTTTTTTTACCAAAACTGCCAAAAGATTCAAAGTCTGAACCCAGATCACCAAAATCTGTTACGATTAATGTAACATTAAACTGCTCAGCTTTGATTGTAAGAATGGAAAATACACAAGAGTGTTAAATAAGTTTGCTTCATTGAATTAAAAATGCATATTTATCAACAATTAACTACAACTTAATTCACTCATAACAGTGATGTTACAGTAAACTGCTGCAACTTAATTCAGTTCTTAAGTAATTTAAAGAAATTCATGCAAAATGTACATTTGTTTATTTAAATATTTTTTAAGAGAACTTTCAGAAATGTTAAATTTAAAAATAATTTTATTTAATCATGAAATTAGAAAAAAAGGGGATTGAACTTTATGTAAGATAACTTTAGGTTAAACTTTTAGATTGAATATTGCATCTTTCACAGATCACAAACAGCTGTGCAACACAAAAGAAAAAACTCATTTAAAACTGTTAGTTTTATCACAAGGACATTACACAAAACCTGAGAGAATAAAAAAGGTTTTAAGTTTGTTTTTAAAAGCTTCCACAAAGTCATTTAAATGGAGGTTCAGAGACAAACTCTTCCAAATATTAGGGTCACAAACTTATAATATACTTATAATATAACCAAATTCTGAGCCTGTAGGAGCTGCAGTGTGTTTGACTGGGAGTTCAATGAGATTCATGAGCATCTAATTCAGAACTCTATATGTAAACATGAAGAAAATGAATCCTGTAAACAACTGGGAAGTTGCTTTAAATAAAGTTGTGACCTATTGGATTTAAAAAGGAGCCTGGCTGCTGCGATCTGAATGGCTTGGAGCTGTGGGAGTGATGATTTGTCCCGTGAACAGAACATGACCGTGACTGATATGAATTCATGAATGATTCTCTCTAACTTTGTATCATAACCTGGAAATGATTCTAAAATGAAAGGAACAGGATCAGGAAACAGGTTTAATGTGAGAGTAGATAGATTATGAACACTTGACTCACCCAGTGAAGAATAAAAAGCCAGAACTGATTTTAGAGTGTAACATCTGAACATTTTGGATTAATACTTATTTCCATCACATGTGTTCTATTTTGCAATCCTATATTTTTTTATGTTTTACTTGTATTTATTTATTTATAATCCGTCTTTGTCTGATGTTTTTCATGTGCCGTCTGAAGGGATATTGATTATGTAACTGATGTAATAAAACTAGTCAGGGGTCAGATGATGGTTTGGAGATCAGCGCTGTAACAGCACGTTTCCTGGTGCACACCTGCTGACTTACTGTGTTGAGTTTGTATCTTCTCAGGTGTTTCTCACACCAAATGTCAGCTGAGATTTCAACCCAACATCCATTGGAACAAGATGCACGGAGGTGAATGGATAACATGTCAGATAAGAGTTCTGGGTTTGAAGTACTTGAGAGTAAACCACTCTGGACATGATGAGATGCCTGATCTGCTAATGCTGGCATGAAGTCTGTTGGCTTTTCACTTTGACTACTATAGTGCCTCCTGCCTGTACTTATAAAGCACTTTGTAATTTCTGATTTTGAGTGCAGTTTACAGTTGATGCTTCAGACAGAAGCAAGGCTTTTGTTTGTTTTCTTAAACAAAGACCATTAGCCAGTGAGAATACCGACTCTTCCTTGAACACTTTGACCAGCTGCAACTGGAAATTAGATTATGCGATAATGTTTCTTCATTTTTTTACAGATTAAAAGATTGTTTTACATATTTATAAATGCAAACTCTTCAACATTATGCGGAGATCTGCAGTTACCCGGAAACCACAGAAAGGTCATGTGACCTCAGTGATGCAAACACAAAACAGGAGTAAACTAAAGGGGGAATATATAATAAAAGCCAGTTAAAGTGTAAAACTGTGTTAAAACAAACAAAACACCAGAGTTGTTCAGCATCACAAATCAGTTTGTAGATGTCTAATAAATCCATTTTTTTTTTGTTTTGTTTTGTTGTTTTTGTGAGGAGCAGAGTGTTGGTGGGCGGGGCTTGAATGAACTTCTGATTCTGAATCTCAGCTTTTCCCTTCACACTGTTTGTGTAGCAGATTTCCATCAGCCTTCACCTGCTGCATCATCTAACAGCATGTACATAACTGTTTTTGTTTGCAGCTATTAGAATCATTTACAGTAAGAGAAACTATTAAGAACTGGAGCTCGATTAGAGCGTTATCATACACACTATAAGAGTGGGTCAATTTCAAATGCTGCTTATTATGGAAAACACATTCTCTACACAACTTTCATAACTTTTGGCGACATGTTCATTTTGTGCTTTGAAAAAAAAATCTAATTTTGGCTTCAGTTTATATTGTCTGCCGTTTGTTGGTTGACATGTTTTATGTACTGTACACTTCTTCCTTTCTACATTTCACTACATGCACATTTACTTACTGGACTTAAAAGATTCACAATAAAGTATCTGCTGTGCAACATTCAGCATTTTGCTTCTTTGATGTGATTTGCAAACTGTAGCATCTGACCCCAGTATGTCAATAAACCCTTTCTTCAGTTGGTGAAAGTCTTTTATTCTCCTCCTCCTCATCTTTCATCTGCTGTATTACATCCCTCCTCTCTCTACCCAGGGTCTACTTTTGCTCTGTGTCTTCTTACTTTTGCTCTCCAAGATGTATTGATAATTTCCAGCAAAAATATGATTTCAGTTTATTCTACAGAGCTAAAAATCTAATAGCAGACTCCTCAATTCAATTGTGTTTTACTGGAGTGGAGAACAATAAACAGGGAGGAGGGCTTCTCTTCCAGATGCTCAACATGAGATTATTGTTCAAAAGAGATCTGATGCGATTACAGGAAGCAATAGATGATAATTACATCAGAACATGACTTTTCCTCTGTGAACGCTTATATTCATCTGGGTTATGCATTGGCCAAAAAACGAAATGTGGCAACACATGAGATGACTTGTCCTGCTGCTGTCATCGAGAGGGGAGGCTTCTTGAGTCATCGTAGGGTCATGAGCACATCATAGCTGTTTGATGGGCATCTGATTCTAAAAAGACACATTTTTGTATCTTTAAATATTTTATAATTAATTAATATAATCTTGTCTCTCTAGTGTAAGTTTAGGAAACATCTGACCCTCAAATCTTTGTACTATGTTTTACATTTATATTCTTTTATCACACAGTGGTGCAGTTTGTAGCACTGCTGTGGGTTGGTTGTGGGTTCGAAACCGGTCAGAACCTTTCTGCATGGAGTTTGCATGTTCTCCACATGGGGTTTCTGCAGGGACTCCAGTTTCCACCCACAAACCAGGAAAATGCGTGAGGTTAATTGACAACACTAAATTGTCCCTAGCTGTGTGTGTGTGTGTGTGTCTGGTTGTCTGTGTCCCTATGATGGACTGGCCCCGCCTCTCGCTGTTTCCTGTGACCCTGAATAGGAATAAGCAGGTAAAGAAAAACAATAATGATTCTTTTATTATTCTCATCACACTTTTGAGCAATTGCTTCATAATTTACAGTATGTTTAAATGTCTTTACATTTATTTTTTATTGTGTAATTTGATAAAAATCTGTGTGTAATTAAACAGAAAAGTAAGTATGTGCTTTAGTTGCAGGACATAAACCTCATTTGGTCCTTCCCCTTTTTGTAAATGAGACAACTACAATCTCTAATGAACAACACAGAAGACTGTAATTATTTACTCAACATGTTCCAAGACCAAGTTCTGAGTTTAAAACTCAGGTGTTTTTTTTCTTTTTCTTATGCAAGGGTTCCATGTTGTCCATGTGCATGAGGGGGTTTTCTCCTTGTTATGTTTATTGATGTCTCTTTATTGGCTCCAGTGTGAGTTTGAATGGTTGTTTGTCTCTATGTGGTAATGTGATGGACTTGTTTTCCTTCCAGCGTGGGACACGACGTCTCACTCAGTGTCTGTCTGAGTTAGACATCGGCCTCACCCCAAGTTACAAGGATGCATCTGAAAAAAAAACCCACAAAATATCTGGAACATTGTTGTTTAAACAAATCAGAACAAAATAAACTGAATAAATGTTAAGTGTTAAAATATAATATGTGAAAATAACTTATAGTTTCATTAATTAAATGTAAATATAACATCTGAATGCCGACACTTGTTGTTGTTGTTTCTGTCCACTGAGTGTTTTATGTTTGTAACTCCAACTCTTAGACTTTTAGTGAGGTGATCTCATTGTTTCTGAGCCAAACCCGAGAAGAAAACACAAAACAAACAAAAAACAAACCCAACTTGGAATAATGAGCCTGAGTGTTTGCCAAACGCCTGTTTGGTGAAGAACGAGCGGTGGTGAGGGCCAGGCGGTGAAAGATGGCCACTTTTACAAGGCAAGACAATGCAAAAGAAAAATAACAAAACTGGCCAACTTTGATAGCCCCTGAATATATTGGGCACTCTGCCCTGGCTGTATGTGTGTGTGTGGTGTGTGTGTGTGTGTGCATGTAGCAGCGGGTGGGGGGCAGCAGGGTTAAGTAGGATAGAAGGCACCCATACTTCAGATTGGCAGCAAGCTGCTGCAAGGATAATCTAATCAGGGGATGCAATTCAATTAGCCAAGGGTCTCTGGGGCCACTGAGCCAGGCAGCCGGTGGTAGCGCTGCAACCGAGGGAGCTGCTGCCTCCTCAGCTGACACCCCAACATTAGCCTCTGCCGGGGTCCTGGCTGCTCCACATGAATGTGAAATTTGAAATATGAAAATATCCAATAATTTATGGAAGTTGTCAAGAATACAGAACCGTAGCAGCTGCAGCTGCTGTTGGCTGAGAGGAGAGACCAGAAGGGAGGGTTCAGTTTTTATGTAGGTAAAACAGTCTCACAGCTGCTGCTGCTGGAACAGATATTACATAGTGTGAAAGTCATGTAAGGACAGAAGTTTTACTGGCATCCTTAAAGTTTTTTTTTCTTACTTAAGTTTATGTCTGATCTTTAAAAGCTGCAAAACTTTTACACACAAACATTTAAATATGTGTAAAACATACTTTTCTCTAATAATCTGTGTTTACTCTGAGATCTGACATATGAATAAATATTATTCCATAATAACATTTCCAGTGAGTTTCCAAAGCAGTCACTGAAACTGTCACATAAAAAAAATATGTGAAAATTGTTGTGCTAAAAATATTAATTTTTAAAATGTAGTCACTTCACTAGAAAACTAAATAAAAAGCACATATCCATAAACTGCAGTTCCCTGACTGACCATTTCATGCTTAATGTCTGTGTTAAAATTCCAACTTTGCTGCAAAATAAATCTTTGCTGATCCCTTTGAATTCCTTGTTTTCAAAATGTAAATTATTTTTCTGTAAAGCAGCTGTTTGCTCTACCAGCTGTTCCTTCTGTGAACACTCGGCCCCTGAATGATAACAGCATTGTCCCCTTTACCTCCAAATGATGGAAACTCAGTCCCTGGTATTAGTTCTATTTGTTGCATTAGATTTCTTCAAATATTATTGAAGGAAAATTTGCACATTTCAAGTTTTTCTTGAAAAAAACACTTGCACAGAACTTAACAACCTCATATTGTGTTTAGATAAGCACAGAACACTTTAGACCCAGGTGAGACTTGCAGGAGGAGGAAATAAAACTTAAACCACTTTATTAAAAACAGAATTGTGTGTCCTCTTCCTCTTCTGGCTGACCACAAAATTTGCTCTTTTTCAGGGAAGTATGTCCTATTAAATAATCCTTGTTTCTTAAAATCAATTAGTAAAAGTTCAGAGAGAATGTTTAAATGTTTCTGACCCTTTGAGAAGCACGTTTCATGCAACATAATGGGGCTTAGTTTACATCAGGTTTATTGGACTTGCATTTGAATAAATGGGACACAAAATAACAAACAGTAGCTGCTTCTTCAGGAATTCACCTCTGAACTAATACATTGTCGGCCTACGTCTGTTGTGAGAAACTATGTATTTATACACCAGCAGCAGATGCAAGGAAGTTTTTCACACATTGAAATGACAAACCTGCTTCAGTTAAATTACTCAGGGTTCATAAATGAAGCATTTCAAATCTCTCTGACTCCATATTTTAATGTTTTTCAAGATAACGAGACTTAATGTCAGAAGTGAGAACTTTTTAAATCTTTATTGTTGCAGAAACATGATAAATTACTTCATCAGCAGGTTAATTACTGAAGGTGCCTTTACAATAAACATAAGAACCTGCAACACTCTTCAGCTTCTTCCATTTTGTTTCCTTTGTCTTCCATATCTGTGTCACATGAGTACAACATGTAACTTCTCAAGAAGAGAAAGGAAGCTGATGAGAGCAGGAGGGGAGTGGAAAGGATGGAGGAGGAGAACGAAGATGGAGAGAGAAACCAAGCAGCCAAGAGAGAGAAGCTCTTAGACGGATTATTGCTCATTAGAGGCTGCCTTGCACCGTACCATTATGTCAGGAGGAATCCTTTTTCATTTGCACAAATTTGCCTGGAATTTTTCTTATTTAGCTTGGCCTCCATTATCAGAGCTGGAAATCAGATTAGACTCTGATTATTCTGTGGCTTGCTTGCCAACATTTCCCTGTGTGGCCAACGCCAGTGGCTTGGGTTTGTGTTGGCCTTTTGTTAACCTCTGCCCACCAACAATGTACACAACAACAACAATAACAACAACAACTTTATTATAGAATCAGAAAACAATCCTGCCCAGGAGCACATCGCCAGTGGTGGTCTCATCATGGTCTGGGACTGTCTGGCTGCCACTGAAAATTAATGATGAGTCAAAATCAATGTAATACAGAAACTGAAGAGAAATAGGATTTAATAAAAATTTAATAATTTATCACCACTTACTGTTGAAACTTTGAAAAAACTGGCTGTTCAAATTGACAAACCAACTATTTAAAAATAAAAATCTGAATTTTGGATAATTAAACCTGCTGTAAAGTATGTAGTTTAAAGTCAAATATGTGAATATACCATTTTTGTGGTTTTCTTCTTTTACTGCCTTTTGACATTCTTGTTTTTCCATGTGCATCAGCATCATCATTCCAAATAAAACTATGCAAATAAATTACTAAAATTCTAAATGTAATAGAGAATTTTTACACTTTAGGATAAAATTAGCTAACCGCATCAGTATCAATTGCTACTGAGCTTTCAGGAGAACAGAACAGGTGGAGTGGTTCCCCCATTGCTAAATAATCTCTCCAATTAGGCAATTAAAATCTGAGGTAGAATCAAGTTATAGATACCCCATGAATGAACCCCCACACTAATCACAAATCAATAAAGACACATTTGACTGTTGTTCTTTGATTAACCTGTTGCTGTTAAACTGCTCACACTGATTTTATAGCTTTAATTGACTGTAAAGCAATAAAATGTAATTTGCTGCTGGTTTGTCAGATTTGGATTCATTAGTAAATACTATGAGTCACTGATTCAGATCATAAAATGGTTATAAAACTTGATAAGAAGGATTAGAGTAAACACCACACACCTGAACAGGTGTGTCAGTCTGTGGACTTGAGTCATTTTTACAATCCCTGTAAACTCTGCATGAACTAGACTCTTTATTTACTCTGTAACCTTTAGATTATATTCATTCTGTTACACATTGTCTTCAGTGTGTCTTCAGTGTTTTGTTTGTCATCAACATCTCCACAACTCAAATTTGACTTTATGGGTCTTCATATAAGAAATAAGTCAGGTTTCTCACCCAGGAAATTACTGAAATGTCGAGCTGAATTTATCCCCAGTGGATGTTTTATTATAAACACATTTGACCCGGTGAAACTTTTTACGGCACTGGAATAAAACAAATACAGACTTTAGTTTAAAGTTTATTTAGGAGGAAGATCTCTGATGTCTTTGGAGTCGTTTGTTTGTTGCTCCTTTAGAGAGGAATCTTTTGTTTATTACTTCTGAGGCTTCTGAGATTGGACTCTACACCATCTGACAGAATTGTTTATTTTTGTGACAACCACTAATTTACATTCACACTGATGCCTGTTCTTATATATCCACTCTAATCTTCATCTATTTGATTTCTAAATTGTTTGAGCGTCTCCTCAAAATGCTGAACAGTGATCATTTTTAGAATGTGAATTGATGATTTTTGTTTGTTTTGCTGGGATTCTGGAGTTTATTAGGTCTTGATCATTCATATGGTTAAATGTCTGACAACATCTGACTTGCAGAAAGTGCAATAATTTGAGAAAAAATTACAAAGAGCAAATTATGGAAATGTTGATTTATTTTCATAAACTGTACCAACATGGATACAAATATCACAAACTGAAGGTTGTAATGGAAGAAAATGAAGGCTGAAAGTGTTAAATATGAAACTCTTCTTTGTTATTGTCCCAAAGAGTTCAGGATTAGGAATGTCATGCAGAGACAAGAATCACTTCCTTCCATGTCTGACCCCTCTGGGCCCTGCAGAGTGATGGCAGTCATCATCACTCCACGTTCTCTGACCTCCATCCTGCCAACTCCAGCCAGGAGCATCTGCAGGACATCGTGTAGCCATGCTGGACTCAGTCAAAGCTGGCTTGGTAGGAGCAGATTGCTGCCTAATTGTGCTTTTCAGAGCTGATGGAAGCTGGGGGTTACAACAGGGCTGCATGCGGTCTGGGGGCACAGCAGTGGACGCATCACTGAAGGAATCCAACCTTGCAGGGCCTCATTGATCAACTGAAGCAAAGGTCACCACAGTTATGCATCTGCTGACTGAATGATGGCCACCAGAGTAGCAGCATGAGGGGTCGTATCACTCACTTTCTTGTGGTCAACTTTTTTGGCCTTTGATTATTTCTAGCATGTAAACACCCACCCATATATCTCATTTCTAAGTTGCTTGATTCTCTTCATTTTCTTCCCCCATTATGCATCCTGAGACTGGATGATCCATCTCTCCCCTTCTGTCTCTGACTGTTTCTTACCCTCCAGCTCTCCACCAGCCAATCCCTGCTATTTTCACCCCACACACATCCGTCGCTGCACTTATCCAACCAAAGACGGCTGCTGGCTCGACAGCTAAACAGATTATCCAACAACAGAGCACCTCTCCTTCTCCCTTGCTTCCTCTGCTTCTCTCCATGCACTCCTCGAGCTGTGGGTCCTCAGAGGCGGAGGGGCCCAGGCTCTCCACTAGCCAGGCTCTTTATTGAGGCGTCTATGGAGCTTTATGCTACCAGCGCTCGGCCTTGCCCCCGCCGTCATCAATCATCCTCGGCTCCAGGGCTGCTAGCACTACCAAGACAGGCAGCCAATCACAGCCTTCCAGGAAGCTCTATAGGAGAGGGAGAGAGAAGCACAGCAGAGGGGGAAAGGATCAGTTTGTGTCTGTTGCTACCAGTCTGATTTGACTGACATCTTCTGAACCTTGAGTGCATGACAACACTAGAATATTAGCCTGTGTGGTATTTGATTTGGTTGTGAATTGCAAGTTTGAGTCTTGACAGCACATACAAATTTAATTCAGTTCCATTTTACTCAGAAACTGGTATAAAAAGACATGTTATAAAAACATATAAATAAGAATAAACTGCACTGAAAATGTATAGCCAAAAAGCAGATTGGTAAAAATGAAATCATTTAAAACATATGCTTATTATGAAGTAAATAAATACTAATGTGATCTGTAGTTCTTTTATTTGTCTTCCTTTGTCTTAGCAGGAATGAATACTGTGACTGTGGAGCTTCTCTCTGTGTGTGAACTGTGAAAAGAATATATTTATAACAGTGTTAGTGTTGTAATTGCAGTTGGCAGCATTGGCAGCAATATCAAAGCCTCTTATGACTGATCTATATTAATCTTGTAGTGTTTGCGTTTAAGCAGCTGCCGTATAAAAATTCTGCAAACCAATAAATCCTTGAAAGAATCGCACAGATAAATCGGTCATTAATGAGAGCCAAAGCCACAGGAGCTTCCATAAAAGTTTAGGTTTATTTCAAGAAAAACTGCCCAGAAAGAGGGCAGAAACTATACGTTTGTGGGCTGTATTTCTTTTTCATCAATCCTCAGCAGTATACGTTGCATTTCTACTCAAGTCTTAACTTTTTTAATAACGATTTTTTTTCTCTCTCTCTTATCTCGCTTTGTTTTTTTCACTCTCTTTTTGGCCCCCGTCTCTGTCTCTCTGCAGCCCTGAGCTCCCATCCTGCTCCAGGAGGAATAGGCGGAATCTGATTACAGACCTATTTTACAGCAGACGCCAGGGCGCAATAAAAGGAGAGAGAGCACGGAAACGGGACTCGGCCCATCAATTAGATCTCTATTAGCAGCCAATGCAGACCTCACCTCAGGAAACGCCGGGGCCCTGAAATTAAACAATTCTTCAAGGCCGACAAGCCAGTCAGTTCTGTTATATCTTTTAGAAAAGGGGTGGAAGGCGTCTTACAATAATAACATAAACACTGTGATGAAATATTTTAGTGATAAAAAAGAAACATGAAGACTTAAATTCAAAATAAGGTTACTCACAAGACCTCAAACCCTTTAAATAACGCAACATTTATGTTGTGTTGAACATTTGGTTAGAAATATCAGAATGTATCAGAACATTAAATGTCTCAGAGTCAAATAATTACAGTAAATCTGCCTGAAACTAATCATAAACCATCCGGGGACTTTTTCTTGTTTCCTCCTCCTTTCTGTTCCATTAATCTCCTACTGTTGACCTGCTGACCCTAGGCGGGACAAAATGTCAATATTGGATAATTAGCATTAAAGCTATTTAGAGAAAACACCTTCAGAGGCGTGTGCATGGACATTAAATCATTATTGCTTTTTAGGAAAATGAAACGTTCAACCTTAGCGAGGCTGCTCCAACAGGGATGCAGCGAGATGCGGGATAATTGGGTTTTAGTGGCTGGCATGTGGGATTTCCATGTTAATAGGGGTTTATGGGAGGGGAAGAGGCGCAGGGATGCCGGGGCAGCCTCCTGTGCTACAGGGTTTGGGTCTTGTATGTTTATGGGTCCTAATCGGGTTTATTACTGCCAGTAACCTGGTCAGAAAGACCAATTTACAGGGACGACGTGCCACATGCCTGCCACATCATCCCAGTCTGTCACTCGAAGTTTTGAATTAAAGAGTTGAGGAGAAACAATGAAGAATGTTTTGTTTTGGTGTTTATAACTTACAGGAAGTGGTAATCAATCTTCTAATGGAAGCAGCAGAGTTTATTTCCATGGCGTTTTGAGACGGTATACGCTCGTGACGCATGTTTCTTTGGGAAAATGCAGCAGCTTCCTGTCTGGTATGATCTGAAGCAAGACAACAAGTCCTCTTCTAACAGTCTTCGTCTGTTTCTCAGAACCGTGGCACGTATTTCTCCATTGGTTCAATCAAAGGATGGCCATTTATCATTGAGAAGGACAGCTTCGTATTTTCTACCTTGCCCGTTCGGCTCCAGGACCAAATTCAGCATTTTTATGGAAAACTGCAGTCATTTTGATTGATGAAATCTAAAGTTGTCCAAAACAATCCACGAGATCCCCGACTGTGGCGCACCGGCGGGGTGCTCCAGTGTTGTCATTGTTCAGCAGAAAGAAAAGAGCGCGTCCGGAGAACACAAGGGAAAAATCACGATTTTCAATTCAAAGGGCCCAGAAAAGCACCGTTTCTTTACAGGCAGTGGGAAAGTTGAAGAAAACCTTTTTCACTTGCAGACGACAACAATTCTTTCTTGGCTTTTTCCTCTTGATGCATTCAGCTATGAAGGCATGCTCTAATAAAAACAGGCCCGAATAAAGAATTGATTATTTTACCGTGAGGGCTGATGTTATTTGTGTCTGAGCCAGTTGAATGACTGGTGCAACAAACCCTTCTGAATTTATCCGATTTGCGCACACAGGCTCATTGTGTACCATGTAGCAGCAAAGCAGTCAAATCACTTTCCTTTAAAACCGATTTCACATCGCTTTTATTTACTCGCTCTTGTCTTGTTTGCGGTGATTCATAATGTCACAAGAAATGTCACCTGTCTGGCCTAATTGCCACCTTCTCTTATTAATACCAGGAGTGTGGCTCCCTTTTGCACCCGTGGAAATAAGCCTATATTGCGTACTTAATACAACGTCACCCAAAGGGAGATTCAATAAATCTCCCTTTATCGGCGTTTCCCCTCAAAACTCCTTCAGGCGAGTGGAGGCCGTGTCAAGATTGCGATTGTGCGCCGGTGCTTAGGACCAGCTGCTCCCAGGACAGACAAGCCCTTGTCAATTAGGCGGTGACAAGCAGGTCCTCCAAGTGCCCGCAGGCGCTCCACCAGCCAGCAGTGTACAGTCCCCGCAATTAGTATCAATTTCTGTCGAGACCTCCTTGGAGCGCGCAGACACAGGCCGGGTAAGTGGCCAAACATTGTCCGAATAACACCAAGAGCGACGGATGACAACGTGTAATGGGGCCGGTGTTAACCACACGGAGCACTGCGGACGAAGGGACACAAACCCAGGAAGGTTCCCACAATCCGCGGCTTCTGAAATGTCCCAAACTTTTCTATCTTATAGCTGAAAACACAATTCAAAGTTCTACCTGATTTAATAGTTAATTGGAATATAATCGTGTTTCTATATTAGCTTTGGTTGGAACCTTTTGGCAGTCAAATAAATAAACCAAAACATTACTTGAACATTATTGCAATTGACACTTTATGTAGCCTATATTGGAAGTACTGATCAATAACAATTATAACGAAAGGAGGACTGTAAAGATAATAATTAATTCAGAGAGCTGCAAATTTTACATTTGCTCAATATTTACACAGATTATGATAGGCTACTATTTTATTTTTAACAACATTACAGGTTATGTATTTTAGGTTAAATGCAAATATACAAATAAGTATTTGTAGTATTTGTAGTTTTCGGCTTTTCTTTTTGTTTATGATCTCAGTGAAGTTGTGGTTTAAAATTTTAAAAATGACTCGTTTTTTCTTCTAATTTTCACTCATTTAGAGGAGTAAACAGACCGAGTACCAGGTATTTAGTTCTGATATCGAGCTCGGAATGTCATGAAAACTTGGTGGGTCTTTACTCAAACCAAACCAGCGGTTTTTGGACCAGTGAGTAAATAAATGTCAGTCCAGCTCTGTCACAACTCTGACAGCCCATAGAAGGATTGCTCACCAAGCTCCTTTTGTAAATGGTGTCACTGCAAGCAGCTGGTGGTGGCATTCCCGGGCCTTGGACGCTGCCCTTTGGCCCCTGGGGGGATGGATTCCGGCCAGGGCGGTCCGAGCGCCTCTGCAGCGCCGTGATAACTCGGGTCATCAGGGGCCAAGTTTCTAACGGGAGAAGCTGGAACAAAGTAGGCGAACAAAACCCCCAAAGCTCACCAGGCCAGTGGGATCATTAGTATTAACGTTTGTTTAACTAATTAGCAAGCTGGGCAGCCGGAGGGAGGCTTGTATAGACGACATGGACGTCATATGTGGCAAAGGTGTATACGAGCATCCGTCACTCTGCATCAAGACGGAGTGAAAGCACAAAATGAGACCGAAGCGCACAGTTGAAAATGTGTTTATAGTGTCTATAAAAGACCGAGCGCTGAACCCCAAAGTTTGCAGTATAGTTCTGGATTTCTTCAAATGACTTCAAGGGTTTGTGGACAATGTGGCCTTATTCTGAAGGAAGCTCGCTCCGCAGGGTTCAGGGTACAGGATGAGGACAGGGCAGCGCACTGAAGTTCAAGAACAGAGCAAACAGCACATGCCAACAGAAGGAGCCACAGAACATTGAGCTGTGGCAGAGCTGGTGGGAGGGAGGCTGCGGGTCCCGCGTTAAATATGGGAAAGTTTGGGGAACAGGGTCGGAAGGTCAAGAAAAGTCAACAAGAGAGCAGTCTTGATGACAGAAGGAATTTAATATCAAAAATACATAAATCTTCAGCTGAGGGCAGGAGCATAATAGGCACAATGGAAGCGAGTGTTAGAGTCAACACAGATTTGTTGTTTGCGCTTAAATGGATCAGGCCAAGTTGTTAACATTTAACACAAAACGCTGGCACTAGAATAGAAGTTGGGCGGGATGGAAGGGGGTTTCCTGGATGGAAAAGGGCTGACGAGGCATGAAAAGAGACGGCTCATGTGTGGCGACAGGTCTGACCAACTGCGCACGGTTTGGCACTGCAGTTACCAGATAAAAAACTTCAGTTTGAAAACGTCAACACAATTAAGGTTGATTATTCTTGTTAAACATACTGATAATTCGATATTCTGTTTGTATGTTGCAGTTTGACTCCAATTTCCAGGGCTTTTTCCAGACCTTATCCAACTTTTTGCGCGTGAATTTTACGAATAATGTTAATTGTCATGGGCGCTCACATTGTTGCTCAGCTGTTTAAATCCCAGTGTCATTGCATTGATCTCGTTCATCTGACACAATGTAGAGATTAATTTTCCCATCGTGCAGGAAATAGACCCGCATTTGTCTCCGGGTCCCCTCTGACTGCTGCGCCACACTGGACTAAGAACTCTGTCTGACCTTCGCCCTCGCCCCTGCGAAGCCCTGCAAGATCCCCAGCAGTTGCAAACAACTTTGAATTCCATAATTCTTCACCAAAAGGCATTATTAGGGAAAAATCCTTCCTTTTTGACAATTTAATAGTGCAAACTAATCATCTGGTTGACACGGGCCATTCATCTCCGAACAGGCAGACAAAGACAAGGCCTTTTCCATAGGTTCGTCTGGATCCCGCAGTCAGACCGGCCTCCATTTTCAGATCAAGTGCACAATAAAAGCATTGTGACTGCTTAATGGCTATGTTTGTGAAGCCACCCAAAACCCAGTGTATTAAATGCATTTTTTTTTTTTACAATGAGAAATTGGCAATCATGGACAGACGGAGATGAGAATAAACCAGTGTGAACGAGAGACAGAATGGTGCAAAACTTTGGATACTCAATCAAAACATGACATAAAAGAAAACCGTGGATAAAAACTGGGCGCCACAGAATTGCTTAAACGCCTCAAGTTATGAATTCGTTTCTGAATCAATTTAGCGATGCAGGCATTTTCCAAACATCCTCTTGCGGGAGTAACAAGACAGGGAAATTGATCCGGTGAGACCTCACCTCTCGGTGCGCCTCAATAAAAGAGACATCAGCCTCTCTCCACGACTGTATAATTTTTAATATATATGCAATAAATGTTCAATTTGTTTCCAGAAATGACGGGAAATAATAACGTCAAAATTTAAAGCCATCCATAACAGCCAAACAATGCCCATGCTTAGGTGCTCCAAAGCAGAGCGCGTTGATTAATTCACACTTTGATTGTGGTTGATAAAGTAATAACGTTCCCCTCCAAGAAAACAAACAGTGATGGGATTTTAAGTGTAAAAAAGAACAAAATATTTCTCTGTTGTCCAGTCCAGCTGATCGAATTCTTCTGAGTTATGCCGGACTGACGTCACAGTTTAAAGACGAGCAAAAAACTGAATAAAAAATATTAATATCAAATAGAAATAAATCGTCTCTTGTTGGTGAGAAATAATCTGTCTCTCAAATGAAATGCATTTATGATTATAGCAGATTATAATTTAATCAAAGAAAGAAAATAAATATATAAATAAAGAACATGTTGTTTGTGTCGCAGAGCTCCGAGTGCAGCAATCAGATTTTTAAAAGAATTGTGGTGCCAGTGTTAAACTCACTGACACCGATAGGATCAGATTTATATTGCATTTGAATGTGCGGATTTTTAAGACGCCCCTTTGGGTTTTCTGCCAGGTTCTGTTCTCAGGTGTGTTCAGGTAGACCAAGGCCAGGGTCTCAACTCACTGAGGCCTCGACACAAATTGCAGGGAGTTGGCTGAGCTTGTTCAAACCGTGTGATTAATTCACTCCCATTCAAACCGAAGCGCGTGAAGATTAGAGGGACGCGACCAGTCACATAATGGTTTCTGTCAAACAGCCCTGCAAAACGCCCCGATCATTTCTGGTGGTGATCCACCATCAGTTCCATTATGGGCCCCATTCAAGCTACAAACAAACACTCCCTCAAATGGAAGAAGTCTTCTTTCTGGTGGGTCTCCAGTGGACTCAGAGGTTCACGGAGTGCGTCAAATATCTGACTGATCACAGAACAGCGACCAAACACAAAACAGGACATTTGTTTGTCAGTCTGGGGTCGATCTGTGAGGCTTTGGAAGCATCAGGATTTCTTCACAGTTCTTCTCTGTGAGGGGGTTATTGCGCTGAAAGGAGCGCCTGGTGTGCGTGAGATACGGTGTTGTGCGCACTATGACAGATAAAGAAACATCAACTCGCTGCTTCGCTGGAGAAGTTAACACAGCCTCCCGTTAGATGATCAAAAATCAAGAAATAATGAGCCACATTTGGAGATTCAGAGATTAAATAAACGGAACTAGTAAAAAAAACATGAACAAGTTCGTAAAACCGTCTCAAAACAAGCTGCTGCCTCAAAGATTAGAGCGGAGATAAATAATGATATAATCATAAGATAAAAAAAAAAAAAATCAAAATCCTTTAAAACAGCCTCCTGCTGAAAGAGAAATTCTTAATCATCATTATACGGAGTTCAAACTTTTAAATTTGAAATAAACTTCTAATAAATCAGCGGTTTCATGTTTGATTTGAATTTTAAACATTTTTACTTTGAGTCTCAAATGAGCGTGTATTGGTTTATAATAAATAAATATAATATAATCCAACCGGATCAAACTGAACATTAATCTTAATATGTATTATAATAATATTTAAACATATATTGTCTCTCAGCAAAAAGTGAAAACAATCAGCTGATGAGTTGATTTATTGTTTGAGGAAAATTCACCGTGTCCTTCTTCTCCTCCCCATCACACACCCTCTTTCTTCGGTCGTCTTCCTCGCTTGCGTCCCTCTTCCTCCTCCTCACGGTTTGTTTGTTTTGGGTCAGAACATCCCGAGGCTGGAACGGAGACGTTAAAAGCGTTTTTCTTTTCACGTTGGGTTATTTCATTCTCACGCTTTTCACTTTAATGTGTCACTCACGCTATTTTTTCCAATTTCCAGGCTGATTTCTCTTCAAAAGCTTTGAAGGAGAAGATCAAAGGCTGAGTGAAACGACAGCGTTTATAGTTTTAATCTTTATATAAATCTGCAATAATGTGTGAAATCATCTCAATCAAAAACACAGACTGTGAGAGTTTAAATTATATATTTACAATAATTTCAGACATTCTTATTTCACATGAAGAGATCATATTTGGCGGATATTTTTAGGTTGGGGAACAATCGCATCTCTTAATATCAGGCAAAAAAAAATTCAGATGAACAGGTTAAATGTGACAAGGCAGCAGAAGACTTGAATATTTTCATTTAAATAGCAGTAAAATAAAACAGAGCCACAAATAACACATTACTCACAATGTGCCAGAATTTTCCCCATCACAGCCTGAATTTCTCTGTTTGATCCTACCGGAAATGTCAGGTTTCGAATCAACGAAATTCAGCATTCGGAATATAAAATGTCTTATAAAATGTGTCAGAATTATGCTGATAATTACAAAAACAACTGCGTCAGTTGCGCTTTTTTGCCTGTCTGTTCTGTTTATCGGTTTCTGATAAAATTCACCCTTTTGTGACGTATTTCTCGATGATCATTTCTCCGTCCGTTTTCCCGTTTGATAGTCGCCAAATCTAAAGCCAGACGGGGAAAAAAATGTCTCCCTTAAATTCTCACCTGGAGCTCTCTAGTGACTGGTGTGGTCCGAGAAGAGCTGACGTTTTAGAAAATAATAATAATGACTGATCTGGCCTCAGTGTTCGCGCTCGTTTGGCAGATTCTGGGATGTCAGAAGATGTAGATGACATTTTAAAGAAAGAAATAAAGAAAGAAATGTGACGGTTTTGCAACAGGCAGAGAATCGTCAACTAAACGTTTAAAATGCATGCAAAGCAGGCCGGGCCCTGCAGCTTTACTTACTCTGTGCGCTGCTGAGTCTCCGCAGTTTAATTACACATCCTAATTTCCAATCCCAGACAGTGTCAAAAACCTGCGACTATTTCTCAGAGATTCCCTTTAACAAGTGGAAACTTAGTGTCCTCCTGCACCATTTTATACATGATGAGCCGGCAGTAATGGGATTATTAAACAAAAACGTTTCAGGCGCTGGCGTTAACCTTTTTTAATGCCTAATTAGGTTTTGCAAAGAAATAATTAGATTCTACAGTGCTTACACTGCCTATATTTTCAAATGGCATCTGCAGCAAACACATCACCCTGCGACACTCATGCCAATATTCTTCAGATGTATTCGCTACAGATGCAGTCAGATGTAAGATTTTAAACATGCTGGGACAAAATAAGGTAGACTTAAAGCTAAAATAATTTTCCAGCCCAGGCCAACCTGCAGGAAGGTGATAATGTGGTCGCGTGCGCCCTCTGGTGGTATAAATATTTAAGTTAAGAAATGCAGCAGGACACGGTGTGAAAGAAACCTGAAGAAATCAAGATCTCAAGCCCCAATAAAGGTGTTTTATGTCTGACAATGAGAAAATATTCTATATTCAATCAGATATATTCAACAAGTGTGAATATGCGCATGCGCAATATGTCCAGAAAAGGATTTATAGACATTTTTCAATTAGCTGAACAGAAAAAAATGCTTAAAACCTTTTAAAGTACACCATAAAACATCTGGATCCTTGGTTTCAGTGCACACATGCATATAGGGCAGACTGACAGTGCAACATTTTAAGTACAACATGCATTAGGAATATTTCTTTTTTTTCTTTTTTTCGGTTACACATAAAAAAAGGCATTTAAAAACACTAGATGAGTACAATTTGAAATTACATTTAAATAATACAAAGGTTTGAACCTTTACAATGTGTTTTATTTTTTAACATTTATTTTTGAAGTATTCTAGACTTGTTGGCATGTAAAACTCCTCTCTGTTGCAGAAATCTTTCATAAATGAAACCATAAACTTTTGCAGTGGTTGTTTTATTATTTTCCACCAGGAGGCAGTGTAGCTTTTCTGTGTGGAAACCAGCTCCTAAAACTATCGCGACAATTCGTTCGTCCGTTTCAGAAGGTCAGGTGATCATTTACTACATACAGCGGTGTCCACCTGCACGCGAAGATATTATTCGACCCTGAAAACATACTATATGACAACTAAGTGTAACATTGTCAGTTTATTTTAGTTCTGAACAATCTTCTTTAAACATCCAGGACAGGTGACACAATCCAGCGTAACCAAGGTAACACGATAACAAGAGGAACGAATGAAAACGCTAGGCGGCTAGCATTAGCTGAGTTGGAACCTTGTAACGATGGTAACAGAACATTCTAGATCACCAGCTGCTGGTGCAATAGTGAGAGTGTTCGAAATTGCTTAAACAATATATTTTAACTTCTTAAATGTAACTAGCCTTTGTTAGATTCGGATTTGAAACCTACCGGTGAATGTTATTGGTCCATCTTTGGATTGGGAAGGCAGCATTACTCAAACTAGTTTTAGGCCAGATGTACTGGGCTAACTTATATGATTTTCCTTTTCTACAAGAAATATTACTCATAACTTGAATCAGTTTCTGTGTTTATCACGATGACGAGTAAAAATGTACAAGTAGCTCTTATTTTTCAGCATTATTGTTAAAAATGTAGATATAAAGTTTTCTAGAGGAGAGGGTAAAACTCCGTGGCTAATTTTTTGTAGTGTCATTGAACATAACCTAAAGACAGGCGATCAGCTAAAACCATTTAATTATTCGAGTAAGATCTTTATATACACATACATGTACACACACACATTTAACAATGATGAAGAGGCAGCCGTGATGTGTATTGTTTGTGTGGGTCTTGTGTGAGGAAAAAAAAATATTGTAAGGCTTTATTAATTTACTGCTTTACAAATGTGTCAAGTGTTTTCTTTTTCAACAGAGCAACCACACTCTGAAAGATGGCTGACACTAACCAACAAACACCCCCTCCCCAGCTTGGGCCTGTGGTAAGTCCGATTTTTTTTACATCTTCTAGCTTAAGCGTGGGACTAAATTGCTTTTCTTTTTCTGTCAGATGAAGTTGCTTTGCAGCACTTCATTTCTGCCATGTATCAAAAAGTATATAAATTCAGTTCTAGAACACGTTTAAGAATAACTACTGTATTCTGCTGCCTCGGGGTGGCCATAGTCTGTCGGGAAGGAGGTCACCCTCCGATCGGGAAACCGGAGCTTGATCCCGTGTCCCGGTATGAGGCTATGTGTCAAAGTATCTTTGGGCAAGATACTGAACCCCGAAACTGCCTCCTGGGCGCTGTTCAATATGGCTGCCCTCTGCTGCTCACCTTACAGTGAGGATGGGTCAAATGCAGAGACAAATTTCCCCACGAGGGATTAATATAGGAAATAAAATAAAAATAAATAAAGTAACCCGAATTGTGGTACATAAAAAGTAAATGCAAAGCAAGGAACCATAGAACATGGACTGGATGGTAAAACAAATAATTCTGATAAAACCAATCAAAGAATTAAATGATAAAGAATTAAGATAATTTACACTAGATTAGAAGCCGCTCCTTCAACAGCTCGATCACACTTGTTTACCTGCCTCAACCAGGACAACGAAAAACAAATCGGCTACAGATCTATGTGATCTGGAGGCTGCTGAAGATCAGGAATAAACAGGTGCCTGCTCATTAAGAGCCTTAAAGGTCAAAAATAAAAACTATTCCTAAAACTTACAGGGAGCCAATGACAGGACTCGAGCGCTGGAAAACTATGTTCATTCACCCTTACAGAGAAGTAAAACAGATTTAACCTCAGATTAAATCTGGTCTTTAAAATACTATAAATCTCGGTTGTAATAGTGTATGAAGGTCAATCTTCGTTTGAAAATGTAAAATGTTTTTTTTGCTTTTTTATCTGTAGTAGTGAGAAACTTTAACTTAAATAATTTGCATGCATTCATGGTGCCACACATATTATGCAGTTTCAGCAGTTAACATGTTCATTTTAAACACATACACACTTATTTGTTTTTTTAATCCACAGCCATTTTTAATGAGCAACAAGCTGGAAACTGCAATGTGGCTATCACGTCTCTTCACTGTCTACTGCTCCATTATGTTTATTCTACCTATCCTGGGGTGAGTTTACGCAGTGAGAGTAAATAGTTCACTTTTTAAATATTTTGTATTCTGACATCAGTGTGATTTCATTGTTTGAATATATCCCTTTTTGTGTATTTCAGACCTCACGCTGCAGCTAACTTCTATCAGAGAGCCTTGTTAGCCAATGCACTTACCAGTGCACTTCGCCTTCACCAGAGGCTTCCACACTTTCAGCTGAGCAGAGCTTTCCTGGCCCAGGCTCTTCAAGAAGACAGCTGTCATTATCTGCTCTACTCCCTCATTCTGGTCAACTCCTACCCAATCACAAGTATCCTTTCAGCCTAAATAAGTGTTACACCCTTCCATGTTTACATTACAGTTCACAGCTATTCAAAAGCTGTTTTCTTGTACATGTTTGGATATTGTTACTCGGCTGATTTCCACTCACTGCTAATGTGTGTTTTCTTCTTATATTATAAAAATAGTTTCATAATGATATAATAATCTACATGTTTGTCAAATACATGTGTCATAGTGAAAACATGTGTTGTCCACCTGAGCATACAGATACATACCTTTCTTTTAAAGTTGTTTTAAAAAATAGATTTAACCCAACTGAGGATATAAATCTTACACATAAGGGTTAAAAATGCTCGTTTATTTGTTGACAGTATTCTCTGACATGTTTCCTTTTTTCCTGCAGCAGTAAAATATGATGGCTGTTCTTTACCTGGAAATGTTCTGTCATTTGACAGATCTATTGGTTTTCCTTTATTGAACACTTTTAAAACACACATTCTTGATGCATGACTCTTAATTTGACCTCTTCTGAATGTTACACAAAACACTCGCGTTGTATTTAGTAGTCTGGTTGGATCCTTAACGTTTGTGTCCAGTGAGCATCTTCCCAGTTTTCCTGTTTTCCTTGCTTCATGCAACCACATACACAAAGAAAGTTCTGGATGTGAGTAACAGTCACTAACTATCTGCTGCAAATTTTATTGCTTTGTTTATTGTGTTGTTTAATTGTAATTATTTGTCTATTCAACCACGCTTTGTTTAAAGACTCATAAATCTAATAAAAGCTCTGATTTACTCAACACAAACACAAATGTGAGTGTTCAGCTGCTTTGTCATCTCTGTATGATTTTTTTTTTGTCAGTCTATGGGCCCCAACAGTCTGATGTTTGTAAGAAACCTCCTGGATCGAGTAACAGCCAATCAGCAGAACATCCTGAAGTTTATCGCCTGTAATGAAATCTTCTTAATGCCAGCTACTGTCTTCATGCTCTTCAGGTATGTTTACAGCTGATGTCAACCATTTCTGCTGCCAACAGACAAATCTTCACTCAGAAATGGATTCAAATGTGTCCGTTAATAGAATCTACTCTGCTGTGTGATATGCACAATGTATTTTCTTCTTATAACTGTTTAAATAAATTTGTAGATTTTAGGAAGAGCTTAACAAATGTGTAATTGTCTCATCAACAGTGGCCAGGGAAGCCTGTTGCTGCCTTTTATTTACTACCGGTTCCTCACTCTTCGCTACACATCTAGAAGAAACCCATACTGCCGGTGAGGCCTTGAGTAAAATACTATAAAATGTATACAATCACACTGTTGTCCAAAGCAGTATACACTGAAAAGTGTGATGTTAAAAATAACAGAAATCTTAAGTAGCTTTTAACCACATGCTAATAAAATGTGGTAGATGTTTACTTGCTCTTCTAAAATTGAAATGTCATATTTATCTTCCCAGACAGTCAGGATTTAAGATGAAACTTGTTCTTTTCCCCCTGCAGCACCTTGTTCTATGAGCTACGTATTCTTCTGGAGCACTTCATCATGAAGCCTGCCTGTCCTGTTTTTTTGAGGAGAATGTGCCTCAGCAGCATCGCCTTCATCAGCCGTCTCGCCCCCACAGGGGTCTGATTTCTTGATGTAGAAGTTGTTTTCTCTCCTTTTTTATCTATAAGCCAACTGAGATGTGACTTTAATTTTCATGTGGACAGACTTGCCATCAATGGAAGAAACCTGTTTTTGGAGGTCATTTAGTAATCTGAGCTCCATTTTTTTTCTGTATGGTTTGAATGCATTTGAAAATAATCTGATAAAGCACTGAAACATCTTGACAATATTTGTTTTTTCTGACAGTGTCGTCCAGTTGGGCACTTGGAACCCGGCATTATCTGTTTTTGTCTTTCATTTTATGCCATTATTTATTCATAATTGTTACTCTGTAATGAAACAATAACATTCTGAGATTAGTAATTTAATTAACATATACTAATACATGTTTTTTAAATGTTTGTTAGCGGTATGATTTGTCTGAATGCCTGACTTTCAGTGTTTTCTATGTCATCAAGAAGCTGTTTAAACTCCATACACAATTAATTATGGGTGTTGAGCTGAAATAATATCTGCTGTATTTAAAAGAATATTTAAGGTACCAGATATTTTACTGAATGAATTGTTTGAAAGGAGTAGCTTAAAGCATGCCATCCCTTGAATGTATGACATTGTATTTCATTTTTTAAAAGTTTAATTTTATTTTATTTGTTGCTTTTTTTAAACACCCTTTGGTCTTCACCGTTTTAAATGTGCTTGAAACACGTTTTTATGACAAGAAAAATTTGGCTCTTTAATAAACTTTTAAAGTATGAAATATGAGTTGGGATTAGTTGTTAATAGTTTTATTAAATTGCCGTAATTTGGAAAAATATTAATAGCATACGAATTTAGCTTTTATTATTATTCATCATTAGATCCGGATTCATTTGATTAAAATATTAAAGATGACTAAAAAACTCAACATCGCAGAGGAAACCAGCCAATCAAATATCAACTTCAATGCGTCCGGTTCATTTTCAGCCAATAGAATGGCGACTTGCAGCAAAATGTACTGTTGCCAAGGCAACACCAACTTCGTTCCACACTACTGTAGATAGTTTATGCTCAGTGCTGTAGTTACATGTTTTTTCAGGATCGTTTGAACAAACAAGCGGGTAACAGCGTGTTCGGGATGTTTAACAGCGACTCCTGGATCCGGTTAAAATGACTTCCGCTCAGAGACGAAGACAGCTGGCGGCTGCTTTAATCGTGTTAGCTAACGTTAGCACGTTGTGCTAATCTTCTTGCAGAAAATAATCCCAGTCTCAAATGCATGGTCGCCGTTAACGTAATTTCGACTAAATTTGTTACTGGTCGAGTTTTAAGGAGACGAATTTGCTGCAACTGCGCAAACAGAAATCTCATCTGGAAGACTGTCTACTTTTCTACAAAATAAAGACAGTAACGAAAGAAGATGGAAATCCACCTCAACAGAGTAGATTATACTCAGGTAACATGGAGTAGAAACTTCATTCTCCTGCAAATTATTATTTTTATTTACTGATTGGGTTTGATTTGGACTGTGTTCTTTACTTTAAATCTCTGTTCTCGCAGGTTGGTGTGACATCCCAGAAAACTATGAGGCTTCTTCCAGCGGTGGGTAAAAAGGCAACTCAAAAGGTATCAGAACATGGTTTGTGTTTATTATTAGAAGCAATACTGTAGCATCGTCAGGTATTCATATATTGTTCAAATGTTAAAACTGTTATCATTTTTATTCCAAACATGTCCGGGGTTTTTCCTCGCATCAGAATCTGCCCTAGTATGTTCGAGCTGTAGACAGGAACTTCTATAAAAACATTATTCGAGGTTTTTTAATTTTTGTTTGAAATGTGAAGTTGTTTGTAAAATTTAGTTTAAGTATGGTGTGTGTGTGTGTGTGGGGGGGGGGGGGTATTTCTGACCTCCTGAGGACCCGTTTCCTGACTTTTACTATCTTTCTGGGGTCCGAGGGTTCTTGTGGGGACCGAAGCCTGGTCCCCATGAGGGGGACTCCCCTTTTTAGGGTTAGGGGTTAGGTTTATAGGTATGGTGTGAATAGAGTTTTAGTTAGTCTTAGGGTTAGTTATAGATCAGTAATGGTTAAGGTTAGTAAAAGGGTTTGGGTTAGGTATAAATCTAGTTACTAAAATCAATGGAAGTCAATGGACGGTCCCCATAAGGATAACAAAACACACTTGTGTGTGTGTGTGTGTGTGTTTCAGGTTGCCATAGCAGATCATGATGGTGTACTTACATGTTTTGGAATGAAGAAGGGTGAGGCAGTGGTGAGTTAGATTTTCTGTTATTTTCCATCTGATTAAAGGATTTCTGTTTTGAAGACATCTGACTCTCTGTTGCAGCCCGTGTTTAAAACACTTCCAGGACCAAAAATAGCCAGAATGGACCTCGGAGGTGCTGTGGGAACTCCCCAGGAGAAGATCTTTGTCTGCTCTGGTTCTCAGGTCCGAGGATTCACCAAGAAAGGCAAACAGTTCCTCACCTTTGGGGCCAACTTCTCCGAGAGCATTAATGCCATGTAAGAACAGTTTCCTTTTGTTTCTGCTTACTCTACTTGAAGAAATTGTACTGCACTGTGTGACCTCACCTCACTGCAATGTCTTCTCCAGGCATGTCTCTGGTGCTGATCTTTTTGTGTGTGCAAGTTACATCTACAACCACTACTGTGACTGCAAGGATCAGGACTACTTCCTCTCTGGAGACAAAATTAATGACATCACATGTTTATCCTCAGAAAAGCTCTCATCTCCCATCCCAGTCCTAGCTTGCCAAGATCGAGTTCTCAGAGTCTTACAGGTAAACTGAACCCATATTTTATTCTAATGTTGATAAGATGTTCTACTGACAGGTGAAATTTGTTTTCTATTCTTTATTTAATTTAATCTGTAGGGATCGGAGCTTGCGTATGACATTGAAGTTAGTGGCCTTCCATCAGTACTGGAACTTTACAATAAAGATGGAGGCAAGTCTGTTTGTGGTGTACAATAACAATGAAACTTGAAGGTATTTTATTTGGTTGGAGTTTAACTTGATGATAAATTTCCTTCAGGAGATGAAATCCTTTATGGAACAACAGATGGAAAAATTGGACTGGTTCAGATTGGGGACTCCTCAGCTGCAACTAAATGGGAGATTGACAATGATAAAAAGAAAGGAGGTATAGTTTACACACTGTTGTAGATTTTAAACCTGTCAGCTGTTTTTTTCTATTCTCACAACCTTGGATGAACTAAGCCAGGTAAGATTGTAAATCCTGTTAAATCTAAGAATATAAGGACTGTATGACAGTTGTTGTTAACATCTTACTTGATAGTAACTTTCAATGTACCTCCTATTAGGAATTCTTTGCATGGACACTTATGACATTATTGGGGATGGAGTGAATGACATCCTTGTGGGCAGAGATGATGGGTCAGTGGAAGTCTTTGGTTTTGACAGCTCCAATGAACCAACATTACGCTTTGTGCATGTAAGTTTTTGCCTGTTAAAATACAGACTGAGTGAATCAAAACTGTTTTTTACTCATGTATCTATTCAGTTGAGTTTATAGATTTTAAATGATGAAGAGAAAAAAAATCAAGCATTGTATGTCAGCGTGGCCATTAACGAGATTTGTTGCCAAGCCTGAAGTGCTTTTATTCTTTTCTTTTATTACCTCAAATCTGCATCATTATTTTAGTTTTTATGTCAAGCTATGCAGTAACTCTCAGAATAATGCTTAATGTAAACTTCTTATCTAGATACCAGATGTTATTCCATTTAAAAAACTCACCAACTTTATTCACTCAAAAGTACCGAATCTATGTTGGCGACTGATATTTAAACCAAATGCTTTTTTGGCTGAACATTGTTAAGCAACCTGTTTCAAACCTAAGTTAAACTGTTTAACACAAATCCAAAGTTTGTGTATGTAATCACAAAAATCATGACGTTAGTTACATTATTCTGCAACGCTTCACTAGTCTGAATGTTTTGTTTGTATTTTCTCAGAAATGTATGAGTGTTTCTCAACTTCACAAATCACACATGATCAGCACAGCAAGTTTTCTGATTTTATTTTCTCTTTAAACATGCATTGAGCTACCTGTAATTCAGTTTATGGATTTGGTTTCTATCTCTTAAATGAGAGTATTTTGTTTCTAAATACCAAATAATGTTTCATTTGATGAGCTGAAGTTTCAGGTGACTGGGTAACAGTTCCTTGTTTGTTACAGGTTTTATCAGAGAGTGTGACCTCCATCCAGGGTGGCTGCGTGGGGAAGGAGTCTTACGATGAGGTCCTGACTGCCACTTACACAGGTTGGATGGAACTTTTAGAATCAGTGTTCTGAATGTACCCACTTTCATTTTCCTACTGAAATGAGGGAAAATGACTTGATTGTCCTTCTGTACTCAACTCATAAGTAAAGACCTAACTTCTTACACGATACAAATTTTACAGGAGTTTAGTCAGTATTAAAGGGTCTTATTTGATCTCTTTCAGGATGGTTGACTGGTTTAACCACTGAACCTCAGAAGGCCGAGGCTGGTCCAGGAGATGAGGTCAGGATGAGCAAGGAGACGCAGTCTAAAATAGAAGCTCTCAGGTACCAAAACAATAATATATTTTTGAGCCCCTTGTTTGACTTGATGATTTGGTTGAAGTGAAGTTTCAAAACAAATTTGTTTCTGACCTTTTAGGGCGGAGCTGGAACAGCTGCAGGTTAAAGTCCTACAGGGACGTGAACAATACCAGCAGACCTCACAGTCGAGCACAGCTGTCTCTGCTGTGCCCACCTTCAGCATCAATGACAAGTTTACACTCTGCCAGGATGATGCCAGCTACAGCCTCACGCTGGAGGTGCAAACAGCCATCGACAACCTGCTGCTCCAGGTATTAACAGCAACAAACCCTGATGATACAACAGAACATCCATCAGTTGTTTTTTATAAAGTTTACATTTAATCAAGTGCTCCAAATAAAAACTGCAGAATGTAACTTAAATTTTGATCTTTTGCAAAGAGTGACGTCCCCATAGACCTGCTGGACGTAGATAAGAACTCAGCTGTTGTCAGTTTCAGTGAATGCGACTCAGAGGTGAACAATACAAAATGCCTCTTCACAAAATCACGTGAAAATAAAACTACAAACCTGTCTCTGAGTTCAGAGGTCTGACTAGTTCTGTTTCCTGCAGCCAAACGGGAACTTCCTCCTGGCCACATACAGATGTCAGGCCAACACTACCAGACTGGAGCTGAAGGTAATCTGTGCATCTCTGCATCCTCTGGTGTGCAGTGAAGTGTAGTGCGTGTTCTTTTAAATATATGCTATAGTTTCAATGATATACTGATGCAGAACAACATGTTTCATACATATCAAATGTTTTCATAGGTGAGATCCATTGAGGGACAGTATGGGATCCTACAGGCTTACGTTACCCCCAGACTGCAACCTAAGACCTGCCAGGTTCGACAGTATCAGATCAAACCGTTGTCTCTCCACCAGCGGACGCACAGCATAGACCCAGACAGGTAAAGTATTCACTTAAAATCTTTTTGGTCTGGTTACATTTTAAAAAATCCAGTTTTCAGATTAGATAAAATGTATAAAATCATTTTAACTGTTGAAGCATAGTGTCACTAGTGCTTCTTAGCTTTATTTAAACATAATTAAACAAGAAATAGTTCAACTGTTTCATTTTCATTATTGGCTGTTTTATTTCACTCTAAACAATTAAGATCAGCATTTAAGTAAAAAAAATGTAAATTGAAAGTTTTGATAATTGTTCTTGTTATTTAAATGAAGTATTTCTTTGGTCTCGTGTTTTTATTTAATTTGTTTCAGACCCATGAATCAGCTGAATTTGGTGGGGCAGTTCAGTTTTGTAGAGATCCATTCCTGGGTGGTTTTCTGTTTACCAGAGGTGCCTGAGAAAACCCCAGCAGGAGAGAGCATCACTTTCTACTTCCATAATACATTCCTTGGCACGCAGCTTGAAGCCACCTACTGGTAAACGCAGGCACACCATAAAAACACTTTATCAGAATCCATTTTATTTGCCAAGTATGAGAACAAGGAATTTACTTCTGGCAGATTGTGTCTTTCTAGTACAAACAAAGAATAAATATAAGAAAAATCAGATCAAATATAAGAAAATCACACTGAAGAAATGACTTATTAACTCGGAATGATCATAAGATGAGCTGCAGATGCTGATCATGCTGCTGGTTTAACTGTTCATTAAAGTGACTGCAGTGGGAAAGAAAACTGTTCCAGTGCCTGTTAGTCCTGGTCTGCACAGTTCTGAGACTCCTGCTAGAGGGAAGCAGTTCAAAGAGATTGTGTGCAGGGGGGTCCTTTACTATGTTTACTGCCCTCTTTTGACTCCTTGTGTGGTACAGGTCCTTAACAGAGGACAGGGGGACTCTGATGATGCACTTTACAGTCCTCATAGTGTGCTGCAGTCTGGTCTTGTCCTGCTTTGTGGCAGCTCCAGTGCTGCGGTGCCCAGGAATCTGAAGCTCTGTACGCTGGACACGATGCTACTGAGGACTGTGAGGGGGGTAGGGCAGGAGGGAGTCTCCTAAAGTCCACAATCATCTCTACATCTCTACAGATATGGTGACTTGTCACTGTTCTGTATGAGTTGTTAGGAGGACATTGGGGGGTAGAGGGGGTTGCAGGGAAGATGTGATGTGTTCCCTTTCAAACCTGCAGTAGAAGCTGTTGAGGTCGTCAGCCAGGGCTTTGTTAGCATCAGCAGTGGGGGCAGAACGTCTCTTGTAATCGGTCATCTCCTGCAGGCCTCTCCACACTGTTGATGGGTTGTTGGCTGAAAACTGGTTCCTCTGAAAGATTATTCCTGGCCTGTCTGTTTATACTCCTGTAAACAATGTTTTGCAAATTCTGAATGATAAGTTGTTAAATCCAATATATCTGTGTCAAAATAGAACATATAAATAAACATCCTTTGATATATTGGATTATAGATTTTTTACTAGGAGTTATACTTCAAATTCTTACATACTTCATCTGAATCTGTTAAACTGGCTTCTACTTAAAAACGCCTTGATAGTAAACATGTTTTATTTTTTTTCAGCAAAGGGAAGGGCCTCTTCAAGTCGGACAATATTTCTACTATCTCTATACTGAGAGATGTTCTCTCTAAAGAAGCTACCAAAAAGAAAATTGCTCTTAACATTTCATATGGTAGGGTCATTGTTATTCTCTTTCAGGAAGAGCTGACATGTATTTTGAAGTTATGTAGAGATGAAGCATGTTTCCTGATCTTCCAGATATTAATGAAGACTCTGTAAGCCACACCCTCAGGATGATCCATCCAAAGCTAGAGTACCAGTTGCTGCTGGCTCGAAAAGTTCAGCTTGTTGATGCTCTAAAAGTAAGTTATAATGACAGAAACACATTCTGTTACTCTTAATTCATAATTTAACTCAGTCATTTCATCTGTGGTTCATAGGAGCTTCAGGTTCATGAAGGGAATGCAGATTTCCTCATTCCAGAGTATCGCAGCATCTTGGATGAATCTGCAAATCTTCTGGAAGAGTACAAGAAGCAGCCTGCACACCTTGAAAGGCTTTATGGTAAAGTGTGAGACTTATATTCAACCTTAACTGGCAATAAGCTTGTTAGGCTGCAGTATTTAAATTTTTCTTTATGTTTTCAATTTTTTCTGCAGGAATGATCACTGACCTCTTTATTGACAAATTCAAGTTCAAGGGCCAGAATGTGAAAACAAAGGTGTCGTCATTGCTGGAGATACTCGATAATTATGACTTAAATTCACTGTTAGACTTTTTCAGCGAGCCGTGATGTCAGAAAAACAACTGATTATTTATCTTTGTGCTGGTTTCTGCAATCATGGCATTTGTATGTAATGATAGTTACATTTTGTGTCAGTGTTAGGCTGTTGTATTCTGTTTAGTATCTATTTATACTCAAAGTTCAGAATATAACGAATATTTATTCTATTTTTGTTCATGTTTAAAAGTGTACAGCAGATGATTTGCAGAATATTGCAAGTTTCCCATTTGTTAGAAATTGTGACTGATGTCTTTTATTAAAAGGACGGAAGCTACATGAACATATTTGGTGTGTGAAAATGATTTCATACACTTACACATAAATATATTTAATTATTACTCCATGCAACATTATGTCTTACTATAAAAAACTTTTACCACAGCAGTAACTTGAGCCTTTTGAAGTGGGTGAAATTCTCTGTTGAAACAGTTGTTTTACTGACATCTGTTGGAAACAGAGAATTTATTTTTACATTCATTCTGGTCCCCGGTTGTAAAATAGAGTCCAACTGTTTGAGTTTGGTGTTTTTCTTTTGATGGAAACCTAAAAATTGAAGTTGATGTTCATAAACAAGAGGTCTTGTAGAAAGGAGAAATGAACAGTTTCAAAAGGCTTGATGATTACCATCCTGTCTAAAAAAGTGTAATGGGTGATTTAAACCTGGTGAATTGTATGTAAAAGCTGCACATTGTAGTTCTCAGTTTTACATAAAGTTTAAAACGTCTTATGTTAAAATGCAACCGATCAGCAGGGTTTAGTGTGTCCAGCTCTTGAGAACAAGCTGCCTAAACTTTAATTGTGGAAAAATCAGATTACAGACACATTATACATGTTTACCTTTTGCAACATTAAACATACTTTACACAGAGAATAGTTTTACTAAAGTAAGATTTTGACTACAGAATTTTTACCATGGTAGTTTTTATTGTTGGACCTAGAAATGTCCTGAATGACTGCTTAAAAAAAAAAAAACTAACAAACACAGGTCTGAGTAATATTACGATTATTTAAATTCGACAGGAGAAATTTAAAACTGCCGATTGTTTCCCAATCGTTACACAAACTTAATTTTAATACGTGACCTTTGTTTCAAACCGGTTTCAAATTTGCAATTAAGGTAAAATTGCTCCATCTCGGCTCCTGTACATGCATGACGTCAGTTGCTCCGCAGTCTGTGATTGGTTTGTTTCAATCGTCGCGGGCTACTTGAACTGAAATAAGACTGCAACCCTTCATGTTTCTGTGTAAGTGAATCTCGAATAGCTTCTTTATATTCGAGCAGGTTAGTACAAGATCCGAAACGCATAAAATGGCAACTTAAAGTTTTTCTTGTTTTTAGGCCACCTGCTGCCACACGTGCACGTTTTGTTATTGTTTGTTTTGTTTTAATGCTGTAGTTTTACGTGTTGTTGCCATCTCAACAGTTTTCTGATCGTGAGTTGTTCTTAGCAAAACATTTGCTCACACACGATCCATTTATACCTAAAACACTTGTACTTTTTTTCCTCACAACGACGATCTTTCAAACGGTGTAATATTTTTGTGAAGAGGAGTTTTTGTTTGAAGGAGGAAACATGTCAGGAGCTAACAGACAAGGAAACGCGGTTAGTGAGTTTCCCAACCAAGAGAACGAACTATCAAGGCCAAGAGGCCCACTGAAACACCGAGGAGTTGACAATCAAGAAAACCTTCCACCCAAACAAGTCTCGAACCGAACTGTCCTGGGAGCCCTGCAGAACAACCAGCGGGGTAAAGCCCAGAACCAGCGAGGCGCAAAGCAGGTAACAAAAGCAGCACTGTGCGCTTAGCAGAAGCTAACAACTACTCTTTGAAGAAACTTGGAACTGCAAGTTAGCCGTAAACTCATTTAGATTAAATGACTTAACTTACAGTTTTAGCCAACTTTTAAGATGGTACCTTTTTAAATGTAGTTTGGTTTGTCGATGTTTTCCCGGTTGTCCGCCATTTTAATGTCTCCAAACGGAGCGCTTGATTTTTTTCTGTTAATGTGCTACATTCATGAACATCAGAAGACACTTCTCCTTTCATTTACTGCAAAGAAACTGTTTATTTCCAATCTGTGTAAATGTAAGTACATCACTGCAAAGCATTTTAAGATAAAATCTGTTGGAGTGTAATAAACTTTGATTTTACTGATTTTTACTAGATTTTGCTTCCAACAAGTCCAATTTTCTTGTGATCTTTGAAGAAAATTGTGGGTGTTTGTGTGCATTTTAACTCAATCAGCTTTTGCTTGCATTGACTTTCTGCATGTGCACAAGAACTTCATAGGATTTAATGCTTTTTTTTTTCCCTGCTTACAGGAGACATCACAGCCTTTGGCTTGCAAAAATGAAGATTTTAGCAAAAGCTGCTTTGATAGGGTACCTACCAAGCAACCAGCGTTCCAGATCCATGTGGACGAGCCTGATGGCGCCTGCGCCAACAAACAAGTGGCTGAAACGATTAAAGCAAAGCCCAAGGTGGAAGAACCTTTAGTGGTCAGCAATGCCGTGACACGACTTCGACAGCCTCTGGCCACTATTGATATTCCATCAGCAATGGATGTCAGTTTTGGTGGGTTATACTTTCTCCCCCTTCAAATACCATCACAGTTTCAAATATTTATCACAAAGCTGATGGCACATTGATCATTACAGTTCTGACCTCGTATGAAATGAACCTTTTCTTGCCCAGATTCTCCCATGGACATGTCTGTGATGGATGGGGAGGAAAAACCTGTCAGTGTAAACGAGGCTCCCGAATATGCAGCAGAGATCCACATGTACCTCAGAGAACTGGAGGTGAGAAACAGTTTTTAATGGATCACCAAGTAAGTACATTAGATGCATACTGAGTGTATGTATTTCTTTTTGTAGATGAAATTCAGACCTAAAGCAGGCTACATGAAGAAGCAGCCTGACATCACAAACAGCATGAGGGCCATCCTGGTGGACTGGCTAGTTGAGGTTGGAGAGGAGTATAAGCTCCAGAATGAGACTCTGTATCTGGCTGTCAACTACATCGATCGCTTCCTGTCTTCCATGTCTGTCCTGAGAGGCAAACTTCAACTGGTGGGAACTGCTGCCATGCTGCTGGCTTCGTATGTACCTGCTATAATCTCACTGATGGTCTGAAAGTCTCCCATGATTTCCAGTTTTTAAATGATTCGTGTTCAACTGCAGAAAATTTGAAGAGATCTACCCTCCAGAGGTGACAGAATTTGTGTACATCACAGATGACACCTACACAAAGAAGCAAGTGTTAAAAATGGAGCATTTGGTATTAAAAGTGCTGTCGTTTGATTTGGCTGCTCCAACAATAAACCAGTTTCTCTGTCAGTACATCAACCATCATTCTGTTGGTAAACAAGTGGAAAACCTGGCAATGGTGAGTCGGAGCTATTGACAACGTGCACATCATCTACACATGTCTGGTTATGTTTGACACGTCTTTTTAATATTTTATAAAGCCACTTTCTGTGTTTGCGAACACTGTTTTTGTTTTTGTCCTTCAGTACCTTGGGGAACTCAGTCTAGTTGATTCAGATCCATTCTTGAAGTACCTGCCGTCGCAGATGGCGGCTGCTGCCTACATCCTGGCCAACAACACAGTGACTGGAGAATCTTGGGTAAAAACAATGGCTGTCCAGCAAAGATTTGGCATCTTTTCAGTCTTTTGTGGTGAAAACTTGTTGTGTAGATGACTGGTTAACATTTTTCAGTGCTAATTGTGTGTTTACATTTTTATTTGGCTACTTTTTTGCAGCTAATCAAGCTTGTTGCTGCTTTGTTTTCCAGCCCAAGTCTTTGGAGGAGATGACTGGTTACACCCTGGAGGATCTGATGCTGTGCATTGAGGACCTTCACCGAACATATGTCAGTGCTGCGCAGCACGCTCAGCAGTCCGTCCGGGAGAAGTACAAGGGCTCAAAGTAGGTTAAATATACTCTTGTACTAAGTTAGAGTCTGACTTGAATGTATTTTTATTTTATTTTTTTTTCTTCCTCAGGTTCCTTGAAGTTTCCTGTATCGATGCACCAGCTAAACTGCAGCTCAAATGATTCCTGTGTATCCAATGTCTGTTTGTTTGGGGGAGTTTTCTCCTGTGTCGCAATTTAAAACATGTCCTGCTCTTTTTGGAGTAGTGCTAGATATATTAGGAGTTTTTTATATAATTTTTTTTTTTAATATTCTAATACAACAGTTTCCTAATCAGGCAGTTTTAATGGGTTGGTTTTTAATCAGACATGAAAGAGGTCTTACACCACTCCATATATGCTGCTGTGATCTACAGTGTCAAGCTTCATGACCTGAGAACACACCAGATCAGATTGTGGCATGTTTTCCCTCCAACTGCTGCTGGGCTGAATTGCCTATGCAGTTTGTTGCTTGTTTACACCTTTTTTTTTTTTTTTTGTGTAGAGGTGTAACTATTTTGCCACATGGGATCTGGTTAAGTCTTTATCAATGAGTCATCTGTCTCACTACACTGGTGCCTTGGAACTTGACAGTTTTTAGAGGCATCTTCTGCATTGTAAAATATGGCTCTTGTAAATAAAATCCATTTCATGTAAGGACTTGACTGCTGTGCTTTTATCTCACTGGACTCAAGAGGGCAGCAGAGGACATGGTTTAGTCTCAGATCTCGAACAGTTCCAGGTTTAGTCTTTTGAAATGGGAGACAGGTTTGAGATTAACATTTTTATATATTTGTCTGAATTCTAAACAAGGCAAATACTTAAAGTATCTAAGGTTAAAAATAGTGAGTATTTGGTCTTTTTTTACATCTGTGTAATTCTTGTGTGGGTTTTTTTTTTTTTTTTGTTAAGTCTAAATTTTGGCAGCTGGAATTTAGTGATTTAAAGCAAATTCATGTCTAGAATGGAAAGTCATCGTAAATGACTTTTTCCCTCCTCCATTAATCAGTCACTTTTCTCTGAAAGTGAGGTGAAGGCAGCCATTGGCGTGGAAGGTGCCTCACTCTCCTCTGATAAACGGGGGGCTGGCTTTGTGTGAGACTTCTGACGAAGGGGGAGCTGAAGCCCAGATGCAGAGGGGATTTTTATCTTGCAAGCATGCACCGCTCAGCTGCCATGCACTCGCCCTCAACAGGTCTGCTTTATCACTGAGTACAGACCTCTGGGTGGGGGAAAGGACTTCTTTGTCTTTTTTTAAACATCTCAACCAGTTGGATACTAGAAAAATGGTTCATACAGCACAGGAGGAAGAACCTTTGAGACGATCCAAGTGTGGTTAAAGAACCTTTTCTGAAGGTGGACAGGGCAGGTTGCTGCCTCAAACCAATGCCTGCCCCTAAAAAATTTTTGGTGAAATCCACCTCGCTGCCCCTGCCACTGGGCTGGGGTTGGAATGTGAGCCTATATTTGGGGATGCTCTTTGGACTCCTGTTGCTCATGATGCTGCTTCTCTGGATGCTCTTTAAACAGCTCAGGAACTCTGTTGGAAAATCAGCGCTGCAGCCTGCTCGTTCTTTCAGACAGCCTCGCTCTGATCAGCGGTTGCAGCGTGTGTTGTAAAAAAACAAAACGGGGACAAATCTAAAATGCTACCAGGACTGACTTTTTGGAGTACTTGAAGGTGCCTTTGGACATTTGTGTTGGATACAACTGGATTTTGTCCCAAATGCTTATGTTGCCTCATAATAATAAATGTCTGTTCTTATTTATAGAAATCTTTGTCTTTTCTTTTAACAATTTTAAGTATTTTCTAAATCTTCTGAAGTGTGAAGTAGGAAGTATTATTTATTAGTAATTCAAAACAATTAATCTTTGTACAGCAGCTACTTTTTATTTCAGCTACGAATTTACACAGCCAAACTCAAACATCCTAAACATCTGAGTGAAAATACACCAGGATTAAATCTGCATCCTGATTCATGGTGATTAAAGTGGTGCATTCGATTCGTCAGGGCAATTTGCACTCCTCTCATCTTATTGGTAAAATGCCAGGATGATACTGAGGATATCTGCCAGCGAAACAAATAAAAGGAGCCGTCACTAGCTTTCTCAACTCCCAGGTCCACGTTGGAGGACAGAGTGAATGAGACCCTTGTGGGAAACATAATATCCAGATTCACAGACTTAATGCTGTTTGATCTTTGTCCAATATGTTCAAGTGGCTGCTGCACTGTGCACAGGTGGGCCAATTGTTGTAGCTAAAAACGTACAAGTTTAAAGTGGTTTGATAGATTTAGCTCCAGTTATTTCAGTCATTACTTGGCGATGGGAGTAGTTTATTTTAATGTCAGACACAAATCAATAGACTCCTAACCCGAGGGACAGTATACGCACCGTCTTGACAGTTTAACTCCTCCCAGAACAACATCATTATAAATAGAGTTCATTGATGTGACATCTCAGAACTGGTAACATTTTTCAGATCCTGATATGTTTATAATAACTTTACTCAGACTCGTGGGGTCAGTTCATTTGAGGGGTTTTACCTAACTGATTAATATAAAGATTGCCGTCTGTGTTATAATGAAAGAAAAGAGGAACATTCTTGTTAAAAGCCAACCAAACTATCTTTCTAAACTTCCGATGCTCACTTACACAGACGTGTCATCTTGGTAAGAAAACAGAAATAAATCTCCCCACACATCTAACAGTTCTTGTCAATATTTTCCTCTCAAAGATTTGTAATAGTCTGTCTGTAAACACTTCATATCTCAGCTATTTTCACAGCAGGGACTCTTCAGGGATTTCCCGTCAACAGGTGTACTTTCAGGTTATTACAAAAATAACTACTGCCTGCTTATCTGTTCCCTTCAGCAGACCTGCAGATTTAAGATGTATGATATCATGCATGGGTCCCTTGGCTGCATGTTTTCAACCTGTTTTCTGCCACATAACTTATTCTCTAACACAAGCACATAAAGGATGGAAGTCAGAAGTAAAATGCAGACGTTAAGCTCATGTGGGACTTCACATCCAAACTGGTGACCAACTTAACCTTGTGGTAAACGTAAGAAGAATGGCGGCAGTTTTTGGTTTATCAATCCTGAGCAATCTCTAAATTAAGATGGAACAAAGAAAGCTGTTATGAAACAAATGAATGCAACAACCAGGCTGAAGCTAACTGTTAGCTGTTACCTTATAACAAGGTATGATAAAATCCTACCATGTGAGTGAATCCAGCTGAGCATTAGAACTCACAGTGATAAACACACAACAGGTTATTCTCACTGTCCTTTACATTAGAAATGGAGACAGTTACCCTTTAAGTTATGGGCAGGTATTTGTTAAAATGGATTCTGGCCTCAGAACACTGAAGATGATAAACTAGGGCGGTAGGTGGCAGCTGGGAAACCTTCTGATAGATGACAGCTCTTATTGTCTGTCAGTCAGCACCGGACAAATGGAGCTGTTTGCACACAGCTGCTGAACAGAGCACTTCTCATGAAACTCTCATCCATGCTGTTTTAATACCGACATCAGGAAAACGAAACCAGCAATCATCAGTTTTCAACACCTCATGTTTGGAATATTCCCAATTGAAAGGCTGTTTCTTTCCATGCTGCGGTCAAAAACTCTATTTGTGTCAGATAAAACACCAACTTCCTTTTTGGGCATCCGATAAGTACACATGTGTTTTCCATTATTTTGTTAATAATTAGTTATTATCACCAGCAATCATTTCAATAAGCTACTTAATATATTACTGCAATATGCTGGTCTTTTATAACTCAGGTCTTGTATTTCAAACATTTCTGGTGTTAAATAAATTAAAAGAAGGAAGCAAAACATCATCAAAATCACTAATATAAACTGGAACTTAGCTTAGCTTAGCAACATCTCTTTACTCTAATTTTTTTAGTTCTACGTCTGAAAAATCAACTGGAATCTTCGCCTAAAGTTAAAACTCCATTTGAGAAAATCTAAGTTTTCTTAAGAATCAAATCTGAAAATCCAAAATGGCTGCCCTGGATAGGTAAAACACGCTGATAGCTGCAGTAATAATCTATTAGTTTAAGTTATAGCTAATGAAATTAGTTGCACATTTTGAACTTTACTTCTTCTATTGATGTTGCAACAAGGTTTAAATGTATAAATGTGTATATATACATTGTTAACTGCTTTTAATTCATCTAATCAGTGAACACAGCTGTTAAAAAGCACCACTGTTAGTTTTACTTGGAACTGAGGCGAATGGATTTCCAGTAATATCTCTCAGTTTGGAGTGGACACAACTTTCTCCAGAGCAACGGTAGCATCTGCTTTTGAGTACCTAGACTTTCTAATATAACAATATGTATTTATATTTGCTAAATCAGGCATTAAAAAAATCCAAGTCAAGTTCATCCTCTTTATTCAGTAAAATGACATGAAAGTTACTTTTTTAAATGATATGCAGAACATGGTCGTCTACATATCATGTATGTTATAGTAAAAAAAAAAAAAAATGTGAATAAATTACAGATAATATTTTTGCCTGAAGCCTAATTAACATGTTCATCTCATAGCTAATCAGTTTCTTAACTATCCAGAGTGCATTTTCACATCCAGTCATCTTTCCACAGGTGTGACTCTGGAGATTAGAAGCTTCTGAATCACATAAAAAACCTCCATATAACCTGTTTGTTATTAGCTGTTAGTACTCTTTGTTTATTGTGAATAAAGAAAATTGTCTTTATGTGAGTCTGGGAGGCCGTGAAATGAAACGGGGAGCTACTGTTACCGGATCATCTCCCAGATGGTGTTCACACTCTCATCGTCTCACAAAGCGCTCATTTTAATTAAGGTTTGCGGGGAGAAGACGGCAGTAAAGATATGTGAGCTGTACCTTGTCACTTCGCTCTGAGAATCTCTCTGCTCCCATCAACCGTCTCCTGTTAGCTGCACACATTTACCTGGAATTCACCCGGCTCAGAGCACATCAATAATAATAATTATGTTGAGGGTAAAATAAGAAAAGGCACCAAAGTAAAATGACAGAAAAACAACTTCTTTTGGAGCTTTAATTTGTCACATTGGGGTAATTATAGCTTATGATATTGATCACAAGATACTTGATTTCATAAAGTAATTTAGGCTCATGGATGTTCCTTAAATGAGGAAGTATTTTTAACTTGTTACGTTTTACCTGGATGGATCCATCTTCATCAACATCTTTCATTATTTTAAAGGATACATCGCTGAATAGAAGCTTTGTGGGTTTTTCTGATTTTTAAATCAAAGTTACTGTTTGTTAATTATTTAATTCACTTTTCTGAGTCAACGGAAAAAAGCCCCCCGCCCCCATGAGTGTTAGAATATATAATGAAGGCTGGACCACCATTTCTTTTAGACAGCTGAATAGATGAGGTCATGATCTCCTGTTTCAGTGGGTGAAAAGCAACACTGCCTGTGCAGGAGTTCAGCTTTCTCTGTTGAGGAGGAGCTTTAATGAACAGAAAATAAAAAGCTCACACTGATCACCTGTGAGGAAAGGAAGACTCTCATCTGTTGGTAAGAACAGAAACAGGTTTAGTAATTCTTGATGGGGGATAAAAAAGTCATTAGAAGTGTTAATGGGTCAGAATGTTTTTTAATCCGTTTCATTTTCTTGCAGTTTGAACATTTTTTCCATCGTTTCATCATTAAATAATGGTAAGTGTTTTATTTAACTGTCTCATTTTGTAAAGTCCTAAAACTTTTTGTTGTTTTGTGTGTTTTTATTGCACATAGCTGAAATGAACAACATAAAGTTTTAGTCACATAGCCAGACTAACCTTTATGTTTCAGTAATGAAGTGTATTTTGACTCTTGAAAGGTCAGTCAGTCCCTATTCACGCCACAGCGCCACTCGCTCTGCTCTCTTCACAAACACAGAATCTGATTTGACAGCAAACTTAAACTATTTCCCCATTAAAAGTATATTCAGCTCCTTCATATTTAGTTTGAATTATCATAAAAACTTTACTGAGTTTTAGATGATCTTCAGCACAGGGAGAAGACTTTCTATGAAGACACATTCATTAGTAAAACATCAGGATGTCATGAGCAGTACTCTCATTACTACAAAACACACGAGCAGCTCCATCTGATATACTTCATTTGGTGTTCTCCCTGTCAGCTTGGTGGAAAACGTCAGACTGTCTGATGAGGATGAGTGTCAAGAACTTAGCGTCGGTTGATTGTGATGGTTTAATTTGCACCATATTATTTTCATGTGCATGGAAACATTGACTAGAGCCATGTTGTTTCCAAACTGGGTCACAAAACAAGGCAGTGTGGATGTAATTGAAACATCTTTAATGATGATGATGAAGCTGCTTTTTGTACTGATATTGACTTCTGATTCATATTCTGAAAAATAAATGTTTTCAACATATTATTAAAATACTGTTAGATTACATCTCAGCAGTCACATGCTTTGTAAAAGAGATGTTAACCTATTCATAAAACTGTGATGCATTATGTTTCTCTTTACTTGTGTTTACCTTCCTGTTCTGTGGTTTATTTCCTGTTTCACTCTCCTCCTTCATTACATTTGGTTTTGTTGCACCTGCTCTCTTTTTGCTGATCACACCTGTTGCACCTGTTTCATTGTCATTAATTCAGTCAGTAAAAACCTGCTTTCCTTTGCTCACTGCAGATTATTGTTGTTGTCATTTCCTCTGTTTCTGAATCATGTCCTTTCTTACCTTTTGGATTTTCTGTTTTCATAGGGGTTTTGTGTTTTGCTTTTGGGTCCACCTCCATTGCACCTCATGTCTTCTTGCCCAATATTTAAAAAAAAAGAAAAACAAAACAAAACAAACAAACAAACAAAAAAAACTAGAATTTGTCTTGCGCTTAGGTACATATTTTAATTCATATTAAATAAACTGGACATTTTTCGCAGTGGCGCATCCTCATTAGTCTTTGTTTAAATATTTAAAATAATATTTTTACTGTGGTGGTGGTTTTTCAAGGAATAAGTCTGTGAGAATGACAATGATCAGTCTGCTCCATTCTGTAATCTATATCATGATAACATTTTTTAAACAAATAAAAACAAACCTAAACAATATTTTTTCGATCTGTGCATCAGGCCGCAGCTGGTGCCAAGGTTTCATTGTTTTTAAAACAATATTTGTCATTTACAGAGCACATAAACCCAAAATCATAGGGTCAAACATCATCTGAACATTATTTAAAACACCTTGGATATTTGATGGTAAGATTCCACAACAAAGCTGTAAGGAGATTTTTTGAAACAATTTCCAAAATGAGAAAACTTTTATAACCATTTCATAAAATATTTCTGCAGAGGTTATTGGCAGAAGGAGAGATGGCTTGAAACCTCTTTATGCATGAAGCATTAGTTTTAATGAATCTGTTGTAAAACATGAGTGTGTCTTGCTGCCAGGTTTTTGTTTAAAGGCTGAGAATTCAATTGCAAAAAGAAAAATTAAACAAGCATGTAACTGCAAAATACATGTATAATTGTTCTGGTGTTAAGTGGTTAGTCATTATAAAATATCATTTATAAAATTAGAGATGGCTTTCAAAACTTCTTCAGACATTATACAAACATCCATATCTTCAAACTACTTCCTGTTCATTACAATAACATTTTGAGGAATAAATGTGTTTGTTGTCTGCTTTAATTATTATAATGATGAATATTAATGTTCTGTGTTTCTGTCCTGCAGGAGCACAGAGGCAGCGTTAAACCTTTTGTCCATTTCAATGCTAAAAAAGATGCTGAACTAGTCCATAAAGCCATGAAAGGAATTGGTGAGTTCTTTAAAGATGAGTGCACGTGCATGCTTACACTTTGAACGGAAACTCTGTCATCAAGAGATCCAACCACAACATTTTTGATTTGGTGCACTGAGACTAATATCTTTATATTAATTGCTTATTATGAAATTTCTGGTGCAGGTACTGATGAAGATGCAATTCTGATGCTTCTGACGGCCCGTTGCAACGATCAGCGTCAACAGATTAAGGCAGCGTATAAAAAAACCTATGGAAAGGTGTGTTAAGGGGAATGAAAGCTTATGACATCTGGTTTTCACTAACAAATTAAAATGACTCGAACTAATGTTTGATAAATGCAACAAGAATAATTTAGAATTCTAAAAAAGAATCCAGTTAAAGGGATTTTTTCAGTGCGGTCACCCCTGCACATTGAGTTTCTATTACAAAGTATCAACAAGCAAAATTTGACATTTTGTTCCAACATTCAGGGAAATGTTCACCATAGAAGCAGCAGAACAGACAGTTCAATTTTCTGCAGCTTCCACGGACCAAAATACTGGACAGTTATTTATAAAAGACATCAACATTTTATGTTCTATCACACTGTCAAGATGTTTTATGACCACTGGTGGAGGTCACTGCAAGGTATTCTGGCACAGGTAATTACTGCCTGCAGTATAAACAGATATAGCAGCCTGAGATTTAACAACAGATTTGAGAGAATCAGAGAAAACCCCTTTGAAAATCCATGAATATTACAGTATTTAATCAAGATGAGCTGCTGAAAAATCCATTTTCTTTTATCTCTATTTCTGTGCAGTTTTATTACACATATAAATAGACCAATCACTTTAAACTGGTCAGTTACATACATATCTGAATTTGTTAGTTCTTTATTAAAAAATCTTTAATAATTTTTTTATTTGAGGTTATAAACTTTTAAGAAACTAAGGTAATTACCTTTTGCATGTTCTTTAGGTCCAAAAGAAATTATCATAAATAGGATTTTACCAATGATGTCATGTGGAGCCTAAGTCTCCTCCCCTTCCGGTCGGCCCATGGGTCCCCTGAACGAAAAAAATAATGAATGGAAGTCAAAGGAGCGATAAAAGTTATTTTCTGGTCCACTTTGTCTTACACCCTGAGTCACACATATGCTGTACCGCAATTTAAATGATAGATAATGATGTGCGTTTTGACCGTGTCTGTCAAGTGGATTTGGATTTATTTATTTTTAAAATTTCGTATTTTGACTACAACTGAAAAGTCGCACATATGACGTCACGGCAGAATCTCCCGAGTCTCACTGCTGCCTTTTCCTTCATTTTTACGCGACAATGCCGGTGTGTTTTGTACCTGGTTGTCACCAAAAAAACTAGTCGTTTAATGCTCTTTCCTTCGTCCTGATAGAAGGAGGTGAAGCTCGGTAAACTCACTGCCACTGTTCTTATTCTGATTCTTCTCCTTCTGAGCGGTATGGTGACGTCAATTTTACGAGACAAGTGGTTGTAGTCTACTGCGTGTCTTCACACAAAATGTAAAATAACTTTTGCCGCGTGTCGAAAATGATCGCTTTCTCTGCATCAAAACTTGTCTTTACAATTCACGGACATCATATGTTCGATCCATGGTGCATTTTAAACTGGATCAGAAAATAACTTGTTTGGCTCCATTGACTTCCATTCATTATTATTTCGTCCAGGGGACCCATGGACCTGAAGTAGAAGGGCGTGACTGTGGTTCCCCATTGACTTTTCCTCTTCTTCTTATTATTTGATTGCAGGACTTAGTCAGTGCTCTGAAATCTGAACTTGGTGGACTGTTTGAAGATCTGATTGTGGACTTGATGATGCCCCCGATCTTGTATGATGCCACTCAGCTGCACAAGGCTCTGAAGGTAACAACAGTAATGATAGTTCTACTCAGGAGTCGTGTGTCATAATCAAATGAGGTTAAAGTCACAGGCATTGAGATGTTTTTTCTCTGTTTAGCTTTAATGTTCTCTAAGAATTCAAAGAAATCATCTCCAGTTATTAAAATGATATCATACAGGTTTTTTTTTTTTTTTAAATTAAATTGATCTCCGTATATAATGGATTAGATGCAGTTTCACAGTTTTGCCTCATTTAACATGCACAGATTTATGAATAGGTAAAATGGTTTGCATTTCCATTTCCACTGGTCACCAGCTGCAGCTGCTCTCATTTAACTCTGCTCACACACTGTAGAAAGGATCTGTGCTGTTGGAGTAATTCAGTCATGAATGTTTGAAAATGACACCGCAGCTCTCGAGGAAAAAGAAGGAGGGTGAAGTGTTGATGCATCAGAAAGGTGCTGCAGCAATTTTATACATCTTATTAAGTCACAAACTGATGTCAAACGCTACCTCATGCAGTAATTTGAGACCCTGTGTCATAAAATAAATAAATAATAATAATAATAATAAACAACTTACAGAAAAGACAACAGATCTCAGAACATGGAAATCACAAAAGGAGCAACTAAATAAGAGGATCTAAAAACTGACAGGGAAACCAGGGAGAGTAAAACTGTTGGGAGGTTGACTACTTAGTGAGTGCAGCTGGGCAGAGAAGGGCAAAGGAACTAATTAACAAAATAGTATGCAGGTGAGTAATGAGCTGAGACAAAAGGGAAAAGTGAGGCAGGGAATGAACTGGGGCTCAGAGGACCAAAGAAACAATAAAAAATACTACCTGAGATTAAAATATCAAGATCCAAATTAACAAGTAAAACACCAAAATAATAATAAAAAAAGATTAATTAAGTGAAAGGGATTTGAAATATTAGTACTGCTCACAATAAACTAATCCAAAATAAAACCCAGAATGGGACCAAAAACAAAAATAAATTGCATAAAAAAAGCAAACATCAACCCCCCCCAAACACTCCCCCAAAAGTCCCCCCAAAAAATCTAAAAAAAACAACAACAATCCAGACCTGCTGGATGGAGGATGTCCAAATTTTCAAAAAATACAGACCTAGGAACAAAAGTCAAACTGGAGCCCAGAGCCAAAATATGTGCAAAAAATAATAATAATGAAAAATTTAATGAATAAAAACAAGAAAAAGATTTGGCAAAATCATTCAGGCATTCTCGGAAAACACATGCAGTACAAAATGTGCAGGGACATCTGAAGGCAGCTGGAGCACCAAGATAGAACTTGATCAAAAATCAATTTATCAAAACATCACAAACAACTAAAACTCCCCAAACACTAACAGTTTATCACTCACAATCTGATTGTCTCATTGATTTATCTGAAAGAAAATAAATTATCATTTAGTTCCTGTTTAAATGTTTCAGTAAAAAAGCTTTACATGTTGATTTTATTTTCCCTTTAAAAGACGTTTTAAAAGTTTGACCCTTGTTTCGGGAAATTTTTACGTTTTTAATACTACATGAATAAATAAATGTTAAATTTAGCAGCTACACTCACAAACTCACAAACAGTTTTGTAAACAAGTTAGGACTTAAAAAAGATTAAAATTTCTCACCTGATCATAAATTTCATTAGTGAGCATCTTCTGTAAGACAAACACATTACCTTGATTAGTAATGCCTGTGTGACTTTGTCAGCTTTCTGCAGAGCTCGTCTGTTCCAGAGTATTTGACAACTAAGACAATTAAATTTGCTTCTGCAGTTTTGTTGCAGCTCCTCTTCGTGGCTGATGTTTTTTGCATGGAGATAAACATCAGAATTCCTTTTTTTGTGATTTAGATTTGTAAAACAACTGAAAAGAACATGTTCCATGCTTCTGATACAGCATGTTCTCTATTATAAAAATCCTCTGAGGTGTCATTTTTATAAACTTCTTAACCTCTTCTTTTTTTCCTGCCCCCATCAAATTAATTCAAAGCAGGAGAGCTTCACAAACACATCTTATTTCATGAATTTAGTCCTTAAATTAAGTGAGAAACTTGCCAAACAGTCATTTTACCTTTGTTGCTTTTTTATTTCACACTTGAGGCTAATAAAATTCGAAGCCAGTTGCCTAAGGAAAATCCATATTGTTTCATATTGAGCTCAGCTGTACGCTGTGTTTGGTTCCCAGGGCACCGGGACTGATGATCAAGTACTGATTGAGATCTTGGCTTCCAGGTCTGGTGAAGAGATTAAAGAAATCATCAAAGTCTATAAGAAAGGTGATGTAATAAGACAAACTGGAAGGGAAACATGATTAGTGGCACTGCAGTTGGTTAATATCAACTCAGATGGGCGTTAACAGAAAACATTATGATGTTATAACTGACAAAATGATCAATGATCTCACAAATTACTTATATTTGACCACTTTTTGTCTGTGTTGTACACGTGAATAGGTATAAGAAGTGTTCACAATCAGTATTCAAAAGATTTAACAAATCAATTTTAATTTCCTTTAGCAGATAATTTAATAAGTTACACCTGATTTAACATCACATGAGTCATTGAGGTTTTTCTGATGTTATGATGCTGTCAAAAATGATAAAGATGAGTAACATGAAATAGATGTTTTTATGTTCTTGAGACGAGAGTATATATAACATAAAAACATAAAAAAATGTCCAACAAAAAAGACCAAAGCGCTCGGTTTCTCTGATCTGGACAAAAGAGAAAGCAGCTAAGTGACTACTCAAATCATTTCAGCTGCAGCTGTTCCTGTAAACGTAGAAAAAAAAACAGCCTCATATCAATCATATCCATTAGCTAGTGTTGTAAGCTGAGCATGTAAGCTATCTCTTCTTCTTTTTCCTTCTTACCTCCAGAGTTCGGTGGTAAACTGGAGAAAGACGTCTGTGGCGACACTGGAGGGAGCTACAGGAAACTGTTGGTGATCCTGCTGCAGGTAGAAACAAGCCCTGCTGATAGACTCGTGTTTCTCATCAGGATAATAAGAGACACAGTTGATGTCATTATAGAATCATGAGAGGTTTAAATCTGGACTTGAGAGGTGGACGAGGAGGGCAGGTCTACACACCACAGATGGTTTCTAGAATGAGTTTTTGTTCTGCAGACAGAGAGTAATATGTCCAGTTCTGGGGCTCTCACAGGTTAATCTAATCTTCAGGGGTTGTCTGGGTTAGGAGAGACTCTGAGCTCATCTATATTGACCTACCTTTCTGTTTATTACCTCGTCTTTCTGTCTTCACACCTGCATGTCCTCTTATATTTCAACCTTTTGTTCTGCAAAGGGGAGCAGGGAGGAGGGAGTAGACGAGGACAATGTTGAAAATGATGCCAAGGTAAGAATTTATTTATTTATCTTTACTTTAAATAGCTTTTTGAATGGACACATGGCTGCATGGTGACACGGTTGTTGCAGCAGGAAGGAGCTGGGTTTGACTCCTGACTGAGATCTGACCTCATGCTTGTGCTCCAGTTTTCCTTCAAAGTCTAAAAACATGTAAGCAGATTGATTGTTAAGGCTGTGTGTGAGCAGTTGTGTCTGTGTGACCCCGTGATGGACCGACGTTCTGACCATGGTGTAACCCTGCCTCTCGTCCAATGACTGCTGGAGGCACCAGCTCACTGCGACCCTGAAGACGAACATGTGGATAAAGTACATGGATGCATGCTAACAAACAGCACAAACGATTATTTATTTTCCAACAACTGTGGTTTATTAAAAAATAAAGCATTGCTCCAAAAATATTTCAAAAGAAAATACTGTAAATAAATGATCCAAAAACAAAACAGAACTAAAACACCCTTTTCTCTGAATTCGGAGCAAACTTTTTATGCTCAGTACGTGTATTTCCTTTGGCATTAAGTTCACTGAAACAGAAAAAATAGACAATTTCTCAACTGGAAGTCATTTCCAATTTACTGCCAAAGATTACAGGAAGTTGTTGCTTTCTCAGCACACAACACCCCAAGAAACCGGATACACTTTAATCTTTGTACAGTACAAGAAATAAAAAGATCAGAGAGGTTTAATGATTGGCAGGTCTTTTTTATCATGCAGCAGAATCCATTTAGCTGTTTTTGTCACAATGTTTTATTCTAAAAACTTACGATAAAGCAAAAAACTGACAAGAAACTTTGGGTTTAAACATACTGAGTTGTATAATTATCTAATTTAAATGGGTTTCTAGCCTTCTTTTACTACTAATGGAAAGCGATCAAATCCTGTGACGATACAAATTGTAAGAACAGACCTCCCACCTCTTTGTGACTGAAAGAAACAAAAACAAATTGGTAACAGTTGCGTTTGTCTCAAAACAACAAAAAAACAAGTATCTCTGAAAATATGAAAAAGCAGAATCACAATTCAGTGTTCAGAATATTAAATTACAGATAAATCGAAGCCCATAATGTTTATATCAGCATGTCTTGAATTTAATGATGCTTTTTAGTCCTTTTTATAGTGTCGAGATGCCAAAACCAAGATTTTTAAAAGATAATTTCTCGTCACTCTGGTATTAACAGGATATTAACTTTCAGTAATAAGACGCTCGTCTCATCGTCGATATTGAACTGTGAATTGGGATTTAACACAAACAATCATCACATAATTGTACATGTTCTCATTAAAACAACATGCCATCATGGTCCTCGTTGACGAACAATACATTTCTCATGTAATAAAAATGTATTTACCACTTGATCACATGATAAAATGGAAGTCATATGAGGGGACGATGAGGAAAGTATCATTTAACTGCACAGAAAAAGACCAAATATTAAGACTTTCTCTGTTACAGCAGGGAAGAAAAACTGTTTGGAGGGTGATTTATATTTTTCACAGTGCAGAGTCCTTCATTACTGCTGTCAAGTGTGCTCTGCCAGGTGGCTGTGTATGTGTGAATACAGGTGTGTACTCTGTCATTACAGGACCTGCACGCCGCTGGTGAGGGCAAGTTTGGCACTGATGAAGAAAAATTCATCACAATTCTTGGCAACAGGAGTGCAGAACATCTCCAAAGAGGTGAGAAAACTTAAAGCCAGTGCATTCTAATGTTGGGATGCACACAGAAACCATGTTACATGTTGAAGAAGAAATGAGACAAATGAAAGAAAACAGTGTAGAGCTGAAAATCCTGGACACCAGGTGGAAGCTTGCAGAGTAACAGAGTTTAACAAGGTGAGTTACATGAGTGCCACGAGCTCTGCAGCTGTCCTCTGGGCCAAAAGCTGCTCATACCTCAGACAGATCATACAGATAGGACTTGTTCAGACTAGTAACAAGTCAGTCTGAACACACAAAGCTATGAAACTTTAAAGTAAATGAGTTCAAACAGCAGAATACCAGACACATCAGGTACTTGTTACAAAACTAAAGCAGTATGGAGCTGTATGAGGTACATTTTCACATATTTCTTAAACAAAATATCAAATAAATACAAGCTATAACTGGTAAACTATTCCAACGCTCTTAAATGATTTTTAGATTTTATCTTTTATTTTAAAAGGGGAGTAAAAATATGATTTTGTTGACCTAAATATCTGCCCTGACACCTTTATACATGTTTCCTGAATAACCCTTATTTATTTAGAAACAACAAACTGCCTTAAGTCCCCACAGTGACAGCGTACAGTTTACCACAAAACATTTCTGAATGTCATTAAAAGTGTCTGAACAAAATGTTCCATTTCACAATCTCATTTTTAAACAAAAGCCATTGTAATTCTAAACTAATTGTTCACAAAGAGAAAAGGAAAATTAATAATAAACAAAAAAAAATGAACAGAAAATCAATAATCAATTTTAAATCTGTATAGTTCATTCACTCCTGTAACAACATGACTGTGTCCCTCTCGCTGATATACTTACTGCAGTATTTGATGCCTATAAGAAGATCTCAGGTTGTGATATAGAGGACAGCATTAAAGGCGAGACCACTGGGAATTTGGAGAATTTACTGCTGGCTGTTGGTAAGACCTTCCCTTCAGAAAGATGACACATACTGTAAGACACCACAATGAACCTGTCATACATGTTTGAATACACCACAGCGGGAGATAACACAATAAATCAACGTCAATACAATGTCATTTTAACCTAATAAATATTCAGTCCTTTGCTCGTCATTTTTCTTCTCCACAGTGAAATGTGTCAGAAACGTCCCAGGCTATTTTGCTGAGAGCCTCTATAAATCCATGCGGGTAAGTATTAGCGTTCGATCAACACAATGAAAACATATATTCATACATATTTATATTGCAGTCATTTGCTGCAAGAAAAGGTTATTAACTACAAGATGGCCAGCAGCAAATTACTGAAGCGTATAGACGAAGACAAGAAGCTGAGGGACAAACAGTTCCTGCCCCTCAACCTCCTCCTGGCAAAAAAAAAAAGAAAAGACAAGATAGAAGGAACAAGTAAATTTTCTAAGACATTTAATTATTTCTTTAAGGGCAGAGTCTGTGTTCAGTGTGATTGATAATTCCCCAAACAGAAAACGTCAGTCTCTGCTAATTAACGTTTGAATTCAATGTGGAGAAATTTCTAAATGGATCTAAAACTTACTTTGTTTAAATTTTGCAGATGCAGGAAAATGTCGACATTATCACAGACCAGGATACGGATTTCTTTGAAAATGATCATGATTTTTTTTTTTTATATATATTTAGTATAAAATCACTGATAATAACAATGATAATATACAAATAAAGAACACTGTTTTGCTTTAATAAACTTGACTGATCAGGTTTATTTTTTATATTTAGCGAGCTGGAACTGATGATAAAACCCTGACGAGGGTGATGGTGTCCAGGAGTGAGGTGGACATGTTGGACATCAGAGCTAATTTTAAGAAGATGTATGGACAGTCTCTTTATACCACCATCCAGGTATAACTCAAAACAGCAATCATCTACCTCATTTTTCTTCCATTTTGCTGCCTGGTGTTGTTTCTTCTCCTCATCTATCCCTCTGCATGACTTAAAACCACAAGCTGCGTGTTACTGCGGGTGTGCTGTTCATGTCAGTGCAGTGATGGAGTGAGAGTTGGTAATTTACTTTAAATGTCTTGTTCAGTGTGATGAGACTGCTTTCCTGCTTCTCACACGAGCTGAAAGGAATGAATCTATTCTCCCTGGGCCAGATGTTCCTACAGTGAAGAATCATTGCAATCCTCTTGTGGAATTCACCAAGACTGAATAGATAAATAGGACATTATGAAATAACCTTTGAATAAATGATGAAAAGCAATGTGGGAAATTTGTGTTTTATATTGGTAGAATTCCTACATATTACGTAAAATCCATTTTTACCAGAACAAGTCTTTCCCACAGTTGGCATTTTATCAAATGAATTGCTTATATTAAAAATCTAATTATAGTTAAATGTTATTCAAATCATTAACACTCTCCTTGATTCACTTTATCATTGTGGTTTATTCTATATATTTATATTTATTATTTCTGTATATTTATTTAATCATTTTCAACCTTTTTTGGTAACTTTTTTGAACCTACATGTACAGCTTTTTAAACAGAGCTCAGCGAGAGCAAGATGAAAAAATAAAAGTAGAAGTCAATGTAATCTGTTACATCTGTAACAGACTTTATTGCAGTAGGACACATCAATAAAGCATTATTCAGGTTCAACCTGTTGAAAGGTTGGACAGATTCTCTATAATATGTTCAAAAACCTTCTAATCTTGTTAGATGACAAATTTATCTTCTTCTGATGACAGAAAAGTAGATAATATTTAACAACATAATCTTAATCAAAACAAAAGAGTTGTGTCTTTAGGAACTAAGTGCAGAAATTCAAGGATAAAACATTCACAAAGGTTTTTTTTAATTAACTGTTAATGAGACGTTGACTGAAGGCTGTGACTTTGGTTTTCATGAGAACTCGTTAAAATTCATGAGAACAGTTTAGAAAAAAGAACAGAATTCTGTAGTTTTCTGTTTTTGTTTCTTTGTACATCTGGTTCCATATGTACATCTTCTGTTGTCAGATCAAGTTGTTGCTACATACCAGCAGCTCTGACTCTTGCAGTCATCAGTTCCATATATTAACTCATGTGAACATCAGCTTGTTGGCTGTGGCTGTTTATGGATTAAGGTGGTGGAGCAGATTGTATTCCCTCTACGTGTCCACTCGTGCTTTGGCAAGCTGCTGAGTTCTTCTGCTCTCAGATTAGTTACTGTAATGCATTGATGCATTTAAAGCAAAAACTAATTTGTAAATCCTCTTAAAACATGGAACCCATGTTTTTCAGGGTTTAAACAAGTCCTGACCATTTAAATGTCAAAAGCTTTTTACTGAAACACCGGAGACATGCAGCTGGCTTAGGAGCCAGGATGTCAGATATTTGTTCATTTTTGCCAGAAGTGACACGTGAGCTATTTGAGAATCTGTGGTTTTTGCTCAAGGGCACATTACCATGTGGAGAGGAGGAGCAGCAAACCTAACCAACCACACGTGTTTCCTAAAGTGCAAATGTGACCTACAAGTGACATCTGAAACATGCAGAAAGGAAATAAATCATTGAAATCACAAAGAGGGAAAATAAAGAGAGAGATTTCTAATATAGAAACTGAGAGTGAATGTGAAGGTTAAATATTTGTGTTTTGTTTCTTCAGGAGGACACGGATGGAGACTACCAGAAGGCATTGATGTACCTCTGTGGCGGGAAAGATTAATCATGTGTTGAGTGATGAGCCGCTGGGAGACAAATTTATATACAAGAGACGGCAATATCGATCCAAAGTTCTTCTACTGACTTTAACATACTATTGATTGAATTAATGTGAATTACCTGTCGTTTTGACTCATGATGGTACGTCTGCAGTGTGAATATCACTTACCATGCATTTCATTCATCAATTAAACAACAATTTTCAGTAAATGTCTAGTTTTTGATTTTAATGAAGAGAACAATGCTTTTGATGTTTGAAATAATAAACCATAATTTAAAACATAACTTTTTCTAATCAGCTTTACAAAGCTGGTAGTTGTTTACCTCATGTGTTGTCTGTATATGCTGTATGTTAAATCACCTACTGAATACAGTACTGTTTAAATATTAAGCCATCGTGTCAACGACTCTGCTCCTTTCATTAATTACAAATGAGACGCTGATACAGAATAGTAATTCAAAGCTGCTGTCTGTGATCAATAAGTAATAGGAGGGTATTAGACGTTGGTCACCATAGGACGTATTCATGAAGGGCACAGGTGTTAAGCTAAAAAAGGTTCACAAATCAGTAGATGATAAATGGTTCTGTTTGTTAAAAGGGAACCACAGGGTGGCAGCAGAGTTTGAATTCACCAAAAGTTTAAAAACACTTTTCTTTTGCAGTTTTTGTGGTTGCAGATTTTAGCAAATACACTAACGGTCTGATTGTTTGGATCTGATATTAATGACCATTCCTTCAAACGAACCTAAAAACTTTAATATTTATGAGAAGCATCTTTTTAGATTGCATTTTCACACAAACCACCTGATAATTCAAGCTGGCAAAGACTTTTTTCTGTTGTTTTTTCTCTGCAGACACACATTCTCTCTAATTCACAGCTAAATGACTCTCAGACTGATGTTATTATCCCATAGTGGTTAATCTGATGTTATTCTGATCCTTTTTGTTGTAGATTAGCCTCAGATTAACAAATAAATGTGCTGGTTTATTTTTTTGTTTAAGCCTTTAGACAGATCATCACTGATCGTCATCTTTTATGGCAACTAAATTATGATCAAACAACTTTAAATCAATGAAGACAGGCAATGTCACAAACCTGCACAATGATATCTTTAAACACATTAAATACATGTGAATGCTGATGCCACTCATTTCATGGAGTAAAGCGACAACAGTGAAAATTTTAGCTTCACACTGATCCAGTAAGTTATTATTATTATTATTATTATTATTATTATTATTATTATTATTATTAT